>VZQC01006697.1:2300794-2358808 GCA_009823505.1 Rhizomys pruinosus
TTTTATTTATTTCTGTATGTGTACAAATGTATTGTCTGCATGCAAGTTTGTGCACCCGTGTCGTCCAATGCCGCGGAGGTCAGAAGTGGGCGTCGGATTCCCCTGGAGCTGGAGTTCTCCTGGAGTTGGAGCTTCAGACGGTTCTCAGCCGCCATGTGGGTGCTGGGGATCGAACCCGGGTCCTCTGCAAGAGCAGTCAGCGCTCTTAACCGCTAGGCCATCTCTCCAGCCCTGACTCATTACATTTAATCCATTCTAAAATACCTCTGAAGAGCTGTCTAAAAACGTACCCGCACTGCGCTCTTCTTTCTTAGTCCACTTAGCACTAACTGAGCAGGTTATTTACTTCATCATTTCATGACTGTTAATTTTTATGTCCCTAATGGAAACATAAGCTAGATTACATTCTCTGTCATCCACTCAACTCAACACATATGAATACACTTTAGACCTTTGGTCAGTGGCATGAGGTTCACTGTAACATGTAACTTGAGAGGAAATGGTATCACCTGCTGCCCAACAGTAGTCAAGAGAGGAAGCGTACCTTTGCTTGGAATTGGCAAGTATCTTTTCCTTTTGGCTTGCGCTGCCTTTTTCTCTCTGTCTGTAGTTGTTTGTGTTTGTATACTGAAGATGGAGACAGTGAATGGGACCTATAAGGTGGCTTTCTATATACTGAAAGTCCTGCAACATAGAAAAGCCATTTACCATTAGTTCCTGACAGTCAGAAATGTTAAACTGGAAACCAAACAGTTGGTTCTTACCAGCTCTAAAAAGAATGAGAACAGCAAGGTTAATATGCTAGATGTAGTCTCTCCTATAACATACAGCTGACTAAATAAACAAATGTACATCCATGAGAACTACTGGGGCAGGGGAGGCAAAGTGCCTGCTGTGAAAGCATGAGGACCCGAGTTCTGACACGCAGCACCCATGCAAAAAAACAGGTGCAACAGCTTACATCTGCAACTATTGTTAAGGGTGAAGAGCTCAATGCCAGCCAGCCTTGCCAAATCTTTAAGCTCAGGATTCAGTTAAGAGACCCTGTCTCAAAAAGAGCAATTGAGGAAGACACTTGATGTTGACCTCTGGCTTCCACATACACATGCAACCCCCCCATCTGGACACGTCCACATGAACATACACATACACAGCAAACATATGCAAAATGTGTACTGTGAAAAATACTTGGGCTACATATTCCACTTTGGATTGAATTCAACATGTTAAATGCATGCTATGCATTATGTTCCATACAAAGTGCTCTTGGTCATAGGGAGAACAGAGGGAAGAAGAAAAATGAATCATCTGGGCTGTGTCTGCTAGCCTTTTACCTGTGCAGGTACTGGATACACAAACCTTATACTTTTTTTTTTTGGGGGGGGGTCTTTTCGAGACAGGGTCTCCCTATAGTCCCAGCTGTACTGGAACTCACTCTGTAGACCAGGCTGGTCTTGAACTCACAAAGATCCGCCTGCCTCTGCCTCCCAAGTGCTAGGATTAAAGGCGTGCGCCACCACGCCCGGCAAACCTTATACTTATAAGCAGCATGTTTATAAGGAAAAATGAATATGGCTAAGCACTATCTAAGCAGTCTCAGTTCTGCTCTAATGGGCAGGAATATGTTCATCCAAGTGGGACACCTGGGGCTGGAGAGATGGCTCAGTGGTTAAGAGCACTGGCTGCTCTTGCACAGGCCCCAGGTTCAATTCTCAGCACCCATGTGGCGGCTAACAACCATCTATAACTCCAGTTCCAGGGAATCCAACACCCTTTTCTGGCTTACCAGGGTACTGCAGGACACACACACATACATGCAGGCATAACACCCATACACATAAAATAAAAATAAAAAGAAATGAGGCACACTATGAATTTAGTTACACAGCAGCTACAATGAATGAACTGATCTTTATCAACAAAGCAATAAAAGTTACAGAATATACATAGTATTTATGTAACTTTTTTAAAAAGAAAGCAATAGTATATATTTAGATAAATACTATGTAAGCTCTTACAATATAAATACAGTGGTAGGGGGGCTGGAGAGATGGCATAGCGTTAAGAGCGCCGACTGCTATTGCAGAGGACCTGGGTTCAATCCCCAGCACCCATATGGTGGCTGAGAACCATCTTTAACTCCAGTTCCAGGGTAGTATGACACCCTCGTCTAACCTCTGCGGCATTGCACAACATGGGTGCACAAACCTACATGCAGACAGTACATTCATACACATAAAAAAATTAATAGTGTTAATATCAGTGTTACAGACTACTCAGCTTCAATGAACTTTAGAGTAAGTGACAAATTTAATGTTATTCATTAAATGTTGTTACCCCATTGCATTTTGAGAGAGAAAGAGAGAATGAACAAACCAGTAACAAAATCAAAAAAGCTATGAATAAAATCTTAAAAAAAAAAATACAGTGGTAGGAAGAAAATACCAACTTCTGCCAGGCGTGGTAGCGCACACCTGTAGTACCAGCACTTGGGAGGCAGAGGCAGGCTGGTCTCTGTGAGTTAGGCCAGCCTGGTCTACATAGCAAGTTCTAGGCCAGCTGGGATCTACAGGGAGATCCTGTCTCAAAAAGACAAAAAAGAAAACCCCAACTTCTGTACATTTGTGACCCTTACATAACATGAGAACGTCACGAGCACACAGAGCTGCCCGCCCAGGCCTCTGAGTAAGTACCTGGTCTAGGTTTCTTTGGCCCATACTCCATAATGCTGTCACTATGCTGAGACAGTATCTCCTCGTGCTCCTCATAGCCGTTCTCCATCTCTTCATCCCTGCTGTCGACACCTTTATGGTCAGTCTTGTCTTTTAATCGATCACCCAGAGCATTTTTTAATATCTATTGAGAAAAGTCCTTTTTAACATCTTTCGCTGATTTCAAAGCAGTATATAACTTCGTAATAGAGAGCAGACCTTTTAAAAAGTTTTGACAGTCACTAATAACAAGGTTTAGATATCTATATATTTAGCTTTTATTTGATTTCATTTAATCACCCCCCCCCCCAGGACTTCACTGTGTAGGCCAAGCTGGCCTGGAACTCAAGATCCTCCTGTCTCAGTCTCCCAGATGCTGGGATTATAGGTGCAGTGATGTCTAGCTTTATGTTTAATATTTAGAGGCTAGGTTCCAAGTCATCTAGGACTACACAGTGAGATCCTGTCTCAAAAAGGAGAGAGAGGGAGAATGAGAACGAGTAAGAGAACAGTAGATATCAGTGTTACAGACTACTCAGCTTCAATGAACTTTAGAGTGACAAATTTAATGTTATCCATTCAATGTTGTTACCCCATTGCATTTTGAGAGAGAAAGAGAGAATGAACAAACCAGTAACAAACAGGTAGACATCAGTGTTACAGACAACTCAGCTTCAATGAACTTTAAGAGTAAGTGACAGATTTAACATTATTGATTCAATGTTGTTACCCCATTGCATTTTTTGGGAACCTACAATCCATCCAATTTTATACCACATCTGTCTTTAGTAACAAAGGTGTACAGATACAGAAATAATGGTTCAACAGAATATTAAGTGATTCCATTTTCATCAGAATTCAGTAAAACTTAGATTTGTGCCATATTTGGTTATATCATGAAAAGCTAACACACCATTGGTTTTGTCCTTCCTGCTTGACTTGGAACATCTCAGTTTCCAATACCTAAGCATATGCTTCATCTTCCACTGGGGCAGATCACTGGCTTCCACTGAAATGCTCACTCACCACAGAAATCCCAACAGAGATGAAAAAAAAACAAGACTTGCCCAATCTAGCTCACTGAGCCGCCGAGAGAGTTTCTCTGACACTGCATGCAGTTCTTGTTCTGTTAACCCCTTTCTTGCCCTCTGGGGGACAGGTGACTCCTTTGAAAAGGCTACATCTCTGTTTTCATTTCTGTAATGAAAGTAGCCACATGACAGTTAACTACCCAGGTACATACTTAGTTCAGAATGACTAATACTGGTTTCCAAAGCTAAATTTGCAAAGAATACTCTTCTTTTTAAACAATTATTATTATGGGGGTATTGGTGCCATAGAGAGTGTATGAGGTCAGAGGACAACTTTGTGAAATTGGTTTTCTCCATCCATCCTTACATGGGTTCCAAAGATCATGCTCTAGTCTTCAGGCTTCGGTGGCAAGTACCATCCAGCCCTCTGTACTTTCCAAAGCCCTTTACATTTACAAAGACTGTAAACACTGAAGCTTATAACAATATTACCTTTGTCCTTTGGGAAGCTTCCTTGTCCTGGGGATTTGAGACAGAGATGTACACATTTCTTGTTCATCATCTTTAGATAATGTAGAAGTTAAGATAGCTTTATCATCTGGTTCCTAATAACAGAAAAAGTTGGTCTGAGGAACTAGGGAGATAGCTCAGTCAGTAAGGCACTTGCTGCACAGACATGAGGACCTGAGTTAAATCCCCAGTACCCACATAAAAAGACAAGCACAGAGGTATACGCTTTTAACCCCAGCACTGGGGAGACAGGCAGATCTCAGGATCACAGGCCAACCCTATCAGCAATTCCAGTGCCACTGAGAGATAACGATAACAAGATGGACAACTCCTGAGGAGTGACACCCACCTCCGGCCTACATGTGCACACACACACAATTCAAAAAAGAAACAGAGCCGGGCGTGGTGGCGCACGCCTTTAATCCTAGCACTTGGGAGGCAGAGGCAGGTGGATCTTTGTGAGTTCAAGGCCAGCCTGGTCTACAGAGTGAGTTCCAGGACAGCTGGGGCTACTGGGAGACCCTGTCTCAAAAAGACCAAAAAAAATAAAATAACATAAAAAAAGAAAAAAGAAACAGGGCCTGAGAGATGGCTCAGTGGTTAAGAGCGCCAACTGTTCTTGCAGAGGACCCAGGTTTGATACCCAGCACCCACATGGTGGCTAGGAACCGCCTTTAGCCACCCCAAAAAATAAAAATAATAAAAGTTATTTAAAATGCTAAGGGTTTATTTTGGAGAGTGTTTGAGTATTTCAATTTTGGACAGTTCCTGTTGGCTTTCTTGACATGAGAGGTAACTACTTTCCACTTGGATTTGATAATTGTTTTATTACTAATGTGAAGTAACCACTATTAAGATAACTATAACCCCAGAGTTTCATGTTTACAAATCTCTCACCTGCATTTAGATTAGCCTGGCACACTGAGCCATGCTTTTACTTTAAGCACATGTTGATAGACATTCCCCCAGTCCTTTGAAATTAGGTGTCAAAGTGGTGGTTTGATGAATCCATTTAAAAATAAACAGACTTGGGCATGGTGTCACAACCCTGTAGTCTCAATACTTGAGGTGCTGAGGCAGGAGGATCATTTAATATTAATGCTGCCAGCCTGGCGGATAGCAAAACCTGATTCCAAACCAACATGGAGTGGACAGACCTAGCTGTGTGCTGTAGCCCCTCCTGTTCCTATTCCAACCCCCAAGAATTCTATGTATTGTTGTGGCTTTTGTTTCTTTTTTATTTTTATTTATTTTTTCTGAGACAAGGTCTCCTTGTAGCCTCAGCTGGCCCGGAACTCATTATGTAGACCAGGCTGGCCTTGAACTCACAGAGATCTGCCTGCCTCTGCCTCCGGAGTGCTGAGATTAAAGGCACACTTTTTTAAATCTCTCCATTCTTTTATCTGAGTAAGAGTCTGCTTAGGAGGCTGGAGAGATGGCCTAGCGGTTAAGAGCACTGACTGCTCTTGCAGAGGACCCAGATTCGATCTCCAGCACCCACATGGCAACTGAGAACCATTTTTAAATACAGTTTCAGGGGAATCCAACACCCTCTCTGACCTCCGAGGCATTGCACGACACAGACCTACATGCAGACAGTACATTCATACACATACGAAAAAAAAAAAAAAAAGTATGCTTAGTAGCTAATGGCCACATAGTACTAATGATGCTTATTTCTTCCTTGTACCTTTTAGGCATTTTTTTGAATTTTTTAATAATGAGAATGTGTTGTTGCTTATAGATTTACTCTGGTACAGACATATCTGCCTGCTCTTTCCAGGATGGTAGAGACAAGATACTGTTATGAAAAAGAATTTTTTTCAAGGACAGTAGAAATAAATACACCAAGATAGTAAATGCTTCACACTGGACAGTGGGAATACAGGTTGGACAGTTCTTCACACTGGACAGTGGGAACACAGGTGGACAGTTCTTCACACTGGACAGTGGGAACACAGGTGGACAGTTCTTCACACTGGACAGTGGGAACACAGGTAGACAGTTCTTTTCTGCCATCTCTAAAACTTCATGCACCACCTCATCCAGCCATCTTCTAAACTTTTAATTAAGGATATACAACATGGGGCCAGAAATCTATATCTGAATTCAAATCCTGGCTCTATAATTGCTATGTAACCTCAGAGAAATAGTAACTAACTTCTCTATCTGAGCTTCCCCATGAGAAATACAAAATCTATTCTAGAACTGTTCTGAGAATTAAGTTATTCAATACCTAGAAAGTACCCAGGACCTTGCTTGGTAAAAAAAGAAACATCTCTGTGTTGGTTCTTATTTCTCCTTTTTATACTCGTCTTGTCCCTTTCTGCCTAGAAGAACAAGCAGGTATAAATAGAGGGAAACACTGTCTTTGTTTCTACAGTGTTTCTTGTAGCCTCTACAGCCCCCAAACTCACCATGTAGCTAATGATGATCTTGAACTTTTAATCTTCTTTTGTATGCATCCCAAGTGCTAAGATTACAGGCATGGAACACTACACTGGGTTTGTAAGTGCTGAGGATTTGTAAATTCTAGGTAGGCCCACTACCAACTGAGTCATATCCCCAGCCCCATAGAGGTAAGTTGTAAGAAGTACAACGCTCTTATTTTTATTTTTTATTTTTTGGTCTTTTCGAGACAGGGTCTCCCTGTAGCCCCAGCTGTCCTGGAACTCACTCTGTAGACCAGGCTGGCCTTGAACTCACAAAGATCCACCTGCCTCTGCCTCCCAAGTGCTAGGATAGGATTAAAAGTGTGTGCTGCCACCACACCTGGGAGGCTTGAGTTTTTTTTTTGTCTTTTTGAGACAGGGTCTCCCTGTAGCCCCAGCTGTCCTGGAACTCGCTCTGTAGACCAGGCTGGCCTTGAACTCACAAAGATCCGCCGCCTCTGCCTCCCCAGTGCTAGGATTAAAGGCGTGGCCACCACGCCTGGCTTAATGCTCTTATTTTTAAAAGGCAAGAGTGATCTCACTCTGTAGACCAGGCTGGCCTGGAACTCACCGAGATCCACCTGCCTCTGCCTCCCGAGTGCCAAGATTTTAGGTATGTGCCATCGTGCCTGGCACAATATTTGATTAATGCAATATAGCTGACACCATTCTAGCAGAGACCTTTAAACAGATGGGCTTCTGGGGCTAGGGTATAGATCAGTGGGAGTGTATACTCAGCATATGTAAGGTTCTGGGTTCAACTGCCAACACCAAATATAAGTAATACATAAGTATCCAATTATGAGAAAGCTTTTCCACTTACCGCAAAAAGTGCTGTATGCTCTACACCAGAAGTCATAGCCAAGGAGTAGTGGCTTGATCGAAGGTATTCTTTTCCGATGGGGCAAGTTGGCCGAGGCTCTGAAGGGTGGTAGGGTGGATGTAAAGGAATAGCTGCTCGGATAGGTTCACCTAATCTTCGGGCACTTGTAACCATAGTCACAGATGGGGTTTCTGGTGCTAAGAGAAATTAAAGTGGATCTTTTGATAGACCTCTAAAAAAATAAATGATTTTATACAAACATTCACACAAACTAAGGGAATTTGTGTGTGTGTGTGTGTGTGTGTGTGTGAGAGAGAGAGAGAGAGAGAGAGAGACAGAGAGAGAGAGAGACACTAGGGGTGAAACCCAGAGCTTCATGTATGCTAGGCAAGCACTATTCTACTGAGCTATAGCCCCAGGCCAGGAATCAATATATAGTTTTAATTTTGAAACGGGGTCTCACTCCCTAGCCCTAGTGGACCTAGAAGTCCACTATATTCTTTAGGCTGGCCTCAAACTTTGCACATCCAACTTCCTGCCTCAGCTACTCAAGTTTTGGGATTACAGGTGTGACCACCATGCCCAGTTTAGGAATATTTTTAAACTTGATTTAAACAAAGTACACAGGCCAGCAAGATCTTGCTCAGTGGGTAATGGTGCTTGTTGTGAGCCAGGCGTGGTAGTGCACACCTAGCTACATTGTGAGTTCCAGGATAGCTGGGGCTACAGGGAGACCCTGCCTCTTAACCGCTAGGCCATCCCTCCAGCCCCACAGCTGTACTTTTTTGTATGTGCCATTTGGCATTATATAACTGACTTCTAGCACCACTACCTCTCCATCTTGTCTTTGGTCTGCTGTCTCATCTTCAGGGTTAGGTTCTTTAAACACCAGTCCCTAGAAAAGAGCACTTAGCTCTTGGGATCAGAGTATTCATGTTGACAGGGACTACAGATTTAATTTAGTCCACTTTTCTCATTTAACACCAAAGAAACTCAAACTCAGGAAAGGGCCTTTCCCAAAGTCACACAACCAACAGCTGTGAGAATGAAAGTCACTCAATTCTCAATTTAATGTGCCTAACTCCACAACAGTATTCTTATCCTTCCATTCAAAAAAATACTTATGGCCAGGCACGATAGAATACATCTGTAATTTCAGCACTCCAGAGGCAGGCAGATCTCTGAGTTCCAAGCCAGTGCTGTAACACAGTGAGACCTTGACTAAAAATGAAAAAAGCCAAACACTCATTGTACTTTTTTATTTTACTTTTTTTTTCCTTTTTTTGGTCTTTCTGAGACAGGGTCTCCCCATAGTCCCAGCTGGCCTGGAACTTGCTATGTAGACCAGGCTGGCCTTGAACTCATAGAGATCCACCTGCCTCTGCCTCCAGAGTGATGGGATTAAGGGTGTGTGCCACCATTTATCCTCTTTATCAGTAGCCTTGACAACCAGACTGTAAGTCCCACGAAGGCAGGCTTTCTGTTTTGTTTCCCAATCTATCAGCACTGCCTGGCACGGGAAAGCACTGAGTCAGTATTTGCTGTAGGAGAATGACCTGGCTACTTTCCCAGGAACTCACAGTTTACATAACAAACTGTAATTTTCCATGTAGTGTTTCAATGGTGTTACAGAAATAGAGAAGGCCACACCATAGGAACATAGAGACTTATAGCCTGATAAGAGGTGGGTGAGGCTGGGCACTGGAGGGTGAGTCTACCAGGAACAGGAAGAATGAGCACTCCAACAGATGGAACAGTGTAGCACAGAAGAGTGGCAACTGAAGTGGGTAGGACAGGGAGTAGGGCAGCTGCGGGGAGGCAGTGAGGAGTCCCCAAACCGGGATCTGAGAGATACTCATATCTGCTGTGTATAAGCAATAGATTGCTGAAAATGTGGCTGAAACCTTGTGGAAAAACTGTCACTTAGAGTATAAGCTTGTTAGCTGAAACTATGAAAAAAGTGAATGAAGTAGTTCATGAAACTGTAACTCAGTACTCTGAAATATGCTAGACTCAAAGCTACACCCAGAATTTTATTCCTAGGTCATCAGGTCCCATAAATTACATGGTGACTTTGCATGCACTTACTTGCCTTGGACTAACCTGCCTATGGGCCTGTGAATCCCACATACCTGTAATTTCAGATAGCTGTTCCTATTTACTGGATAATGGTCATATTCTGGGATTTCAATGATGAGCTCCTCTATTCAACTGCACTTTAAGTTATGATCATTTTTGTAGTTATATGTTGAATACTATTTAAAGATTGTCTACTCACCATTACTTCTTAGGGAAAAGGTATGTGCTGTGTCTCCGAGTCTAATTATTTCACCCATGGATTCAGCTTCATCTTCATCCCAGGTAGGGTCCAAAGCAACAGATGATAAGGAGCACCTGAAAAAGGCCTCTATTCACTATGGCCCAGTGTGACTACAGAGAGCTATTTCAAACACCAGCCTAGCCCACAGGTATCTAGACTGCTCATTCCTAGGTACAGAAAACTAAAGACTAGAGCTGAGAATGTAGCCCAGTTAATGGAATACTTGCCTGCTATGCTCAAGACCCTGGGTTCAATTTCTGATTCCATTTTGCTGCTTATCTGTTTTGACTGCTACATATAAGGTAAAAATAGCTGTGTGTAAGTGTCAAGGATTAGCCAGGCATGGTGGCACATGCCTTTAATTCCAGCACTCGGGAGACAGAGGCAAAGGCAAGTGGATCTCTGTGAGATCAAGGTCAACCTGGTCTACATAGTGAGTTCCAGGCCAGCTGTGACCATAGGGAAACCTTGTCCCAAAAGAGACAAAAAAAAGTGTTAAGGATTAAATGGCTAGAATACATATAGCTAGGTAAACACTGGTGAATCTAAAGCTGTAGGAAAGGGCAAGTCTGGGAGGGACATAGATTTTACATTAATGTTCTTGAAGGCAGGCTATATAGCTCAGTTGGTAGAGTGATTGCCTAGCATCCATAAAGCCCTGGGTTTGACTCCTAGTGCTGCACAGTTCCAGGGGAATCCAAGACCCTCTTCTGACTTCCGCGGCATTGCACAACACGGGTGCACAAACCTACATGCAGACAGTACATTCATACATGTACAAATAAAAAATAAAAAAAATAAAAAAATAATAAAACTGGGCTTAGTTCTGCATGTCTGTAATCTGAGCACTTGAAAGGTAGAGAATTATAAATTCAAAGTTCTCCTTGAATGTATATAGCAAGTTTTACATCAGCCTCAGCTACATGAGACTCTTTTTTTTCCCCTAAGTCTAATAATGAAAATGTCAAGAATTTCATGAGCTGAAAATGGTAACATATACTTGTAATCCCAGCAGTGGGAGACCAAAGTAAGAAGATGGCTGTGACTTGGAGGCCAGCTTGGCCATCTAGTAAGTTCAAGGCCAACCTGGAATGAAACTGTGTCTCAAAAAATCAAGTGGGGGGCTGGAGAGATGGCCTAGCAGTTAAGAGCGCTGACCGCTCTTACAGAGGACCCGAGTTTGATCCCCAGCATCCACATGGCGGCCGAGAACCATCTGAAACTCCAATTNCAATATTACCTTTTTCCATTGGAATCGCTTCCTTGTCCTGGGGATTTGAGACAGAGATGTACACATTTCTTGTTCATCATCTTTAGATAATGTAGAAGTTAAGATAGCTTTATCATCTGGTTCCTAATAACAGAAAAAGTTGGTCTGAGGAACTAGGGAGATAGCTCACAGTAAGGTGCTTGCTGCACAGACATGAGGCCCTGAATTAAATCCCCATACCCACAATAAAAAGACAAGACAGAGGTATAGCCTCGTATAACCCACACTGGGAGACAGTCAGATACTCAGGAATCACAGGCCCAACACTAATCAGCAATTCCTGCCACTTAGAGATAACGGTAACAGGATGGCAACTCTGATGGGTGACCCACCCTCCGCCGACATGTGCACAACACACACAATTCAAAAAAACAGAGCCGGCGTGGTGGAGCACGCCTTTAAATCCTAGCACTTGGGAGGCAGAGCGGTGGATCTTTTGTGATTTCAAGGCCAGCCCTGGTCTAGCAGAGTGATTCCCAGGCAGCTGGGGCTGCTGGGAACCCTGTCTCAAAAAGACCAAAAAAAAATAAAAACATAAAAAAAGAAAAAAGAAACAGGCCGGGAGAGATGCTCAGTGGTAAGAACACAACTGTTCTCAGAGGACCCAGGTTGGTACCCAGCACCCACATGTGGCTAGGAACCGCCTTTAGCCACCCCAAAAAATAAAAATAAGAAAAGTTATGTAAAATGCTAAGGGTTTATGTTGGGAGAGTGTTTGAGGATTTCAAGTTTGGACAGTCCGTTGTCGTTCTTGACATGAGAGGTAACTACTTTCCACTTGGATTTGATAATTGTTTTATTACTAATGTGAAGTAACCACTATTAAGATAACTATAACCCCAGAGTTTCATGTTTACAAATCTCTCACCTGCATTTAGATTAGCCTGGCACACTGAGCCATGCTTTTACTTTAAGCACATGTTGATAGACATTCCCCCAGTCCTTTGAAATTAGGTGTCAAAGTGGTGGTTTGATGAATCCATTTAAAAATAAACTGACTTGGCATGGTTTCACACCCGTATCTCAATACGTGAGGTGTCTGAGGCAGGAGGATCATTTAATATTAATGCTGCCAGCCTGGCGGATAGCAAAACCTGATTCCAAACCAACATGGAGTGGACAGACCTAGCTGTGTGCTGTAGCCCCTCCTGTTCCTATTCCAACCCCAAGAATTCTATTATTGTTGTGGCTTTGTTTCTTTTTTATTTTTATTTATGTTGTATGAGACAAGTCCCTTGTAGCCTCAGCTGCCCAGGAACTCATTTGATCGACCCAGCAGGCCTTGAACTCACAGAGATCTGCCTGCCTCTGCCTCGGAGTGATGAATGTGGAAGGGCAACACGTTTTTTAAATCTCTCCATTCTTTTATCTGAGTAAGAGTCTATCTAGGAGGGCTGGAGAGATGCCAGCGGTTAAGAGCACTACTTGCTCTGCAGAGGAGACCCAGATTCATCGCCGCAGCACAACCCACATGGCAACTGAGAACCATTTTTAACTTCAGTTCCAGGGGTTCCTTTGTCCTCTTCTGACCTCCTCTGTATTGCATGATATGGATGCACCTACACACATGCTTTCACATACATTCATACACATACGAAAAAAAAAAAAAAGTAGGCATTAGTAGCTAATGGCCACATAGTACTAATGATGCTTATTTCTTCCTATCTTTTAATTGAAGGCGTTTTTTTGATTTTTTAATAATGAGAATGTGTTGTTGCTTATAGATTTACTCTGGTACAGACATATCTGCCTGCTCTTTCCAGGATGGTAGAGACAAGATACTGTTATGAAAAAGAATTTTTTTCAGACAGTAGAAAAAATACACCAAATAGTAATGCTTCAGCAAACTGGACAGTGGGAATACAGGTTGGACAGTTCTTCACACTGGACAGTGGGAACACAGGTGGACAGTTCTTCACACTGGACAGTGGGAACACAGGTGGACAGTTCTTCACACTGGACAGTGGGAACACAGGTAGACAGTTCTTTTCTGCCATCTCTAAAACTTCATGCACCACCTCATCCAGCCATCTTCTAAACTTTTAATGAAGTATACAACATGGGCCAGAGATCTATATCTGAATTCAAATTCCTTTCTCTATAATTGCGATTAACCTCAAGGAATAGTACTAACTTCATCTATCTGACTTCCCCAAAAAAAATACAAAATCTATTCTAGAACTGTTCTGAGAATTAAGTTATTCAATACCTAGAAAGTACCCAGGACCTTGCTTGGTAAAAAAAGAAACGTATCGGTGTTGGTTCTTATTCTCCTTTTTATTACTCGTCTTTCCCTTTCGGCCTGAAGGACAAGCAGTTAAATAGAGGGAGACACAGTCTAGGTTTTATAACAGTGTTTCTTGGTAACCTCTAACACCCCAACTCACCATGTAGCAATGATATCGTGAACTTTTTAAATCTTCTTTTGTAATGCAGCCCAATGCTAAGATGACAGCAGGAAACACTAACACGGGGTTTGTAAATGGCTGATGATTTGTAATTCCTAGTAGCCCACTACCAACTGGTCATATCCCCAGCCCCATATAGGTCAGGTTTTTAAGAAGTACACCTCTTATTTTTAGTTTTATTTTTTGGTCTTTTCTGAGACCGGGTCTCTCCCTGTAGCCCCAGCTGTGCCTGAACTCACTCGGTAGAACAGGCTGCCTTGAACTCAACAAAATCAACCTGCCGCTGCTCCCAAGTGAGAGGACGGATTAAAAGTGTGTGCTGCCACCACACCTGGCTTTAAAATGCTATTTGTTTTTTTTTTTTTTTTTTTTTGTCTTTTGAGATCAGGGTCTCCCTGTAACCCGAGCTGTCCTGGAACTCGCTCTGTAACCCCGCTGGCCTGGAACTCACAAAGATCCGCCGCCGCCTGCCTCCCCAGTGGCTAGGATGTTAGGGTGCCAACCACGCCCTTTGCCAATGCTCTATTTTTAAAAGGCAGAGTGATCTCACACTGTAGACCAGGCTGGGCCTAACTCACGCGAGATCCACCTGCCTCTGCCTCCCGATTGCCAGATTTTAGTATGTGCCATCTGCCTGGCACGATATTATGATTAATGCAAGATAGCTGACAATACACATTCTAGCAGAGACCTTGAAACGATGGCTTCTGGGCTAGGTAAGATCAGTGGGAGTGGTTATAGCTCAGCATATGTAAGGTTCTTGGGTTTCAACTTGCAACACCAAATATAAGTAAGACATAAGTATCCTCATGAGAAAGCTTTTCCACTTACCGCAAAAAGTGCTGTATGCTCTACACCAGAAGTCATAGCCAAGGAGTAGTGGCTTGATCGAAGGTATTCTTTTCCGATGGGGCAAGTTGGCCGAGGCTCTGAAGGGTGGTAGGGTGGATGTAAAGGAATAGCTGCTCGGATAGGTTCACCTAATCTTCGGGCACTTGTAACCATAGTCACAGATGGGGTTTCTGGTGCTAAGAGAAATTAAAGTGGATCTTTTGATAGACCCTCTAAAAAAAATAATGATTTTATACAAACATTCACACAAACTAAGGGAATTTGTGTGTGTGTGTGTGGTGTGTGTGTAGAGAGAGAGGGAGAAGAGAGAGATACAGAGAGAGAGAGAGACACTAAGGGGTGAAACCCAGAGCTGCATGTAATGCTTCAAGGCAAGCACATTCTACGAGCTAAATAGCCCCAGGCCAGAGCAATATATAGTTTTAACTTTGAAACCGGGGTCTCCTCCTGAGCCCTAGTGACCTAGAGTCCGACTATATTCTTTAGAGCTGGCTCAACTTTGCCACTTCCAACTTCTTTCCTGCTCCTACTCAAGTTTTGGGATTACAGGTGTGACCACCATGCCCAGCTTTATGATATTTTTAAACTTGATTTAAACAAAGTACACACAGGCCAGCACGATCTGCTCATGGGTAAGGTTCTGGTTGTGAGCCAGGCGTGGTAGTGCACACCAGCTACATGGTGAGTTCCAGGAACTGGGGCTACATGAACCCTGCCTCTTAAACCGCTAGCCAGCCCTCCAGCCCCCACAAGCTGTACTTTTGTTGTATGTTCCATTTGGCATTAATATAACTGACTCTAGCAAACCACTACTCTCCATCTGGCTTTGGTCTGCGGTCTCATCTTCAGGGTTTAGGGTTCTTTAAACACCAGTCCTAGAAAAGAGCACTTAGCCTCTTGGGAGCAGAGTATTCCATGTTGAACAGGGACGACAGAGGGCGAGGCAGGTGAATCCTGGGGTCAAGGCCAGCCTGGTCTATAGGAATATAGAGTGAGTTCCAGGCAAGCTGGGGCTACAGGAGACCTGTCTCAAAAACACCAAAAGAAAGAAGAAAAAAGCTGTAAAATAGTGAATCGTGGTAGTGGTTTAAAAAACTTAGGGAATACCAAAAAAAAAAAAAAAAAAAAAAAAGCTACCGGCAGGGGTGGTGGCACAGCCTTTAAATCCTAGCACTTGGGAAGCGGAGGCAGGAGGATTCTTTGTGATTTCAAGGCCAGCCTGGTTTGGTCTACAGAGTGAGTGAGTCCAGGACAGCTGGGTTACAGGGAGACCTGTCTCAAAAAGACCAAAAAAAAAAAAAAAAAAAAAAAAAAAGAAAAAACTTGGGAATGGAAAGATAGCTCAGCCATCATAGCTCTTAACTACAGAGGACCGTAAGTTCATTCCCGCACTGGGGATGCGGCTCACAACAGCCTGTAACTTCAGTCAGCCAAGGGATCTGACACCTTGTCTGACCTCCACAGGCACTGATTCGTGCAACATACCCACACAAACACACACATAATTTAAGAGTAAGTTCATATAATATATATGAGAATCCTACAAATGATAAGGAATGAAAGTCAAGTGTGGTGGTGCATACCTGTCACCCCAACACTCAGGCTGAGGAGAATTCCCACTAGTTTGAAGACAACTTGGGCTATAATGTAAGACCCTACCTCAAAAACCAACAACTCTTTTCTGTCTCCACTGCCACTGTAGTGCATGTGAAAAAGCTTGTGGTGGAAGAGGTGGAAAACAAAATAAAAATAACAACAACAAAACAGCAAAGAATTCCATTCTTGACTGTACCAGCCTACAGACAATGGAGTCACGGATGCTGTCAGTTTCAAACAGTTCCTCCAGAAGAGAATCCAAGTGAAGGAAAAAGCTGGGCACCTACATAGTAGGTGTAACCACTGAAAGGAGCAAAAGCCAACCACTCTAACTTCTGAGGGGCCTTTCCCAAAAGGTATTTGAAATATCTCACTAAAAAATATTAGAAGAGGAAAACTGAGTGACTATTTATATGTAGTAGCTAACAGCAAAGAGAATTATGAATTAATTACTTTCAAATTAACCAGGAAAAAGAGGATTAAAATTCATTGATCTGGAACATTTTGTATGGATTCCTAAAATTTGGGAACAAAAAAACAAACACCATCAGCAAACTAAAAAAGTAAAAACTCATAAGAAAACAAGAATAAGGAATTCATTTTAATTTTTTAAAAATTTATTTTTAGCTTATGAGCATGAGTATTTTGCCTGTATGGGTAATAGACAAAATTAATGTGTTGCAATACCCGGAAGAACAGTAATACCATTAGATTCCCTGGGATCGGTGACCACCATGTGGGTGGTGGAAACGGAACCCAGGTCCTCTGCAAGGAGCAAGCTCTGTTACTGCTGAGCTATCTCTAACCCTGAATTAAGAGATTTTTTTTTTTTTTATTTTTTGGTCTATTTTGGACAAAAGGGTCCTCCCGTAGCCCAGCTTCCTGGACTCACTCTGTAGAACCAGGCTAGCCACTTTGTGAACTACAAAGATCCGCCTGCCTCGCCTCCCAAGTGCTAGGATTAAAGGCGTGCGCCACCACGCCCGGCTAATTAAGAGTATTTTTAAGTTACTACACTTTGTCATTCATTAATGAGTTGATTACTATCAACTGGTACAAAGATGTATCAGAGATCTTTTTTTTTTAGAGATCTTTATCGTACTTAAGTCTTTGAGAGACGAGCACTGAAATAATATGTGCAAAAATGTGACCAAAAACCTTTTCGGCAGAGATCATAATTCCTAATTGAGAACAAATAAGATCATGTAAAGCCAACAAGAGAGCCAGTGAGAAGTGCTTGCTGCCAAGCCTGATGACTGAGTTTGATCCCCATCTGGTGGAAGAAAAGAACCAACTCCAACAAGTTCTCCTCTGACTTCACATGTTGCAATGACATGTGTAACCACAAACATGAATGCACATGCATAATAAATAAAAGTAATAAAAATGTATAAATAAGACCCTAGCATGGAGCAGGAAGGGTGGCACCAACTTCTACCCCCAGCAGAGTAGCTGCTAGCACCTGATAGCTGCTGAGAGTCCATTTAAGGGTGTTTTCCCTTGTAGATTGAGTACGCGCCAGGGGATTGCCCCATAAGAGTATATGGGCGGGGAGAGATGGCTCAGTGGATAAGAGCACTGGCTGTTCTTGCAGAACATCCAGGTTCAAATCCCAGCACCCGTATGGTGGCTAACGACCATCTGTTACTTCAGTTCCAAGGGATCTGATGCCCTCTTTGACATCCTCGGGCAACACACAACACAGGTACATTTACACGCATGCAATACATTCATACACACAAAATAAAAAATAATAAAACATTAAGGAGTATATGGGCAACAAAAATTGGACTTGATGGATTTTTAAAAATGAGAGAAAAAAAATGAGAGAAAGAACAGGAAGTTGGGTAGGCAGGGAGGTAAGNAGGGTATCCATGCCCTTTTCTGATATCCTTGGTCAGTGCATAACAGAAGTGTACTAATACACATTCCGGCAACACACTCACAGACATAAAATAAAAAGAATAAAGAAAATATTTTTAAAAGAATATTTATACTCTAAATTTCTAGAGTATACAAAAGTAGTATAGAATTCTGTGAGACATACCTATATTGAGGTACAAAGTTCAGGATAATTTCCTGGTTTCTACACTTAAGAGCAAAAGTAAAGAAAAAGGAAATGGAAACAATTTGTTTTATTTAATTGCAATTCTAGACCACAGTTAAATTTTTATAATCTTCTTTAATCTTTATTAAATCTCTTTTAGATATAATTGTTCATATTGCACAGATCATTGTGTATCTTATTGCACAGATTATTATATACATCAATTTTACAAAAGGTATCAAAATTCGCATAGCAGGGCATGATGGAGTAAGAGTCAAATTAAGTTCTTAAGAAAGAAAGTGATAGTTTATACAGAAAGAATAGAGTGATGGGTGGTTACAAAGGAGGTAAATTAATAACCAATAATGTGCTGTACAATAGGACTTAATTTAATGTTTCATTGAAACAAAAATAAGTACATTAAATAGAGTTCTTAAATCTGAGTTAACTGACTTTTTAAAATATACTCAAATATCCTCTCAAACTCCTGATTATCCCCCAGTGTGGGAATGACTTTTCCAATATTGAACTAAGTTAGAATAAAGACTTTCACATAACTTTGTAAACAAAAAGCTACTTCTTAAAAATAAATTTTATTTATTTTTTTAATTTATGTGTATAAGTATATTGCTGGCATGCATGGATGGTTGTTAGCCATGGAGAAGCTAACCCTGGTCTTCGGCAAGATCAGCCAGTGCTCTTAACTGCTGAGCCATTACTCTAGTAGCACTCTCAGCCTTCTGTTTGTTACTTTTAATAATGTAAACTACTTACTGAACCATGTACTCCTTTTTGTGACCTGGGCATATGACCTTAATTGCTCAGGACTCCTGAACAATTGCCCTGAGGAGTCCTGAATGTTTGCATGTTTTACATATCAAATCTCTGTAAGCATTGTGCTTCTCTCAATTGTAAACAATGAGAAATAACCTTTTTGTGATAGTCCAGGTCTGGAGTTCAAAGGTCAAGTTTCTCTGATAACATAAGGGTTTATTCTGAGTTCTCCTTCCCCATTTCATGCCGGGGATATTGTTGGAATAAAAGAATGAACAAAGCCCTTTCAGGGGAGCCAAGTTCTGAGAGACATCTGAAGGAACATGTACTTAGCTGTTAGGGTCCAATCTTGGCCTTAAAAAGTATCCTAAGAGTCAAGCTATTTCTTACTTCAGGCATATCTGTAATGTAGCTTAAAAATACCACACTCCAGGGGGCTGGAGAGATGGCCTAGCAGTTAAGAGCACTGACCGCTCTTACAGAGGACCCAGGTTTGATCCCCAGCACCCACATGGTAGCCGAGAACCATCTGAAACTCCAATTCCAGGAGAACTCCTGTTCCAGGGGAATCCAACACTGTCTTCTGACTTCCAAGGCATTGCATGACACGGGTGCACAAACCTGCATGCAGACAGTAAATTCATACATATACGGAAATAAATAAAAATTTTAAAAATACCACACTCCAGAAACTTGAGGTAAAATTTGAGTTAAAACAGAAATCAGATGGTGTGGTAGCATAGAAAAGCAAGCAGATACTACTAAGGATGAGAGCAGAGTCATATCAGCTCAAAATTCTTTTGGTCTGTAATTTGAGAAATTTTGGTCTTCCAAATTTTTATTTTTTTTTTTTTGAGACAGAGTCTCCCTATAGTCCTACCTGGCCTGGAACTCACTCTGAAGACCAGGCTGGCCTTGAACACACAGAGATCCACCTACCTCTGCGTCCCAAGTGCTAGGATTAAAGGTGGGTGCCACCAAACCTGGCCTAAGATGGTTCTTAGCCTCCATGTGGGTGCTGGGAATTGAACACAGGTACTCTGCAAGAGCAGTCAGTGCTCTTAACCACTGAGCCATCTCTCCAGCCCCCATTGGCCTTAATTTTTAACTAAAAATTTAAGTTTCTGATTAAAATTTTTTCATTTTTCTTTTTCCTTTGCCTTAATCATATTGATTACTCTAGAGTTCTTCCTACAACCTGAAAACAGGTAACAGACTGCATATCCCATCTGTAAAATGTTTGGTACCAGAAGTGCTTTGGATTTTGGAAGTATTTGGGTATAGAAAATGAACCATCTCAGAGGTGAGACCCTATTCATTTGTTTCACATACACCTTAACACACGGCCTAGAGTATTTTTTTTTTCCAAAGCCAATTTTTTATTGAAGCTTTATGCATTTCATACAACATTTCCCAATCAAATCTACACCCATTCCCCCCTCCCTGCCCCCCACCCCACCGGAGCTCATGCATTCTGCCATACATGTTTTTCATCTTTTTCTCAGTCTCTTTTAAAATTTTTGATGCAGAAGTTTACTGTTTCGGGCAGAAGTTCACCATTTCGGTCAGTTCTCTGAATCAAGCCTAGAGTATTTTTAATGCTTCTGCACTTAGACTGATTTGTCATAGAAGGCAGGCATGAAATTTTAGTCTTCTTTATTCGTGAGAATTTAATACATGTTCACCATGAAATATGTTTATTCCCTATTTTCCTATTCAACTCACTATTTTATTAATAATTATTTTATTATTTTGTATGCAGGGGTAGGAGGATGCACACATGCCATAGCACACATGTGAAGGTCAGAGGACAACTTGCCAGTTCTCTCCTACCATATAGGTCTCAGAGGTTGAGCTCAGAAGGCACCTTAACCCTATGAGCCTTCTGGCTAGCCCCAGGTATGCAACTTCCCACTTGTGGCATGTCAGTACTCAATTACAGAATTCAAGTATCTTAACCTTCATTTTTTTGTTGCTGTGATAAAATACCCAAACCAAAGCAGCTTTAACAGAGAAAGGATTTATTAGTCAGCTTATAATTCCAGGATATAATCATTACATCATTTTGGCAAAGCCAAGGAATTTGAAGCTAGTCATATCCACCATCAAAAGCAGAGAGGGAATGCCTGCATGCATCCTGCTCTTTTCATTCAGTCCAGACCCCAATCTATGAAATAGAGCTACCCACATTCAGCATAGTCTTCTTACCTCAATTAAGGCAATCAGGATAACCCACCCTCCAGATGTGCCACAGACCAACCTAATGTAGAGAATTCCTCATTACGACTCCTTTACCAGGTGATATTTAGACTGTATCACATTGACTATTAAAACTATCCACCACAATGGCAATTCCTTTTTGCAGCTGTACTTTATTTTATTACTTATTTTTTTGTGTGTATGAATGTACTGTCTGCATGTAGGTCTGTGCACCCGTGTCGTGCAATGCCATGGAAGTCAGAAGAGGGCGTCGGATTCCCCTGGAACCGGAGTTCTCCTGGAATTGGAGTTACAGACAGTTCTCAGCCGCCATGTGGGTGCTGGGGATCAAACCCGGGTCCTCTACAAGAGCGGTCTGTGCTCTTAACCGCTAGGCCATCCCTCCAGCCCCACAGCTGTACTTTTTTGTATGTGCCATTTGGCATTATATAACTGACTTCTAGCACCACTACCTCTCCATCTTGTCTTTGGTCTGCTGCCTCATCTTCAGGGTTAGGTTCTTCAAACACCAGTCCCTAGAAAAGAGCACTTAGCTCTTGGGATCAGAGTATTCATGTTGACAGGGACTACAGATTTAATTTAGTCCACTTTTCTCATTTAACACCAAAGAAACTCAAACTCAGGAAAGGGCCTTTCCCAAAGTCACACAACCAACAGCTGTGAGAATGAAAGTCACTCAATTCTCAATTTAATGTGCCTAACTCCACAACAGTATTCTTATCCTTCCATTCAAAAAAATACTTATGGCCAGGCACGATAGAATACATCTGTAATTTCAGCACTCCAGAGGCAGGCAGATCTCTGAGTTCCAAGCCAGTGCTGTAACACAGTGAGACCTTGACTAAAAATGAAAAAAGCCAAACACTCATTGTACTTTTTTATTTTACTTTTTTTTTCCTTTTTTTGGTCTTTCTGAGACAGGGTCTCCCCATAGTCCCAGCTGGCCTGGAACTTGCTATGTAGACCAGGCTGGCCTTGAACTCATAGAGATCCACCTGCCTCTGCCTCCAGAGTGATGGGATTAAGGGTGTGTGCCACCATTTATCCTCTTTATCAGTAGCCTTGACAACCAGACTGTAAGTCCCACGAAGGCAGGCTTTCTGTTTTGTTTCCCAATCTATCAGCACTGCCTGGCACGGGAAAGCACTGAGTCAGTATTTGCTGTAGGAGAATGACCTGGCTACTTTCCCAGGAACTCACAGTTTACATAACAAACTGTAATTTTCCATGTAGTGTTTCAATGGTGTTACAGAAATAGAGAAGGCCACACCATAGGAACATAGAGACTTATAGCCTGATAAGAGGTGGGTGAGGCTGGGCACTGGAGGGTGAGTCTACCAGGAACAGGAAGAATGAGCACTCCAACAGATGGAACAGTGTAGCACAGAAGAGTGGCAACTGAAGTGGGTAGGACAGGGAGTAGGGCAGCTGCGGGGAGGCAGTGAGGAGTCCCCAAACCGGGATCTGAGAGATACTCATATCTGCTGTGTATAAGCAATAGATTGCTGAAAATGTGGCTGAAACCTTGTGGAAAAACTGTCACTTAGAGTATAAGCTTGTTAGCTGAAACTATGAAAAAAGTGAATGAAGTAGTTCATGAAACTGTAACTCAGTACTCTGAAATATGCTAGACTCAAAGCTACACCCAGAATTTTATTCCTAGGTCATCAGGTCCCATAAATTACATGGTGACTTTGCATGCACTTACTTGCCTTGGACTAACCTGCCTATGGGCCTGTGAATCCCACATACCTGTAATTTCAGATAGCTGTTCCTATTTACTGGATAATGGTCATATTCTGGGATTTCAATGATGAGCTCCTCTATTCAACTGCACTTTAAGTTATGATCATTTTTGTAGTTATATGTTGAATACTATTTAAAGATTGTCTACTCACCATTACTTCTTAGGGAAAAGGTATGTGCTGTGTCTCCGAGTCTAATTATTTCACCCATGGATTCAGCTTCATCTTCATCCCAGGTAGGGTCCAAAGCAACAGATGATAAGGAGCACCTGAAAAAGGCCTCTATTCACTATGGCCCAGTGTGACTACAGAGAGCTATTTCAAACACCAGCCTAGCCCACAGGTATCTAGACTGCTCATTCCTAGGTACAGAAAACTAAAGACTAGAGCTGAGAATGTAGCCCAGTTAATGGAATACTTGCCTGCTATGCTCAAGACCCTGGGTTCAATTTCTGATTCCATTTTGCTGCTTATCTGTTTTGACTGCTACATATAAGGTAAAAATAGCTGTGTGTAAGTGTCAAGGATTAGCCAGGCATGGTGGCACATGCCTTTAATTCCAGCACTCGGGAGACAGAGGCAAAGGCAAGTGGATCTCTGTGAGATCAAGGTCAACCTGGTCTACATAGTGAGTTCCAGGCCAGCTGTGACCATAGGGAAACCTTGTCCCAAAAGAGACAAAAAAAAGTGTTAAGGATTAAATGGCTAGAATACATATAGCTAGGTAAACACTGGTGAATCTAAAGCTGTAGGAAAGGGCAAGTCTGGGAGGGACATAGATTTTACATTAATGTTCTTGAAGGCAGGCTATATAGCTCAGTTGGTAGAGTGATTGCCTAGCATCCATAAAGCCCTGGGTTTGACTCCTAGTGCTGCACAGTTCCAGGGGAATCCAAGACCCTCTTCTGACTTCCGCGGCATTGCACAACACGGGTGCACAAACCTACATGCAGACAGTACATTCATACATGTACAAATAAAAAATAAAAAAAATAAAAAAATAATAAAACTGGGCTTAGTTCTGCATGTCTGTAATCTGAGCACTTGAAAGGTAGAGAATTATAAATTCAAAGTTCTCCTTGAATGTATATAGCAAGTTTTACATCAGCCTCAGCTACATGAGACTCTTTTTTTTCCCCTAAGTCTAATAATGAAAATGTCAAGAATTTCATGAGCTGAAAATGGTAACATATACTTGTAATCCCAGCAGTGGGAGACCAAAGTAAGAAGATGGCTGTGACTTGGAGGCCAGCTTGGCCATCTAGTAAGTTCAAGGCCAACCTGGAATGAAACTGTGTCTCAAAAAATCAAGTGGGGGGCTGGAGAGATGGCCTAGCAGTTAAGAGCGCTGACCGCTCTTACAGAGGACCCGAGTTTGATCCCCAGCATCCACATGGCGGCCGAGAACCATCTGAAACTCCAGCCGACGAACATAGTCACGAAAACCCAATGGAGAACTCCCATAAATATTAATTCACGCGAGGTGAATCCAACCACCTCCTCTTCACATCAACGCGGCATTGCAGCACGACATGGGTGCACATATTTGTATGCAGACAGTACATTGACAAACATACAGAAATAAATAAATGCCGGGCGTGGTGCCGCACTCCGTTAATCCTGGCACTGGGAGGCAGATTCACGAGGATCTCTGTGAGTTCGAGGCCACCTGGTTCACAGAGTGAGTTCCAGACAGCATAGAGGCTAAAGGAGACCCTTGGGGTCTCAAAAGACTCAAAAAAAAAAAAAAAAAAAAAAAAAAAAAAAAAAGATCAATGGAAGGGACTAAAAGGCCTCTTCCAGAGGACCCAAGTTAGATTCTCAGCACCCATAGGATCTGATGCCCTTTTCTGGCCTTCTCAGGCTTTGCATGATGAGGGTGTACTTACATATATGCAAGCAAAAGATTCGATACAATAATGACGAGGGTGCACTTACATATATGCAAGCAAAAGATTCGATACAATAATAAATAAAATAAATAAAAAATAAAAATAAAATAATTTCATGATAGCATCCTTTGAGACACGTCACAATGCACTGTACCTAAAAAAGGCACTGCCTGTTGCTGGGTGTGATGGCGAACACCTTTAATCTTAGCATTCAAGAGGCAGAGTTCGAGGCCAGGCTGGTCTACATAGCCAGTTCCAAGCCAGCTGGGGCTATGGAGAGACCCTGTCTCAAAAAGATTTAAAAACAAAAAAAAGCATTGGGTGTGGTTTTCAAAACCATCAGAAACTTAGGAATTAGCTGGGCGTGGCAACACATACCTTTAATTTCGGTACTTAGTAGTTAAGATTGAGAATTAGCGTTCAATTATCAAGTATCGTTCAAGGTTCTTAAAATTCCCTCAGGAAAACATAAAGCAGAATTTTGTAAAATGTCATCATATTGGCTTTTGAGAGGGAAACACCCTGGTCTATTGGGCCAAAGAAATCTTAATTTTTTTTTTATTTTTTTAAATTATTTTTATGTGTATGAGTGTACTGTCTGCATGTAGGTTGGTGCACCCATGTTGTGCAATGCCACGGAGGTCAGAAGAGGGCGTCGATTCCCCTGGAACTGGAGTTAAAGACGGTTCTCAGCCGCCATGTGGGTGCTAGGGATCGAACCCGGGTCCTCTGCAAGAGCAGTCGGCACTCTTAACCGTTAGGCCATCTCTCCAGCCCCAAAATCTTAATTCTCAGGAGTTGGAAAGTCTAACTTGTTTTGATGAAATTCACAGATATTGCCTTTTACCTCCCAAAAGAAACTCGTCTCCATGGCGATTTGGACCCCTTTGTACTTTCTAGCTCTTCCAAAGCTTCTTCTCCAAGGGAGTCTTTAAAGTACTGTTCACTTTCACCTGTTAGGAAAGATAAAAACAATACCAAAAACTTAATACTACTGTTTTTCGGCTGGAAAAGGTAAGGACAGTGAAGCATACTCAGACTGTCTTAAATGAGGGTGGAATTATAAAGAAGCAAGCCATACCAATAATGACTCACTTGGGCAACAAACTAGAAGCATATGGCTTTCAAACCATGGTCAATCATTGATTACAGCCATTTAAAAAAATTCATTATTTGTTTATGTGTGTAAGTGAGAGAGAAATAGACAAAGAGAGGTGTATATAAGTGCAGGAATTCAAGTGCCACAACACTTGAAGGCAGATCAGAAAATAATTTTCAAGAGTCAGTTCTCGGGGCTGGAGAGATGGCTCAGTGGTCAAGAGCACCGACTGCTCTTAGAGGCCTCGGGTTCGATTCCCAGCATCCACAAGGCAGCTAAGAACTGTCTTTAAGCCAGGCATGGTGGCGCACGCCTTTAATCCTAGCATTCAGGAGGCAGAGGCAGGAGGATCCTCTGTGAGTTCAAGGTCAGCCTGGTCTACAGAGTAAGCTCCAGGACAGCTGGGGCTACAAGGGAGACCACGTTTCAAAAAGACAAAAAAAAAAGAGTCAGTTCTCTCCTTCCACTGTAGGTTCTGGGGATTGAATTTGGGTTATCAAGCTTCTGTGGTAAATACTCTTATCTACTGGGCCATCCTCCCAGTCCCATTTTAAAGGTTAGGCTCACTTTTTTTTTTGGTCTTTTCGAGACAGGGTCTTCCTGTAGCTCCAGCTGTCCTGGAACTCACTCTGTAGACCAGGCTGGCCTTGAACTCACAAAGATCCACCTGCCTCTGCCTCCCAAGTGCTAGGATTAAAGGCGTGCGCCACCACGCCCGGCAAGGCTCACTTTTTTTTTTCCATATTCCTTAACTCCATAAAGCAACGGCAAAATGGCACAAGTCAGCTGTGCAACAAGGAGCCAGGAATTCTTTTGCACTACAACGTAACCAAGAATGGGGAAAATTCCCATGCACAGGTTTAAATATAGTGCTGGCTCACTTATTTTTTTATACCTCTTGATCTGTAAGGGATATCTGAGGTAATCATGACTGTGTCAACATACTTCCAGTTCCTTAGGCTAAGAGACCACATCATGGCTTGGATAAAGCTTCCCATTCTTTATTGTCTAACATCAAAACAGGAATACATACTTACATCAGTGACAGAATGACTTCAGGAGATAGGGGAGTAAAGCTTCCTTTGATCAGCTTCACCCCTCAGTATATGTTTCCTGTTGAAATATTCACCTTTCTATTTCCTATCTCCTTATTCCTCAAGGAACATTTTGATAACTTTTTTTGGTCTTTTTTTAAAATTTACTTTTTTTTTTTAATTTATTTTTTATGTGTATGAATGTACTGTCTGCATGCAGGTCTGTGCACCCGTGTCATGCAATGCCTCGGAGGTCAGAAAAGGGTGTCAGATTCCCCTGGAGCTGGAATTAAAGACGGTTCTCAGCCGACATGTGGGTGCTGGGGATTGAACTCTGCAAGAACAGTTGGTGCTCTTAACCACTAGGCCATCTCTCCAGCCCCTAATTTACTTTTTTTTATATTATGTGTGTGATTGTACTGCCTGCATGAATTTAAGTGCACCCACGTTGTGCAATGCATGTGGAGGACAAAAGAGGCCGTCAGATCACCTGGAACTTAACCACTGAGATGGCTCAGTGGTTAAGAGCACTGACTACTCTCCCAGAGGACCTGGGTTCAATTCCCAGCACCCACATAGAGGCTAAGAACTGTCCATAACTCCAGTTCCAAGGAAATCCTATGCCCTCTTCTGTCCTCCGCAGCATTGCACAACGTGATGCACAGCAATACAGTCATACAGATAAAATTTAAATGATAAATATTTTTTAATTTTGTTGATTTTCTATGTGTATGAATGTACTGTCTGCATGTAGGTTTGTGCACCTGTGTCATGCAATGCCTCGGAGGTCAGAAGAGGGTCCCAGATTCTCCTAGAACTGGAGTTCTCCTGGAATTGGAGTTACAGACGGTTCTCAGCTGCCATGTGGGTGCGGGGGATCGAACCCGGGTCCTCTGCAAGAGCAGTCGGCACTCTTAACTGCTAGGCTATCTCTCCAGCCCCAAAATGATTAAATATGTTTAAAAAAGAAACAAAGTAGGTTTAGAGAATTTCAGCAACAGCTGAGGGCAGAACTTGCACTGTACCCCCAGTCTGCCTTCAAACACCTCATTCTTCTTTTTTTTTTTTTTAAACTTTTTTTTTTTTTTAATTTTATTTATTTCTGTATGTGTATGAATGTACTGTCTGCATGCAAGTTTGTGCACCCGTGTCGTGCAATGCCGCGGAGGTCAGAAGAGGGTCTTGGATTCCCCTGGAACTGGAGTTCTCCTGGAATTGGAGTTTCAGACGGTTCTCGGCCGCCATGTGGGTGCTGGGGATCGAACCCGGGTCCTCTGTAAGAGCGGTCGGCGCTCTTAACCGCTAGGCCATCTCTCCAGCCCCCAAACACCTCATTCTTCAATGGTAAACAATAATGCTACATCACAGGTAGTTGCCCTAAACAGCTCACATGATTAATTCTAGTAGATGTTTGTTTCCTGATACTGTTAACTGGCACTTTGAAGAATCTAATCAGCTTCAGGTAATACTGCCAAATAAGAACATTTTGGACCTGTCACCAAACCTTAGAAAATACTGTCTAACTAAGACAATGTCACAGACAGAATTTTCTCTAATGACCCCTTCCTAGCACAGCTCATCTCACCACATACCACCAACTTCCTCTGGGAATATCTCTCAACCTTTCACTACTACCTGACTCACATGAAAACTCTCAGCTCTGTCTTCCTGCCTCATCGCCACTACCCTCTCATTAGCCAGGCACCATCACCTACGTCCCTGGAACAAAGCTTTAAATTCCAAAAACTGCAGTTACCATTTCAAATTAATCCCAACCTCTTTAGTTTCTGCCTCCTCATCTTGATTCTCCTTTTCTTTTTCTTTCTTTCTTTTTCTTTCTTTTTTTTTCTTACTTTCTCTCTCTTTCTCTCTCTCTCTCTCCCTCCCTCCCTCCTTCTCTTCTTTCATTCTTTCTTTTCTTACTTTCTTTCATCTATCTACTTTTGTGTGGTCTTTTTGAGATATCTATCCATCCATCCATCCATCCATCCATCTACTTTTGTGTGGTCTTTTTGAAACAGAGTCTCCCTGTAGCCCCCAGCTGTCCTGAAACCCACTATGTCGACCAGGCTGGCCTTGAACTCACAGAGATGCATTTGTGTCTGCCTCCTGAGTGCTAGGACTAAAGGCATGCACCACTACACCCAGCTCACCTTGATACTTTCTAAAAAGGAAAAAAAGGACCAGTGAGATGGCTTATAAGGTACTTGCTGCCAGGCCTGACAACCTGAGTTTAATCCCTGAGACCCACACAGTAGGAGAGCACTGAGTCCTACAAGTTGTCCTCTGACTTTCACAAGCACTGTGGCACCAGTGTGCCCACACACATTATACACACAAAATAAACAAAATGTAGTAACAAATGTATCATGGACAAAAAGGCACAGCACAGCCAGATACCCATTAGTCCTGAGTGAGATGAGTTCTAGTTGTCACTTTCAATGCTCCCCCCACTCCTTTTGTGTTTTATTGCATGGATTCATAGTCATCTCCCTGACTTAAGTGCAGGTTTCTTTAAAACAGTAAACATGGGGCTGGAGAGATGGCCTAGAGGTTAAGAGCGCCGACTGCTCTTGCAGAGGACCTGGGTTCCATCCCCAGCACCCACATGGTGGCTGAGAACCGTCTTTAACTCCAGTTACAGAAGAATCTGACACCCCTCTTCTGACCTCTGTGGCACTGCACGACATGGGTGCACAAACCTATATGCAGACAGTACACTTATACACATACAAAAAAAAAAATTTTGGCCGGGCGTGGTGGCGCACACCTTTAATCCTAGCACTTGGGAGGCAGAGGCAGGCAGATCTTTGTGAGTTCAAGGCCAGCCTGGTCTCCAGAGTGAGTTCCAGGGCAGCTGGGGCTACAGGGAGACCCTGTCTCGAAAAGACAAAAAAAAAAAAGTAAACATGACAAGTAGCCAGGCATGTTGTCGCACTCCTTTAATCCTAGCACTTGGGAGGCAGAGGCAGGCGGATCTTTGTGAGTTCAAGGCCAGCCTGGTCTACAGAGCAAATTCCAGGACAGCTGGGGCTACAGGGAGACCCTGTCTCGAAAAGACCAAAAAAAAAAAAAAAAAGAAAGACATGTAGCTTTCAACCTCCCAAAGTACACAGACTAGCATTTAACACCTATTACACTCAAAATTTTCTGAAAGACATTTCCAGTGTGGGACACCTTTCAGATCTTCTCTCCAGCTTTTAAATCTTTTCAGTAGCAATTGATTAAAGACTATGTAGAGAGTTGCTTTTTTTTATTTTTTTTTTGTCTTTTTCAAGACAGGTGATTCTCCCTATAGCCCCAGCCGCGGAACTATAGAGATCTTTAAGATTTGACTTTCAAGCTGGGGTTAGGGCAACATTGCCTTTTAATCCACGCAATTGGGAAGGCCAGTGCAGTTGATCTCTGAATTTCATGGTCAGCCTTGGTCTACATAAGTTCAAGGACAGCTGGGAGTAAGGAAGACACCTGTCTCAAAAAAATAACAAAAAAAACTATATATCATTGAAAAATAACATAAATGAAAATGATAAAGGCAAAAGGGCGTGCTCGCCTTCAGCAACAACCATATATTCAAACATTGAACAATACAGAGAAGATTACTAGGAAGGCAAGACATGCATAATTAGTAAAATTGGTTTTGTTTTGTTTAAGGTTTTTTATTGGTTATTGTTTTGAAGACACAGATCCTCCACTGGGGACCCAGCTTGGCCTGGAACTTATATAGAGACCAGCGTTGGCCTCAATCATCACAAGATTGTATCCCATATTTTTTTTTTATTAAAAAAAAAGAAATTTTTTTTTTTTGGTCTCTTTCAAGACAGGGTACTCCAGTACCCCAGGCTACCATGGACTCACTCTATAGACAGGTGGACTTGTGAACTCGGAGACTATGCCTGCTTCTGGCCTCCCAAGTGCTAGGATTTAAAAGGCTGCCCCATGCGTTTTCTTAAAATTCAGAATTTTCTTATTTTATTTATGTATTGAATTTTTTTTTTCATGTGTATGAGTTACTTCTGCTTTGATAGTTGATGCACCCCATGTCGTGCAAATGCCACGGAGGTCTCAAGAAGAGGGCAGTCGGATTGCCCCTGGAACTGGAGGTTAATAGACGGTTTCTCAGCATGCCATTGTATGGGTGCTGTCAGGGATCGCAAAAAAACCCCCAGGTCCTCGTGGCAAGCAGCAGTAGGCACTCTTAAGCACTAGTGCCATCGCTCCAGCCCCTGTGTCCGATATTTTTAACTAATAAAGTGGCTGTTTGACTTTTTTAAATGGGGGGGATGGGTGTGGTGGTGCATGCCTTTAATCCTAGTGCAGGAGGCAGAAGCAGGTAGATCTCCGTGAGCTCCAGGCCAGCTGAAACTTAAAGGGAGACCCTGTCTTGAAAATATCCCCCCGCTACAGGGAGACCTGTCTCGACAAAGACAAAAAAAAAAAAAAAAAAAAAAAAGAACAGAGAAATATCCCGCCCAGAAAAAGAGGGAGGGAGAAATAACAGAATGTAGACGAAACCAAACTTTATCTGGATCCTGCAGACTAAACTCAGAGCTTTGTCCTTTACCACTGAGTTGTATGTTCAGCCTCTCCATTCTTAAACTTACCTTTGTTGGGAGATATTTCACTGATGTGTTCTGTAAGATACTCCAGCAACCCATCAAATATTTCTAGGAGGTTCTTGATAGACTCCTTATCTCCTTTCACTATATTTTCTCCTGAACACAGAATACACAGATTTTTAGAATTTAACCAAGAAATCAGAAAACCTTATAAATCTTGAAATGAATATAAATGAATGCTGTTGAAGAATACAGGTATAAAGTAACCAAGGAAAAAGCAGTATTATAAATATTAAACAGCACTTGGGAAGCAGAGGCAGGCAGATCTGTGTGAGATCCAGCTTGGTCTACATAGTGAGTTCCAGGAAGGATAGGGAAGATCCCTTTCCAAAACAAAAACCAAACCAAAAAAAACTCACAAAATGATTAAAAACCGCCTCAGTTTCCTACTGCTTGATTTAATCTGAATAAACAAGGAGTTGAGGAGCCTTGATATAAGGTTTTGTTGCTTTTTTTTATTTCTGTATTGCTATGAAATGACTGTCTGCTGTAGGTTTTGTGCACCTGTGCTCTGTGCAATGGCCGCGGAGGTTCAGAGAAGAGGGTCTCGGATTCCCTGGAACGGAGTCCTTCCTGGAATTGGAGTTACGACGGTTCTCAGCCGCCATAGTGTGTGCTGGGGATAGAAACCTGGGTCTAGCTGCAAGCAGCTAAGTCTTTACATTGACAGGCCTTTTAATTCTAGCACATCGCGGAGGCGAGGCACGGCGGATCTTTGTGAGTTCAACAGGCCATCCTTGGTCTACAAGAGTAAGTTTCAGGACAGCTGGGGCATATCAGGAGACCCTGTCTTGAAAAGCAAAAATAATTATAATAATACTATGATGTATTTCTTCTCTTTTGCAAGAAATAAAATAACTGGGCTTAAAAAATGTAAGGGGGCTGGGAGAGATAGCCCTTAGCAGTTAAGAGGCACCGACTGCTCTTGCCAGAGGACCATGGATTCAAATCACCAGCACCCACATACGCCGGCTAAGACCGTCTGTGGTAACGCCAATTCCAGAACTCCATTCCAGGGGAATGCTGAGACCCGCTCTGCACCTCCGCGGCATTGCACGACACGTGTGCAACAACCTACATGCAGACAGACATTCATGTCACATACAATAAATAAATAAAAAATAAATTTAAGAAAAATAAAACAGAACTGTAAAGAACTTTATATTACGAGACTGGTTTTGTTTTTAAATAACTGTGTAGATGCTGGAGATATGGCTCAGCTGGTTTAAGAGCGACGTACGTGCTCTTTCAGAGGGGACATGAGGGATTCCATTCCCGTAGCATCCCTACAGTGGCGGCTAAGAACCGCCTCTTGACTCTGGTTCCAGTGGGAATCCAACAATTGCCCTCTTTCTGTGCCTCCAAAGGCACACTGCTCGAAATGGTGCACCAACCACTACATGCAGACTAGTACACTCATACACATTAAAAATTAAAAACAAAAACTTGATAAAGAAAAGTGCTGGCTGGGTGGCACATGCCCTTTAATCCCAGCACTCAGGAGGCAGAGGCAAGCGGACCTCTGTGAGTTCCAGGCCAGGCACTCATCTACAGAGTGAGCTCCAGGACAGCTGGGGGAAAAAAAAAAAAAAAAAACAAACAAAAAAAAAAAAACCTAGTAAGTTAATATCAAAGCAAAACAAACTACTTTTAGGAGTACTTTTTTCAGTACTTTCCTTTCTTTACCCCATATTTGTTTACATTTACTCTGTGTAAATCAAACCATTCCCCACCCCCACCTTTTTTTTTTTTTTTTGAGACAGGTTTCAGGTCTCACATATCCCAGGCCGGTCTCAAACTTGCTATGTACCAGAAGATAACCTTGATCCTGATCCTCCTGCCTCCACCTCCTAAGTGCTGGGATTACAGCCAGGCACAACTACACCTAACTTAGGTGGTGCTGAGTACTGAATACCCGGGCTTTCTGTATGCTAGGCAAGCACTCTACCAACTAATTTGTATTTCTAGCTCCCAGAAATCTGTAAAAAGCCCCAAGTAGATCACCTGGCAAACTTGACTTGTTTAATGTCACCTAAAATGCAATCTAATCAGCATCAGGTCTGGATGGAACTTCTCTGTATGGGAACTTCTCTTTGGGAAACTGTGCCTGGCATTTTATGTATGTGTATGTGTGTGTATGTATGTGTGTATGTATGTATATGTGTGTATGTATATAAAACATATACCATATAGCTTATGTAATATATAATGTATATTTAAATGACAAAAGCAGAGTCAAAATTTGGTGTTCAAGAATCTTGCCAATTTACTTCAGCCATGATTTCAAATGAATCTAAAGCAAAAATCCCATGTTTTCCTCTCCTACTAGTAAAAACAAAGTCTGGCAGTGTTAGGATAAAACAGAAACAAACAGAAATCATGTTTTCAAGTGCTGTGGCTTACAATGCGTAAGTATTACCCCCAGGGCATACCCAAGACTTCTCAGTTTCCAGAACTGGGAACACACTGTGCCAACCCAGCAACTAGATTGCCTAGCAGAATGCAGTGCCTCATGTAGTCCGAAAAAGAACCTTAAAACAGAAGTGATAAGAAGAATATGCTTTGCAGTCTACTCAAGGAAGGAGCCAGTCCTGCAATTTTTCATGTTTTGTTTTTTGTCAGGGGCATATACTAAAAATGTTTATGAACAAGTGTCTTTACTTTTTTTTTATTTTTGGTATTTTCGAGACAGGGTCTCCCTGTAGCCCCAGATGTCCTGGAACTCACTCTGTAAACCAGGCTGGCCTTGAACTCACAAAGATCCACCTGCCTCTGCCTCCCAATTGCTAGGATTTTTTTTTAATTTTTTTTTTTAATTTTTTTTTGTATGTGTATGAATGTACTGTCTGCATGCAGGTTTGTGCACCCGTGTCGTGCAATGCCTCGGAGGTCAGAAGAAGGTCTCAGATTCTCCTGGAACTGGAGTTCTCCTGGAATTGGAGTTACAGACGGTTCTTAGCCACCATGTGGGTGCTGGGGATTGAACCCAGGTCCTCTGCAAGAGCAGTCAGTGCTCTTAACCGCTAGGCTATCTCTCCAGCCCCCAGTTGCTAGGATTAAAGGCGTGTGCCACCACGCCCGGTGAACAAGTGTCTTTATAATCTTGCTATAGTATGTTTATAAAGCACAAATACCAAGCAATTCATGGTAACTCATACTTANAAAAAAAAAAAAAAAAAAAAAAAAACCCAGGTGAAAACAAAAACAAAAACTCAGCAGCAATTGCCCTTCTTAGATGATTGTCTCAGATGATAAAATAATTCCACTGAAGCCAGGCATGGTTGCGCACACCTTTAATCCTAGCACTTGGGAGGCAGAGGCAGGCAGATCTTTGTGAGTTCAAGGCCAGCCTGGTCTACAGAGTGACTTCCAGGACAGCTGGGGCTACAGGGAGACCCAAAACTCACAGTACTAGGATTAAAGGCGTTTGCCACCACATCCAACTTAAAGACAGTTCTCAGCATGTGGGCACCGGGAATTGAACCCAGGTCCTCTGCAAGAGTGGGCGCTCAGCCATCTCTCCAGCCCCTTTTTGGTCTTTTGAGACAGGGTCTCCCTCTAACACCACCACACCTGGTATAAAGCCTTCCTTAGTGATTAAAATATAGTTTCAAGTTTTTAAGATTCTCTCTGTTCATTACCTTGAAAAATTTACTGGAATTCTTATTCCTCATAGTCTATGATTATAAAGGTTTGTAAACGTATGGTATAAAACACACACTATATATATGCACATATATATACATTTTGGTATGCAGCACAATATACTGAAAATCTAAAAAAATTGAAAAAGTAAAATAATACAAATGAAAAGGAAGACATGAGACTTGAACCCATAACTTGGGCTGCTTTCCTGAACAGGGTAAAATTAAAACTAAAAACCCCAAACACAGTAGGTGTTGAAGCAGGGGTCCAAAACACCCTGTTATACAATAGTCTATTGAGAATGGGAATTTTATCTTTGAAAAAGTTTCAAAAATATTTTACATTCCAGTTGCATGTGTAGTGTGAAGGACAGAACCCAGGGCCTTGCACATACCAGGCAACCACTCTACCAACTAAGCTACAACCCCAGCCCTCCAAATTTTTTGAGTAGACAAAATGTTTCAAAGCTGTGGGCGGCTGGGCATGTTGGTCCACGTCTTTAATTCCAGCACTTGGGAGGCAGAGGCAGGCATATCTCTGTAAGTTCAAGGCCAGCCCGGTCGACATAGTGAGTTCCAGGCTTTCACAAAAATAAGAAAATTAAGAAAGCTACAACCCCTCCAAATTTTTTTAGTAGATAAGCAACTGGGCATGGTGGCCCACCCCTTTAATCCCAGCACTCAGAAGGCTACTAGGCAGGTGGATCTGCATGGGATCAAGGCCAACTTGATCTATAAAGCAAGTTCCATGCCAGAAGAAGCTACAGGGAGACCCTGTCTCAAACACACTCAAATACACACACACACACACATACACACAAAGGTAAAAAAATGCCAAAGTAAATCTTCTTTGTCTTTTTTTACATCCAGGAAGTACACATTTGAAGCAAGCAGTTACAAGTTTTTTATATATTTTTCTAGAAAGTCTTTCTGAGTGCAATTACCTATATATCCTTTCTACCTTTGTTCTAAAAAACTGTAGCATGTGCTGTACAATACTGTAAAGATACCACACTTTTCTTGCACAGTATACACTTGAGATTGCTTCTGTAACACCTAAAATTATATATGAGAATATCATCAATCATTTTTACAGTTACAGAGTATTCTACTATATGGAGCTATAATGATTTCTTTATTCACTCCTTATTCTTGGATGTTTAGGTAGTAATCTTATCTACAACAAATATGCACCATAGTATGTTTTTTTTTTTTTTTTATTTCTGTATGTGTATGAATGTACTGTCTGCATGCAGGTCTGTGCACCCGTGTTGTGCAATGCTGCGGAGGTCAGAAGAGGGTATTGGATTCCCCTGGAATTGGAGTTCTCCTGGAATTCGAGTTTCAGACGGTTCTCGGCCGCCATGTGGGTGCTGGGGATCAAACCCGGGTCCTCTGTAAGAGCAGTCGGCGCTCTTAACCCCTAGGTCATCTCTCCAGCCCCACATAGTATGTTTTGAAATACAAACAACAGGTGCTGGAGCGATAGCCTAGCAGTTAAGAGCGCCAACTGCTCCAGCAGAGGACCTGGGTTGGATCCCCAGCACCCACATGGCGGCTGAGAACAGTCTTTGACTCCAGTTCCAGGGGAATCCGACACCCTCTTCTGACCTCCATGGCATTGCATGACATGGGTGCACAAGCCTACATGCAGACAGTACATTCATACACATACAAGAATAAAATAAAATAAAATACCAACAAAAGGGTGGGGCACACCTTTAATCCCAGCAGAGGTACACAGATCTCTCCAGGTTCAAGACCAGCCAGGTTTGTATAGTAAGACTCTATCTCAAAATAATAATAATAATAAAAACAACCAAAAATTCCAGCAAAATAACAATAAAAAACATACCTCAAATACATTTCAGATCCAGATCTCTAACTATATTCACTTTTCCATGGTCTCATGTTGGCTGTCTAACTACAACAGTTGATTGTCTTACCGCTGTCCTCTTCTGCAGTTGGTTAAACAACATCTTTTATATGTAACATTTAATGAAAATTCATAATTATCTGATGCTTAGGTATATACTAACCTGTTATGTGAGACAAGCTAACCTGAAGGTAATCCAAAGCTAGTGAATCGATTATTGCTTGTACATTGTGGGCCTCATCCTCTTGACTCCTGGGAATAGCTATGAGGTCTATGGGGGGGGGCAGAAAGTTACATTATTTTGTATTGCATGTAAGAGAGGCAAATTTTGATTTGTCTGTGACCAAGCTTCCAACTCAATTGTTATAAAACAAGAAATTCAAACAAAAAAGGATTTATAAATTATAGATAGAGCTTGAATTCTACACAGTAGAATCTATATTGGTAGAGTATTTATTGCACCCAGCATAGAAGCATGTTCTACATAAACACCATGTAAAGGAATAAACAGAGGTCCCTACATACAAGGCATTCCAACAGTCTAAAAAGGAAGCCAAAGCCAGATGTGGTGGCACATGCCTATAATCTCAACAGGTTGAGGCAGGAGGACTATGACTTTGCAGCCAGACTGAGACTCAATCTCAAAAAAATCAGAAAAGCAAAATAATATAAATGAAAATGAAGACATGAGACTTGAACCCATAGCTTGAGCTGCTTTCCTGGACAGGGGTAAAATTAAAACTAAAAACCCCAAACACAGTAGGTGTCAAAGCAGGGGTCTTGAGCACCCTGTTACAATAGTCTATTGGGGCTGGGCGTGGTGGTGCACGCCTTTAATCCCAGCACTTGGGAGGCAGAGGCAGGTAGATCTTTGTGAGTTCAAGGCCAGCCTGGTCTACAGAGTGAGTTCTAGGACAGCTGGGGCTACAGGGAGACCTTGTCTCAAAAAGACCAAAAAAAGAAAAAAAATAGTCTACTGGGAATGGGAATAACAACTACAAAAAAATTTTAGTACAGACCAGAGTATGGAAAGATTTTGATGGCAAGTCAAGTCTGGAGTGTCTCTACTGGTGTTGAAAAGACCCTTGACAGAGACTGAGACTAACATGGAGCTACCACAAGCTATAAGTTATATCATTATTCTAGAAAATGCTGGGGGTATATACTCATGTTAACAGTGGGATGATAGAGTATATTGATTTTATAGTACAGAATGTTTATAAACTAGATGAAAAGAAAGGGTTATCTAAGTAAGGGCTGAGATATTTAACCAAGGAAATGGGCAAAATAATGTGGCAACTAATAAAAATGAGTAAACCATACAATTCATTAGCTGTCTTCTTAGTAAATCAGGTTAGTAAATCACCAAGTACAAACATTAATTCTTATCTGTAATAGTGGTTAAATAAGACCCAACAAATCTCCAAGATCCACTCAAGTGTAGAACCTTTAAAAGGATAGTTACAGAAACAGTATGACTTTTACAGGCATTAAGCATCACTGAATTAAATGGGATTGGACTAAATAGGAATTAAATCAAGAATTGTTAAACTACATGGTCATGGCTTTATTATGCCTGACCAAATATGACTGATGCCATATTTGGATAGAAATAAGATGTTGAACAGGAAAAAAAAATCTACAAATGTCAAAGGAAGAATGAGTATGATGATACATGCCTTTAATCCTAGCACTCAGGAGGTAGGAACAGGTGGATCTCTGAGATTGAGGCCAACCTGGTCTCCACAGGGAGTTCCAGGCCAGCTGGGGCTATAGGGAGACTGTCTTAAAACACAACAAAACAAAATGTCAAAGGAAACTCCTGTCTTAACATATAAATAAATTTACCCTCACCTGGTACCTTTTCTCCCAAAATGGACTGATAAAGAGCAATAAAAACATTAGCATCACAGTCTTCAAGTTCGTGTATCCTCAGATGCATGTGACATTTAAAAAGAAGGTTATTGGCAATTGTTACCCATTCTGTTAGGGAAGAAGGGGGAAAATCATTCTTCAATAGTGATTAAAAAAAAGTTATACACACATTTAAAAATCACTGGCTCACAAGAACATACATTCAACATTGTACAAGGAATCTACTAAGCAAAAGCTTTCAAATGATGTGTCATTTTTTGAGATGACTTCCAGAACGCTGTATTTTCTATGCAGCCAAAACTGTACTGCAGGGGTTGCAGAAATGGTTCAGTGGTTAAGAGCACTCGCTGCTCTTACAGGAGACCCAGGTTAGGTTCTCACCAACCACGTGACAGCTGACAGCCGTCTTTAACTCCAATGACTTCTGCCCTCCGAGGCCTCTGCACACGTGGTGTACTTACATTCATGCGGCCAAAACACCCCTACATAGAAAATAAACTGTAGCGCAAATCCAATTTTTTACTCTCCCAACTTAAAATCTTATTTACCAGTACTTTCATAATACTTACAGGGACGCTTTTAGTTACAATAGATTGGTAAGTAAACAGGAATATCGTGTCATAGTTTGTAAATGATAAAGTTGCTAGAAACCAATGGAGGTGGTTTCAAATTCCCAATGGTCCTAGAAATGTTTCTACCCAATTACCTTGTGCCAGGCAAGACTAATCTGCTGCCCAAACAAGTGGTGCTTAATTTATTTTAGGCTGTTAAGAATTGGAAGCCAGCCGGGCATGGTGGCGCACACCTTTGATCCTAACACTTGGGAGGCAGAGGCAGGTGGATCTTTGTGAGTTCAAGGCCAGCCTGGTCTACAGAGTGAGTTCCAGGTCAGCTGGGGCTACAGGAAGATCCTGTCTAGAAAAGACAAAAAAAAAAAAAAAAAAAAAAAAAAAAAAAAAATGGAAGCCGGGCGTGGTGGCCCATGCTCTTTAATACCAGCACTTGGAAGGCAGAGCCAGGCGGATCTCTGTGAATTCAAGGCCAGCCTGGTCTACATAATGAGCTGCAGGACAGCTGGAAGGAGGAAAGGGAGACCCTGCCTCGAAGAAAAAAAAAAAAAAAAGAATTGGAATAATGACAACACCAACGCTAATGCATTTGTTAGTTTTTCTTTTTTATTTTGATGTATACTAAAGAAAACAAATATCCCTCAGCTCATTACTAGCACATTAGTAAAACTGTTGACGGTCTCCCGTGTATGGTACAATCCTGCCCAGACAGTGCTGGATTACCAGGGTTAAGGGTTTGAAACTGAAGATAATTCTGAAAGCGTGAAATATTTGTATCCTGAAATGCTGGAAATTAAAGGGAAGGCGGCCTAGAAGTGGATGCACTTCTAGCATGTGATGGACCGATGTCCTGGAGATAATGTCTGTACATCTGCCAAGGCCACTACGCCCTCACCTCTGGATGCCAGTTTCTCACTGACCAAGCCACAGGCATTGTACGCTGTCCTGGACAAAAGCAGTGAAGCGTCCTAGACAACCGAACCAACCGGCTTTCCAAAGATGCTGCTAGACAAAGCCGCTTGGTCTGGAGGGCACTGGGAGATCAAATCATCAGTCTCCTACAGGGGAACCGGAAGCGACAGACACTATGAAAGTAATAAAGTGGGTTTCGCCCGCGTCTCCGCAATGCAAGGGGAGGTAGAACGTAATGCAAGGTCCGAGGCTAGACATCCCACAGGAATCTCAGTCCCACTCGATCCTCAGATGCACTGCAGTCTAGACGCAGGTCTCCGCCCAGCCATACCACTCCGCCCCCCTCACACCCCAAGTCTCTGTTCCACGCCTCGCAGCCAAGAAGTCTTGAGGCGGAGGGAGACCTGACATCCAGAGAACCCGAGACAGCTACGTGCGTCCGCCAGTCCCGGGCCCCGCGGGCAGCCCAGACTCGGCTGGGGTCGGCCTCAGCCTTCGGCCCACAGCAGTTCACACACACCAGGGCTCCAGGCCGAGACTCACCAGTCTCTGAACCGGCCATACCGCCAAGAGAGGTAGCCGCGGGACTCCGAGGGAGGGATCGCAGACGACGGTGTCCGGGAAGGGCCGCACTGCGCCGAGCGGGCGCGGAGAGGAGGGGGTAGCAACCCCAGAGCGGGAAAGGAGGGGTGGAAGAGGGAAGGGCCTTAAAACGGCTTTCTCGCCGCTGATTGGTCATCAGAGAAGCACTTCCTTTCGCAACACGCGCTGAGGCGGCAGTTTGCGGGCTCTAGACTCGATTCCCCGCGGGCTAGATCCCGGTAAAGGGTTCTCAGATCGGCGGGCTAGGTAGCTAGGTCACCGAGCAGCCCGGCCGATCTCCCGGAGCCATTAGAACCGTGCTTCCGGTGAGTATGTCGTTCTGTATTCCTCCGCTGCTGCCAGGCGAAGTAGTGCGGGCCGCCTCCCCAGCGAGTTAGTATCACGTGACAATGCCAGACTCCGCCTCACAACCTCATTTGGTAATGGGCGTGGGGGACTCTGTAGAGACGTAAACAGCTGAGACCGGTGAGGACCGGTGCTGGGCGTTTTAACGGCCGAGTGGCCTCGGGAAAGTAGCTGGTTTAAGGTATGGAAATACAGGAAGGACATGTAGTCGGGAGTGCAGAATGAGGAATTCTTGTGGTAGACGGACCCAGTTGTGAAGGGGGGCCGGCAAACGGGCGTCTAGGAAGGAGCGCCCGCGGGGGGAGGGGCCGGAACATGGCGGACTCCCGAACGCCTGCGGGCGTAGAGACCTCTGAGCAGGGGGCGGGGTGATTAGGTCATAGAGTGGCTCCCATCATCCTTTGCGGCGAGGAGGCTGTCCAGACTATAAAAGCCGCTGCCGGGAGCCGGCCGGCACCTCATTCATTTCCACCGGTCTTTGGGTGTGTAGCTCCGGCTCTCGTCACCGCTTTTCCTCCGCTGGTGACGCCCCCGCAAAGGCTTCGCCGTCGCCGAGGCCACCTTTCAGCGACTCGTCGCCTCCAGTTCTCTTCACTCGGTCTTCCCTGCCAACCGCCACCATTGACGCCATGTCGAGTTATTCCAGTGACCGAGACCGCGGCCGGGATCGAGGGTGAGCGTGGCAACGGGCCTGTCAGGCCGGCGGGTGGGGGATGGGCGGCGAGCGGGGGCGGCGAGTGGGAGTTGGGTTTCCCTGCGGCGCTTTGGGCCTCCTTGAAGGAAGGCTTGCGGCTTTTCGGACACCCAGTTTCCAGCCGTTAGGGGACATTGGCCGGAAAGTCGCTATCCAGGCCGCTCTTAGGTGCGGGAGGGCGGGCATCCGCCACGGCCTCGGCGACCTCGCGGCTGTTGGGAGTGCCGGGCAACCGGAATTGTTGGGCGAAACGTTCGGTTGGGTGTTTTTAGTGGCCCCCGCGGTTCCGGGAAGGAGGGGGTGCGCTTCCGAGGCCGTCCGTGTCGAGGAGGGGGGTTAGCGCCGACGGAATCGGCCATGTGCCTGAGCTGCGTCCACAAAATGCCGGCCTCGGACATGGCGGCGGCGCCTTTGTTACCCCGCCCGGCGGAGGAGCTCAAAATGGCAGCGCCGAGAAAATGTGGCGCAGAGAGAAATGCGAGACAAAGGGGGAAGCGCCGCCCCAGCGGGAACGCCGCCCGGCCGACTCCGCCCGGGCCGGGACTCCTCCCCCGGTAGTCGCCGGCTCCTCCTCTTTTTCCTCGCGTTATATAATTTTGCTACCTTAATCGAGAGTTCTCCGCGGCGGCTGCGTACTCGGGTCTCCTGCGCTACGTTCCCGGACACCTTCCTTAGCTGCTCCACCTGTGCTCCCTTTATCTTTGAAGGCCTAAGTTCCTTTGATTGAAAACCGGGCTAAGCCCCTCCCTCCTTGCCCGGTTCCTAGTCACTAAATCCTAAACTCCTGGGAGAGCGATTCTGGTAATCCAAAGCTGTAGTCCTTAATCTGAATTGAAAATGTTTGGGCGATCAATGTCAGACCTGAGAGATCCCGGGCTATTTATTTGGCCTCAGTAGGTAGTGTGTGTGTGTGTGTGTGTGTGTGTGTGTGTGTGTGTGTGTGTGTGTGATTGGGACTACAGGAAATAAGATGTGCCATTTGTGGCTGTCTAGAAGACAACCTGGAAGAACTCCAGAAGTACACTTTAGCCTATGTCAATGCTTGTTAAACAGGTGTACTAACCTATATATTGGAGTCTTAGGATGTAGTTAACCTTTCCCGCCCCCTCCTCAATTTTAGATTTGGTGCACCTCGATTTGGAGGGAGTAGGGCAGGACCCCTGTCTGGAAAGAAGTTTGGAAATCCTGGGGAGAAACTAGTTAAAAAGAAGTGGAATCTTGATGAGCTGCCCAAATTTGAGAAGAATTTTTATCAAGAACATCCTGATTTGGCTCGGCGCACAGCAGTGAGTATTTTCAATCTGGCTTCTTTAGGCTGTAAGACAGTTAACAGCTTTTAGTCTGACAGATGCCTGGGGTGTGGGCCACCAGAGGCTGAGGCAGGCAGATCTCTGTCGGTTTCAGGCCAACTGGGACTATAGGGAGACCCTGTCTCAAACCGGAGAAAAAGTCTTGACAGTCTAACAGATTGTCCTGCAAATGACTTAGTTTGGGGAGAGTTATTTCTAACGCACTGTTTCATATTGACTCTGGTGCTTTTATCCCAGCATTTGGCCAGTTGGGTCTACATAGGAGGCACCCTGTCTCCAGAAGTAGTTGGATATGATCGAGTGCTGTATGGGAGTTTAGGAGTCTAGGAGTCCGGGTATGTTAGTAATAGACTATAGGGACCTTATACACAGTGGGGGTTATCAGGAAATTGTTACAATTTGTTTTTCAGCAAGAGGTAGACACATATAGAAGAAGCAAGGAAATTACAGTTAGAGGTCACAACTGCCCAAAGCCAGTTCTAAATTTCTATGAAGCAAACTTTCCTGGTAAGTGCTGATTTTTCAACTCTACCTCATTTGTTCCCTCTTTCTCCAGTGAGATTTTGGATGGCTTTTGGTAACATGGTATTTATTTACTGATTGTAGCAAATGTCATGGATGTGATTGCAAGACAGAACTTCACTGAACCCACTGCTATTCAAGCTCAGGGATGGCCAGTTGCTCTAAGTGGATTGGATATGGTTGGAGTAGCTCAGACTGGATCTGGGAAAACATTATCTGTAAGTTCAGGAAAACTCCAGATAAATGGCTTAGAAGATGAATGAATTTGTAATTTTCAAAGAATTTAACATAATTCTGTTTGCCTTTCACCTCTAATAGTATTTGCTGCCTGCCATTGTCCACATAAATCATCAGCCATTCCTAGAGAGAGGTGATGGGCCTATTGTAAGTATGTCGAATTTTGAGGTTGCTGTTCTGTAGAGATTTGTAGAATACAAAATGTTGGCCAATGTTAGGACTGCTTTGATTTTCATACAGCTGAAGAATGGGTCTTGGGTCTATTGGCATAAAAGCAATTTAATGTCAGTGAGGTGGCTTACTGGTAGATGTGCCACTAAGTCTGATGACCTGAGTTCAGTCCCCATAACCCATATGGTAGGAGAGAACCAACTCCCATAAGTTTTTCTCTGATTTCCTTAATGTGATTTCCTTATGTGCCTCTCACATAAGCTGGTGTTATCTGAGGATAGTGGTCCCTGCTTGTAGCCAGTACTTGGGAGGCAGAAATAATTCAGAAGTTCAAAACTGGCCTAGTTAAAATGACTGTTAACAAAATTATTGCCCACTTAAATTCAGTCCCTGGTACACATCTGTGACCTCTGCCAATCCTGCTTTTGTATTAAATACTGTTTTTCCTTTAGTGCTTGGTGCTGGCACCAACTCGGGAACTGGCCCAGCAGGTGCAACAAGTTGCTGCTGAGTACTGTAGAGCTTGCCGCTTAAAGTCTACTTGCATCTATGGAGGTGCTCCCAAAGGACCACAGATCCGTGATTTGGAGAGAGGTGTGCCATTATAAATGTTCTGTTTGTCATTGTTAGTGACACAAGCTTTACATAGTATGGTTAAATTTAACCCATTTATTTAAAGGTGTGGAAATCTGTATCGCAACACCTGGAAGACTGATTGACTTTTTAGAGTGTGGGAAAACCAATCTGAGAAGAACCACCTACCTTGTCCTTGACGAAGCAGATAGAATGCTTGACATGGGCTTTGAACCCCAAATAAGGAAAATTGTGGATCAAATAAGAGTAAGTTTCCTGGTGTTACTTTCTTCAAAAACCAATTTCAAATTTACCTTTAGGATACAATCTAATTTCCCCAAATTTTTAATTTTTAGCCTGATAGGCAAACCTTAATGTGGAGTGCAACTTGGCCAAAAGAAGTAAGACAGCTTGCCGAAGATTTCCTGAAAGACTATATTCATATAAACATCGGTGCGCTAGAACTGAGCGCAAACCACAACATTCTTCAGATTGTGGATGTCTGTCATGACGTAGAAAAGGATGAAAAGTAAGACTCTTTAAATAAATCTCACTTATTAATAGGAGTCATTGTTATGGATTGTCTTAAAATTCACAATCTTCCCTTCATCTCTAGACTCATTCGTCTAATGGAAGAGATCATGAGTGAGAAAGAGAATAAAACCATTGTTTTTGTTGAAACCAAAAGAAGATGTGATGAACTTACCAGAAAAATGAGGAGAGATGGGTATGTGGTTTCCTACATCAAAATAAGACTTCAAGGGCAAACGTATGAATGGATGAACCTGAGGTTTTTTTGTTTTTGGAGACAGGGTCTCCTTTAGTCTCACCTGGCCTGGAGCTTGCTGTGTAGACCAGGCTGGCCTTGAACTCAGAGATCTGCCTACCTCTGCCTCCAAAGTGCTGGGATTAAAGGCATTAGCTACCATGTGGGTCCTTTGAAAGAGCAGTCAGTGCTCTTAATTGCTGAGCCATCTGTCCACACCTGAACCTGAGTTTTATGGGGATCATGTGATGGTGTAGGCAAAAACTATATATCAATTAGTTCCAGTGAAATTAATAGTGGTAATAGTGTCTTAAGTGGTAGAGTGCCTGACAATAGCGTGTGTAAAGTGCTGAGGAGAGAAATTGCAGTGGTTTGTGATAAATACTGGTAGAGTTATGAGTTATCTTTTGGGTTGGGGGGGGCCTCAATTCAACCAGTAGCCCCAAATGGCTTCTCTCAAATCTCCCCTGCCTTTACCTCTGAAGTGTTGGGATTAAAGGGGGGGGGTGTGCATAGCCATCCTGACTTGCTTCAGGTTTTAGATGTAAGTGTACTAATTTTTTCATTTAGGTGGCCTGCCATGGGCATCCATGGTGACAAGAGTCAACAGGAACGTGACTGGGTTCTAAATGGTATGTATTGCAAATAAAAGTTTTGTTTATTTTAAGGCATCTGCTTACATTGATGGTCATCATGTGTCTTCCTTTGTAGAATTCAAACATGGGAAAGCTCCTATTCTGATTGCTACCGATGTGGCCTCCAGAGGGCTAGGTTAGTACAAACTCGCATTCGTGGCTTGGTTTCCCAGAAGATCTCCATGTAGTTTTTTTTTAAAGAAAGTTTCTTGCTTTCTTTAACCTCTGCATTTTTTCTTAAGTTTTTTTCACATAAAGGTGCAGTCTTTGTGGCAAGGCCTAGGCATGACAATCGGAGGACTCGAGGGGGATGGAGGACTAGTGATCGGCTGGCTGCTTCCAGTCGATTAGAGAGGTGAAAAGCTGAAAGTGTGCCAGTAATCTTCAAAGGGCAGAACATACCATCTCTGCCCTATAAACTGTTCTCTCCGGGGGAAAAAAATGGAAGTTACCTCACAGTTCACTGCCGTGGTATTTCATCTGTTCCCATGCTTTGCATGATTGCCATGGTACAGGATTGTTTCAAACTGTTCACTGTGATCTGTGGGTCTTTGAGTTTCAGTGAGTTTGCTGAAATGTCGAAGAAATATTTCCAAACTACAATGTTCAATGACATTTTTGTTCAAGTTTGAAATGGAGAGAGCAGCTTTAAAAGGTACTAAGCCTTTTACAAATTGGTGAGTACTGGCACATGAGACCTAGAGCAGGATCAACTTCTCACACGTAGTCAGTGGGAAAAAGAAAGTGTCTTGAAAGTTCCTCCCTCACCTACACAGTAGTCGTCATGTCGAGACCTGCCAGAGAGAGACACATTCTCAAGTGAATCCTGGCTTCTTGGAAGCGCTTGCCTAGACGAGACACAGTGCATAAAAACAACTTTTGGGGGACAGGTATGTTTTTCTTGCAGCTGCAGTTGTAAGGTCTTGGCAAGACAAGCAGTGTGGCCAGAATTTTGAACTTCTGATGAGAGTGTAATGAAAAGGACCTTGTACCTTTTTGTTTAAAGGTCCTCAATGAGCACATGAAGAGGTTGCTGTGAAAACTTTAAGTGGCCCTACTGCGCAGAAGCATGCAGATGTCACTTGATGATCTGTAAGGGGACACGTGCTGATTTGGGAATGTGCTAGGGAGAATACACATTCCCTTGATAGGCTGTCAGTGGGTGGGTGTTAAACATTATACATATGATATGTTTTTTTTTTCTTTTCCCCACCACTTTTTTTTTTTTCAACCTCAATGGTATTCCTACAGGAAATGGATAACCATTTTAACTGTATTTTTTGCAGCCCGTACCTTCTTGGGAATACAATTGTCTAACTTTTTATTTTTGGTCTGGCTGTTGTGGTGTGCAAAACTCCGTACATTGCTATTTTGCCACACTGCAACACCTTACAGATGTGGAAGATGTGAAATTTGTCATCAATTATGACTACCCTAACTCCTCAGAGGATTATTTTCATCGAATTGGAAGAACTGCTCGCAGTACCAAAACAGGCACAGCATACACTTTCTTTACACCTAATAACATAAAGCAAGTGAGCGACCTTATCTCTGTGCTTCGGGAAGCTAATCAAGCAATTAATCCCAAGTTGCTTCAGTTGGTTGAAGACAGAGGTTCAGGTAAGGAAAATCTTCAGTAAGAAAATGCTTGTAGTTTGTTGGGGTTACATTGTCTACAAGTCCTTTTAAAATGGGATTGGAAGGGTAAGTATTTCATTTAAAACCTAAACTGAGGAAAAAAAGCCTCACATACCTAACTTGCTGTGTTGACAAATTTGTGTGGTAGATAAAATTGATCAGTTTCCAATTCTCTTGACAGGTCGTTCCAGGGGTAGAGGAGGCATGAAGGATGATCGTCGGGACAGATACTCTGCAGGCAAAAGGGGTGGATTTAATACCTTTAGAGACAGGGAAAATTATGACAGAGGTTACTCTAGTCTGCTTAAGAGAGATTTTGGGGCAAAAACTCAGAATGGTGTTTACAGTGCCGCAAATTACACCAATGGGAGCTTTGGGAGTAACTTTGTGTCTGCTGGTATACAGACCAGCTTTAGGACTGGTAATCCAACAGGGACTTACCAGAATGGTTATGATAGTACTCAGCAGTATGGAAGTAATGTTGCAAATATGCACAATGGTATGAACCAACAGGCATATGCGTATCCTGCTACTGCAGCTGCTGCGCCTATGATTGGCTATCCAATGCCAACTGGATATTCTCAATAAGACTTTAGAAGTATATGTAAATGTCTGTTTTTCATAATTGCTCTTTATATTGTGTGTTATCAGACAAGATAGTTATTTAAGAAACATGGGAAATGCAGAAATGACTGCAGTGCAGCAGTAATTATGGTGCACTTTTTCGCTATTTAAGTTGGATATTTCTCTACATTCCTGAAACAATTTTTAGGTTTTTTTTGTACTAGAAAATGCAGGCAGTGTTTTCACAAGTAAACTGTACAGTGATTTGAAATACAATAAATGAAGGCAGTGCATGGCCTTCCAATAAAAGATATTTCAAGACTGAATTAAGTGGAAATTGTACTTTATTTTACCTATAATGTCATGTAAAAGCAGATAGTATGTTCTTGGGGTTTTGTTGGGGGAAGGGGTTGTTTTTTAGACAAACTAAAATTGACTACTTCCCATTCTTTGGTTTAGGACTAGGTGGTGGTAGGGTCAGAAGGCCCTTAAAATGATCTGTTCCTATCATAAGAATTTAAAGGTACTGAATACATGATTCTAGGATCAGCTGCATAAAAGCTTGTGTCAGTTTCCAGCATCAGGGGAGTCATTTTTAATAGTGTAGTTTCCTTATACCTTAGAAGGATCAAGTAAAAGTCGTAGGACAAATCACCTTAGAATGATAATACGGATGACTGTTGGTTTTAAATAACTTTCAAGACTTAATGCTCTTGGCTACATTGTGAACTAAGCTGAAAGACTTTTTGCCTAAGAGCTGGGCTGGAGTTTAACAATTTGCATCATGTCCTTGGTGCGAGTTTCTTGTAGTTTCTAGTCTTCACAGACTCCCGAGGGTGCTTAGCTAGTCAGTCACACTGGGAGTCATGAATGTCTTTACAATAAATTCAGGGAATTCCAGAGGTCTTTTCAAACTGTAACGTCTTAATTATACTCCAACACAAGAAAGAAAACCTCATCAAAATTAATGACTGAATTGAGGCAACATAACCAAAAGCACAGTAGTAGATACAGGTCTACAAGGTTAGGTTCAACATGGGCCTTACTGCTAAGATCCAGGGAATAGCTTTAGATTGAACTTGGGCTCACTCATCAACCTGTTTATTTCAGCAGTGGCTAGTAGGTCTAAAATGTCTTCCCAGAGTGGCGTTTTGCCCAGGACAAAGAAACAGGATTTAAATTTTCTTGAGCAGGCTTTGATGTTAATGCCTTACAAAATGTAAAGAATATGCTAGGAGGGGTCTGAAATCCGGGGAGTGGTATTTCCATGGCTGGTATATTGAAAATGAACTCACCTAGTAACCCCGAATGGTTTCCAGTGGCATGGTTGGTCAAATTCATAATTTTTAACTTAGAAGCTATTGGGCTTGATTGGAGCATTTATTACATATTTCACTGTTCAATGTCTTATGTGGGCCTTTTAATTTGTAAATATTTATGGAAATGATTGTGGGGGCTGTGGAAAAAAATAACCTTTGAAATTTTAAGACAGTCCACTTTTTAGCATGTGTGTTGTGTCCAGCCTGTGGTTGTCTTACCTAATAAATGTGATTTTTCTCCCCACTCGCTCTTTCTTTATTCGCGGAGGGGCCTCTTCCCTGGCATTGCTTCCTGGGTAAAAACACTTGGCACCAGTGTTGCACTTAAATTTCTAGTTGTTCCCTCATTACCTTGCTTGAACTTGAACGTTTTTAGGCCAATATTTTAATTTCAGTTACATATTACTGTTAGTGGAGTCTAGGGAAGGATTGCTTGTTTTCCTTTACCAGATTAATCTCCCAGGGACCTGGGAGATTAATGGTCACATTAAGGGAAGCTATTGAATATTCCTGTTTGCTAAAGTAACCACCCTTCGGGGTAGTCAGAACCACTGCAGGATCATGGGGGGAAGGGTTAGGCCACCTGTTAGGCAACACCAGAAGGACCGACAGCCCGCATAGCTTGCCACCACACCCAGTTATCTTACTGGTGTGGAGAAGCGGTGATTTCGAGACTTACTCCCCTGGAGGTCATTTGCAGAACCACGTGCCAGCCCCACCCTACAGCATATTTAGTGCCCAATTTTTGACAACCCAGAAAGGCTAACGGGATGGGGGGGGGGGGGACGGGGACTGTGCAGCTAGAGCTGCCAGACCGGAAAATCCCAATGGTAAACATCCACAAAGCCTGGCGTCGGCGACGAGACCCGACCTCAGTGACGAGCTTCCGGGCTGCGGCCTGATGCACGCTTGTCACTTCCGTTACGCCTGCGCCTTGGGCCTCCAAGCGCCGCTAGGACTGTGGCGGTTTAAGGCTTCCGGCTTAGGAGCCTCTTAACTCCTGAGGGAAATGCGCTGTGGCGCGGCCATTCGGGTCTGCAGTAGAGTCTGCAGGCGCTTGCAGTCGGGCTTGGGGGGTCATGTAGATGGGGGTTCTCCAGAGCTGACGGCAGCTGGTCCCCCCGGAAGGCCCCTGTCACCCCCCGCAGCCCGCGAGCCGCTAGAAGTCTCGGAGTGCACGGAGGACAGCGGGGCGCTGTTAGAGATCTGTCGGCGGAGGCATTTCCTCCGCGGTTCTCTGCAGCAGCTTAGCCGGGAGTCTCTCCTCAGCGGGTGCCACCCCGGATTTGGGCCATTGGGCATAGAGCTGCGGAAGAACCTAGCCGCAGAATGGTGGTCCTCGATGGTGGCGTTGAGGGAGCAGGTCTTCGCGGTGGACACCCGCCACCACGAACCAGGCCCTTCGCAGCCCGGGGACAGTGCCTTCAGGTTAGTTTCTGCAGAATGTATTCGCGAAATCTTGCAAGACAAAGATCTGAATAAGGAACAGCTAGTGACATTTCTTGAGAACTTATTAAAAACTTCTGGGAAACTACGGGAGAATCTTCTTCACGGTATGGCTCTTCACGATTTCCTGCTTCTAAACAGGTTTGGGGTGGAAAGGCAATCTCGTATGAATTCAGGGCTTGCAACCGGCCCTAGACTTCCATGCAAAGGGACTTACCTACGCCATTAAAAACCAAAAAGCATGTTAAGTGTGCTGCACCTTCAAGCAAATGGAACAATTACCGTTTCTTAATCTATCCAGAGAAAACTGGAAAAACATTCAGCTTCACTGAGCAAGTTGAGTTCAACCGATCAGCCTTAGAATTAAGACCTTAATCCAATCACGTGTTTGAATGCTCATTGGCACTAATAAGAGTTTCAGATACTCCATTTACTCTTCAGTTTGACATATAATTGTCTACTCGAAGTCATTTTCCTAGCTAAAACGACACTCTTATTGAAAACCTGTTGGTTTTTCCTCATGAGGCCATTTTCTAGTTTAGCGAATAAGATTCATCAGGTCTGATAAATGATTCTTGAGGGATGCACAATTTGTAGGCACCAGGTCTTTATTTTTTTTTATTTTATGTGTATGAGTGTACTGTCTACATGTAAGTAGGTGCCCCGGTGTCATGCAATGCTGCGGAGGTCAGAAGAAGGAAGAAGGCGTCGGATTCCCCTGGAACTGGAGTTAAAGACAGTTCTTAGCCCCTATGTGGGTGCTGGGAATCGAACCCGGGTCCTCTGCAAGAGCACTCGGTGCTCGTTATGGCTGAGCCATCTCTCTATTGGTCTTTAAATAAGTAAAATGCAACATTGTGCAGAAAACACTTGTAGAGTTTCATCTTTAGGAAATGCTGCCTTTGCTTCTGAAGGCAGCTGGAGTGGGGTGTGCAGTGGTGCTGTAAAGGACTAGGCTGATTTGAGGTTGGTTTCAGGTTTTCTCACTTTGCATCTTTTCCAATAGAGTGTAAGGGTCTCAGATGAAATCCTGAGTTGTTTTCCAAAGGGTTCCTCCTTGATACACCACAGACTACAGTGGATACCTCCCAGTCCTGGCAGTCAGCTTGACAGTTCTGCTGTTTGACGATTTGCAGAGGAGCACTAAATGCTGAGCTCACTTCTATGCTCCACCTTCTCAACACACAAATTTTTACTGACTTGATAGTTCTCCTGTATTTAAGCAGAATTATAAATTGGTTTTTGACCAGCCTTTCTCATTATCATCTGCCCAAATCAAGTAACACCCAACAGATACAGCCTAAGCACAATAAAGATGTTTTTAAACTTTTCCTTCATATATTCTAAGTAAAAATGTAGAATTATGAAGTTGTTTCATGTATATTATGGAATAAAGCAGATAGTATTTTTTTGGTCTTTTTGAGACAGGGTCTCCCTGTAGCCCCAGCTGGCCTGAAACTCACTCTGTAGACCAGGCTAGCCTTGAACTCACAGAGATCCACCTGCCTCTGCCTCCCAAGTGCTAGGATTAAAGGCATGCGCCACCACACCTGGCTAGAACCAAAATTTTCAGTGGGAGAGAAAAGACAAAAATACAAAAGAGGCCGCCGGGCATGCACCACGCCTTTAATCCCTGTCTGGAAAAGACAAAAAAAAAAAATAGGAAGCAAAGGTAAATTATGATTTTGATACTTTTGATCTGGTAATACAGAGTCAACCTTGAACTTTTTTTTTTTTTTTCGGAAGGGGGTTGAGTCTCACTGTGCAGCCTTGGTGTCATGGAACTTGCTATGAAGACCAGCCTGGCCTTGAACTCACAGAGTTCCCCTCTGCCTCCCAAGTGCTGGGATTAAAGGCATACACCACCTTGCCCAGCCCTGGCCTAGAACTGTTGATCCTCCTTCCTCCACTAAATGCTAAGTAAGATTTCAGACTTGCTCCACCATACTCAGTTTTCATTCCTACATGTTTTCTATTTCATGGACAGCATGGAAGTAACAGTATTCAGAGGCAATAAACAGACATAGCTCCTAGATCTTGGCCCTAAAATGAAGTTCGTGGAGACATGGCTGCTTCCAGGTCTAGGATATGGAAAGCACAGGGTGAGTTTGGAGCAAGTTCTGGTCCTGGAAATCAAAAAAATTGCTTGGACACTCATGGGACACAAAGGAATGTGGATGTTGGCCAGAAGAGTAGGCTGTCGCTGGCTACATTTGGCCAAATTGAGCATTAAAATAAGAATTGATAGTCGGGCGTGGTGGTGCACCTTTAATCCCAGCACTCGGTAGGTAGAGGTAGGCAGATCTCGGTGAGTTCAAGGCCAACCTGGTCTACAGAGCAAGCTCCAGGACAGCTGGTACTAAAAGGGGGACCCTGCCTCAAAAATAACAAAAAAAAAAAAAGGAAAAACAATTGATGGCAATGGATCTTAGCAGACTTTAAGAGTCAGAGTTTATAGTGTTAATCTGAAAAGTAATTGAGGCTAAGGGGAAGAGAAAGTTTAGGGTTTTGGTTTTTGTTTTTTGTTTTTTTTTTGAGACAGGGTCTCCCTATAGCCCCAACTGGCCTGGAACTCACTCTGTAGACCAGGCTGCACTTGAACTCACAGAGATCCTCCTGCCTCTGCCTCTGCCTCTGCCTCCTGAGTGCTAGGATTAAAGGCCTGCACCACCACACCCAGCTTAAAGGCGATTCTTAGGTGCCAAGTAGGTGCTGGGAATCGAACCTGGGTCCTCTGCAAGACCAGTAGGCATTATTAAACCGCTGAGCCATCTCTCAGCCCCAAAAGTTTAGGTTGTTTTTGTTTTTTTTTAATTTTATTTCTGTATGTGTATGAATGTTCTGTCTGCATGCAAGTTTGTGCACCCGTGTTGTGCAATGCCGTGGAGGTCAGAAGAGGGTGTTGGATTCCCCTGGAATTGGAGTTCTCCTGGAATTGGAGTTTCAGACGGTTCTCGGCTGCCATGTGGGTGCTGGGGATCGAGCCCGGGTCCTCTGTAAGAGCGGTCAGCGCTCTTAACCGCTAGGCCATCTCTCCAGCCCAAAAGTTTAGGTTTTTATAGCAGTTACCAGTAAACATAAAAGGAAAGGAAAAGTGGTTAAGGAAAAAAGGCATTCTACAGTTTCACAAAAACTACCCTTAGTAATTGATTTGAGCAAAGGCCATAAACAGATTCCACAATATTTGATGAAATATTGAAGGGAGCAAAGCATTTCTGGGGAGGAGATATTTACCATTTTAGCAAAGTAATCACATTTAATTTTTGTTCTGTTTATATATAAGGCAGTATACATGGACAGTGTATTTCTGCTAAAAATAGCCCAGATTGAATCATAAGGAAACAACCAAACAGATCCCAAGTGTGGTAAATTTTTTTTTTTCCTTTTTTTGGTCTTTTTGAGACAGGGTCTCCCTTTAGTTCTAGCTGTCCTGGAACTCGCTCTGTAGACCAGGCTGGCCTTAAACTCAGATCCGCCTGCCTTTGCCTCCCACGTGCTAGAATTAAAGGCATGTGCCACTACAGCCCAGCACAAGTGCAGTAATTTATGACTACCCCAGACATGTGTCAAAAATTATCCCAGTAGCTCAAGCTGGGTGTGATGACAGATGCCTGTAATCCTAGCACTCAGGAGGATAAAGCAGGAGGACCGGCTGAGTCCAGTGTGATCTACAAAATAAGACCTTGTCCCTACCAGGTGTGTGTTCTACATAGAAAGTTCCAGGACAGCTGGAGTTACAGGGAGACCCTGTCTCAAAAAGACAATAATAATAATAATAATAATGATAATAATAATATGCCCTTGTCTCAGTAAAGCAAAGCAAAAGCAAAATTGATAGGGAAGGAATCAGGGGAAATGTTTTATCTTTATTTCGTGTATGTGTGGGTGTGCTGTGGCATACACACTGAAGTCACAGAGTAACTTGTGGGAATCAGTACTCCTTTCACCGTGTGGGTCCTAGGGATGGATGGAACTCAAGTTGTCAGGCTTGGCAGCAAGTGCCCTTACCCCTGAGCCATCTTCCTGTCCAGAGGAAATGTTCTTCATTGGAGGACTGAAGAAATCTATACAGTTCATGAACCTTAATTAAAGAGAAACAGAAGAGGCTGGAGAGATGTCTCAGCAGTTAAGAGCACCGACTGCTCTTCCAGAGGACTCAGGTTTGATTCCCAGCACACACGGCAACTAACTGCCTCTAAACCTGGCGTGGTGGCACACGCCTTTAATCCCAGCACTCGGAAGGCAAGAGGCAGGTGGATCTCTGTGAGTTCAAGACCAGCCAGAATGAGTTCCAGGCCAGCTGGGGCTATAGGGAGACCCTGTCTCAAAAAGACAAAAAAAAAAGGGGGGGGGGTTGGGGAGACAAAACCTGGCATTTGGGGGATGAGAATTAGAACAAAAACAAAATCTACAAACCATATGTTAGAGGATATTCCAGTTTGGCTAACTTTACAGTTTAATAATTGTTATGGAGAATATTTTAGTATTTAGTGTTAGGAGAATATCTTCGTGTTTAGTATTTAGTGTTAGGAGTAAAGGAGAAAAAAAAAAAAACCCATGGCGAAGGCTCCAGGTGAAAGGTGTACAGGTGTTTATTGCACACAGGTGCCCTTTGTTTGGGGGTAGGTTTTTCTGGTTTGGCTGGTTTTTGTTGAGAGAGGGTCGTAGCTGAAGCAGGCTGCTGAAGCAGGCTTCAAACTCATTATGGAGTTGAGGATGGCCTTGAAAATTCAGGATCTTCCTGTCTCCACCTCCCAGGTGCCTGGGATTCCAAGATAGTACCTCCACACCTGGCTGGCTGGCTGGATTCCTCTTTTTTTTTTTTTTTTTTTTTAAAAAAAGGAAAAAAGATCTCACTATGTAGCCCTGGCTGGAACTTGCTATGTAGACTGTGGTGGTCCTGAACTTATTAGGTCTGCCTGCCTCTGCTGTGATTACAGACATGGGCCTCCATACCTGCCCCCCCCTTCCCCCCCTGCCCCTGCCTCTTTTTCTTTAAATATGATGGACTTTATTTAATTCTTTTGGGGGTTTTTTGTTGTTTTGTTTTGTTTTTGGTCTTTTCGAGACAGGGTCTCCCTGTAGCCCCAGCTGTCCTGGAACTCACTCTGTAGACCAGGCTGGCCTTGAACTCACAAAGTTCAAGTCCTCTACCTCTGCCTCTGCCTCCTGAGTGCTAGGATTAAAGGTGTGCGCCACCACACCTGGCAATTCTTTTGGTTTTTTAATTTTATTTTACTTTTTGAGATGGTTTTATTATGTATCTCAGGTTGGCCTTGAAATCACCATGTGGCCTCAAAGTGTCACCATCCGTCCTTCTACCTTAGTCTCCTGAGTACTCGGATTATAGGCATGCACCTCCGCAGGTAGCATGTTGTACTGTTCTTTCAATTTTTTGTAGATTTGAAAATCACACCAAAAAGCCAGTGGGGGCTGGGTAGGTGCTGCTTATACTTCGAGGCTAACATTTTACTGTTTGACAAAAACAGCTCAGACATATGGAACAGATTTATACAATGATTGGTTTGTCTTTTTAACAGGTGCTTTGGAGCACTATGTTAATTGCCTGGATCTGGTAAACAGAAGGCTGCCTTATGGCCTTGCTCAGATTGGAGTGTGTTTCCATCCTGTTTCAAACTCTAAGCAGCTACCTAATGGCGTTAAAAGGTATAAAGTGTGATAAATAACCTGGCCTGGTTCTTAATTAACCAAGAGCCAGTCATTCCCACTTTGGGATACATTATGTAATTCCCAGAAAAATCTAACCTGATTTTTTTTTTCCCCCTCTCCCAAAGAATTGGTGAGAAAACTGAAGCTTCCTTAGTCTGGTTTACTTCTGCAAGGACTTCAAGCCAGTGGCTTGATTTCTGGCTGCGCCGTCGACTCCTGTGGTGGAGAAAGGTACTGTAATATTTAACTGCTAACTGAACTACATCTCAAGCCCCCTAGTAAATTGTCTTAATGTATTAGAGATAATGCTTTTGTGTCTTAAATGAAATTTAGGGGTTTGTTTTTTGGTGGTGGTGTTTTCGAGACCATCCCCCATTGCTCAGGCTGCCCTTGAACTTGCCACCTAGACTTGAACTCATGATCCTTCTGCCTGTGCCTCCTGAGTACTAGGATTACAGGCATACACCACCACACTCAGCTTATAAATGAAATTTGTTACAGATATAATTTTTTTATATGTGTTGGTTTAGTTTGGGTTTCTTTTAAAATTTCTTATCGTGGGGCTGGAGAGATGGCTCAGCAGTTAAGAGCACTTGCTATTCTTACCTGGGATCAATTCCTAGCACCCACCTTAGGCTCCAGGGGATCCAGCTCCCTCTGGGCTCCTAAGGCACCTGTACACACATGGCAGGTAAGGCACAAACAAATCTTTTAAAAAACACTTGTTGCTGGGCCGGGCGTGGTGGCGCAGGCCTTTAATCCTAGCACTTGGGAGGCAGAGGCAGGCGGATCTTTGTGAGTTCAAGGCCAGCCTGGTCTACATAGCGATTTCCAGCATAGCTGGGGCTATGTAGACAGAGGGACCCTGTCTGGAAACCCCTCCCCCCAAAAAAAAAATCACAAATAACCACTTCAGAGAAAATCGGAAATGCTGTCTTTAGGATACTTTTTTTTTATTATTAATTTTATTTCTGTATGTGTATGAATGTATTGTCTGCATGCAAATTTGTGCACCCGTGTCGTGCAATGCTGTGGAGGTCAGAAGAGGGTATCGGATTCCCCTGGTACTGGAATTCTCCTGGAATTGGAGTTTCAGACGGTTCCCGGCCGCCATGTGGGTGCTGGGGATCGAACCCGGGTCCTCTGCAAGAGCGGTCGGCCCTCTTAACCGCTAGGCCATCTCTCTAGCCCAAGGATCCTTTCTTCTTTATCCTGTTTAGTTCAGGATACTTCTTTTTTTTTTTTTTTTTGGGGGGGGGGGG
>VZQC01006697.1:2359692-2373010 GCA_009823505.1 Rhizomys pruinosus
CACACACACACACACACACACACACACACACACACAAATAAATAAATAAATAAATAAATAAATAAATAAATAAATAAATAAATAAAAATTTAAAAATCATGGAAAAAAGTACGTTAAAAAGAATCAAAGAATGGGCTGGAGAGATGGCCTAGCGGTTAGGAGCGCCGACGCTCTTGCAGAGGACCCGGGTTCGATCCCCAGCACCCACATGGCGGCTGGAAAAAAAGTCTAAAGGCTAGAGAGAAGGCTCAGAGATTAAGAGGATCCATATTCAACTTCCAGCACTCACATGGAAGCTAAGAACCATCTGTAACTCCAGTTCTAGGGGATCTGACATCTGACGCCCTCTTTCGTCCTTCCCAAACACTGCACAACACGGGTACACCTACGTGCAAGCAGTACACGCATGTAAATTAATTCTTTTTTTTTTTTTGTCTTTTTGAGACAGGGTCTCCCTCTAGCCCCAGCTGTCCTGGAACTCACTCTGTAGACCAGGCTGGCCTTGAACTCACAAAGATCCGCCTGCCTCTGCCTCCCGAGTGCTAGGATTAAAGGCGTGCGCCACCACGCCCGGCTTCCAACATTCATTTTAATAAGTTAACAAGACAGTTTCTTTTCCAGTTTGCTGTGAGTTCATCTAACTTCAGCAGCCATGATTGTCAGGATGAAACTGGACGAAAAGGAAGCCAAATTTACTACAGTTTTCCCTGGGGGAAGGAGCCAATAGAAACCCTGTGGAATCTGGGGGATCGAGAACTCTTACAAATGTATCCTGGAAATATGTCCAAATTACACGTATGTTTCACTTTGAGCTCCCATATGTTAAGGTTTATTTTATGTGTACGAGTGTTTGCCTGCATCTCTGTATGTGCACAGCATGTGTACCCATGTGTTCTTTAACCAGATTCCCTATGGTCATTTCTTAACTATAGAATAATTGCAAACATGGTGTCTTACACCTTAATAAGGTCATGTGTATTTTTTAGACAGCCATTTTTCAATCATTAAAGTCAGGAAATGAATAGCAAGCCACTATTATTCATTCCTTAAATTCTTCACAATTACATTGAATAAAGGCCCAGAATCCAATCCAGAACACCTCATTCCATGAGGTTGTCATGGGATTCCTTTTATCTTATTTTCTTATGATTGTGACACTTTAAAAAAAACAAAACAAAACAAGGGCTGGAGAGATGGCCTAGCGGTTAAGAGCGCTGACTGCTCTTGCAGAGGACCCGGGTTTGATTCCCAGCATCCACATGGCGGCTGAAAACCATCTTTAACTCCAGTTCCAGGGGAATCGGACACCCTCTTCTGACCTCCAGCATTGCACAACACGGGTGCACAAACCTGCGTGCAGACAGTACATTCATACACATATGAAAATACATAAAATTAAAAAACAAAACCAAAAAAACAAAAACAAACAGGCTCTCTGTGTATCCCTAGCTGGCCTGGAACTGGCTGTGTAGACCAGGTTGGCCTGGATCTCAGAAATCTTCCTCCCGAGTACTGGGATTAAAGGAGTGTGCTACCATGCCCAGCTAATCATGACACTTTTTAAGAAAAGCAACTAGTTTGTAGAATGGAACTTCATATAGCTCTGCCTGAAGTTTCTTGGTCAGTATTTGTACCAGGAATACCACAGAAGCCACGCCGCTTCACTCTCCTCGGGTCCTCTTAGGGTATCATCAGTATGTTATCTTGTATTGATACCTGTAAACCCAGAACTCTGGAGGTTGAGACAGCATTGAGATTTCAAGGTCAACCTAGCTATATAGTGAGATCATTCCTCAAAAAACACAATGGGGCCTTCGAGATGCCTCTGCTGGTAAAAGCACTTGCCGCCAAGGCTAACTGGAGTTCTAGCCACAGAGCCCAATGGTAAAATAACCAACTCCAACAAGTTGGCCTTTTGTTGGCCACATGCGTGCAGTATGATACCTCTCTTCCCTTCCCCTCCCCCACAGCATCAAACACAAGAAATAATAGAAATGGAATATTCAGTGTTCCCTTTCCACATAACAGGAAGCACTGCAAAGTCCTAAAATGTAGATCCCAGCCGAGGTGAGCTGGTTCATCCTCTCTAGGAGTGGAGCTGAAGCACTGCTATACTAGGTTTAACATTTACACATGATCGTAGTGTGGCCAGCTGACAGCCACTGTTTCAAATCCTTAACTCCTGCTGAGGAGAGAAGACAGTGTCGTCATCCTTGGGCCCAATGCCCAGAAAGTCCTGGCCTGGAGTAGGTTCTTTATATAATGTGTGGTTTTGTATTCTGATTATGTAAAAGACATGATTTTAAGAAGCTCTGCCAAATGATACTTTATTTTGTTCTCTTCTGTGAAGGGCCGAGATGGGAGAAAAAATGTGGTTCCTTGTGTTCTGTCTATAAATGGGGATCTAGACCGAGGCCTGCTGGCTTACCTCTATGATTCTCTCCAGCTCACAGAGAACTCCTTTTCAAGAAAGAAAAACCTTCATAGAAAGGTGCTTTTGATATTTCCGATGGATTTGGAAACTTTATGTGTTTTGCTTCTTCTTTTATGTTAACTGTCCTTCCCATTCCTTCCTTTAATTGTCTTAGGTACTTAAACTTCACCCTTGTTTAGCCCCTATTAAGGTTGCTTTGGACATGGGAAAAGGCCCGACGGTGGAACTAAGACAGGTGGGTTAAATGAATTTACTTGCCATGACATTTTACATTTTATAGTGCCACAGGCATGGAGGTCAGAGAGCAGTTTTCAGGACCTCCTCCTACTATGCAGATCCAAGGGTGCTCAGCTGGTCAGGACTCAGGTGCTCAGGCTTGGTAGTAAGCACTTTTACCCACCACACCTTCTCTTAGCAAGTTACCATGTTAGTCTACATAAACTTGGTAGAGTGTTAGGTTTCTTTTGCTTTTTTAAATGTTTTGGTTAAAGAGCTATGGATAATTACCATGATAAACTATAAATTGAGAATATAATATAGTATTAAAGAGTCTGGGGGCTAGAGAGATGGCCTAGCGGTTAAGAGCGCCGACCGCTCTTACAGAGGACCGGGGTTCAATTCCCAGCACCCACATGGTGGCCGAGAACCGTCTGAAACTCCAATTCCAGGAGAACTCCAGTTCCAGGGGAATCCGAGACCCTCTTCTGACCTCTGCGGCATTGCACAACACGGGTGCACAAACTTGCATGCAGACAATACATTGATATACATACAGAAATAAATAAAATGCCGGGCGTGGTGGCGCACGCCTTTAAAAAAAAAGAGTCTGAATACAATTCTGTGGATTTCGATGATAAAGTTATGCCCCCTCATCCCTTTAGTCCCAGCTCACTACATAGAACAGGCTGGCCTTGAACTCACAAATATCCACCTGCCTCTGCCTCCCAAGTGCTAGGATTAAAGGCGTGTGCCACCACGCCTGGCTAGAACTTGCCTTCTTTAATAGAGGGACTCTGGATAGGCTGACTAGAGCTCAGAGGACAATCTGGCACTGAGGAATGGCCAGGGAGAGTACTTTGGCACAATAGAACCTAACACAAATGACAGAATGTATGAACTCCAGGCAGAGGAGGAGGGCTTGTGGGAGGGTGCCAATGGAGAAGTGGATATAAAGGCGATTAAGACTGATTGAAAAATTACGTATGAAATATACTAAGAATTAATGCCGGGCATGGTGGCACACGCCTTTAATCCTAGCACTCGGGAGGCAGAAGCAGGTGGATCTTTGTGAGTTCAAGGCCAGCCTGGTCTACAGAGTGAGTTCCAGGACAGCTGGGGCTACAGGAAGACCCGGTCTTGAAAAGAAAAAAAAAAATAAGAATTAATATCTCTTGGAAGATTGGGGGGAGTGGTAAGTATTCAGTGCTCAATTCTTCATTTTCAGAGGAAGTATGTAATTTCTAAAGTATAAAATACATAAATTATATGCATTAATATCACATAACTGCATATGTTCTTGCACTTTAGAGAATGAAGAAGCTGAGTTATAGTTTTACAAAAGCAAGACACTTTCATTTGGAATCTTTTTTTCCTTTCCAGATTTGTCAAGGGCTATGTAATGAATTACTAGAAAATGGGATTTCTGTGTGGCCTGGTTATCTGGAAACTGTGCATTCCTCATTGGAACAACTCTATTCAAAGTAAGAATCCCCTCATCATTAAAATAAGTGTTGCCACCATGCCCAATTTAAGGAAATAAACATTTAATGTGACTTGGAAAGAAAAGCCAGTGTGGATTTATTCAGTGATTGCTGAACTAGAAATTGTAGGTTGGCTATTAAGTTATAAATGGAGCATGAATGTGGCATCATTTATTGTAAACCAAATCTTTATTTTTATTTTATGTGTATGAGTGTTTTGCATACATGTAAGTGCACTCATGTGTACGGTGCCCATGGAGGCCAGAAGAGGGCATCAGATCCATGTGAAATGGAGTTATAGATATCATCGCTGGGAACTGAACCTGGGTCCTCTGTAAGAGTAGCCAGTGCTCTTAAACACTGAGCCATCTCTCCAGCCCCCCCAAAACTTTATTTTAATGTAGTTATAAGAGATTTGAGTCTACAAATATTGTTCTCTCATTGACGCTAAATTCTAAAGGCCGAGGTCATTTTACAGTTCATCCATAATGGTGTAGTCAGGTGCCAGTGTTATTTCTTAGGTTTTAGTTTCTCTAATTATTTTTCAGCTACTGGAGCAAGTTCTAGAGTTCACTTTGTATATTTGAGAAACCAAATTGGGTGGTGGGTGGGTGGTGTTTCCACTCTTGAGCCGTGTATGATTTAGAAGTGACTCGGACTCCAAGGAAGTCAGAATCACTGTTATTTGGACTTACGTGCTTTTTGAACTGTATTGTTCTTAGGTATGATGAAATGAGCATCCTCTTCACAGTCCTGATGACTGAAACTACTTTGGAGAATGGATTAATACATCTGAGAAGTAGAGATACCACAATGAAGGAAATGATGCACATATCAAAATTAAAAGACTTTCTAACCAAGTATATGGTGTCAGCTAAAAATGTATAGGTTTTCATATTTCTATAATAAAGATTCTCTTCTCTGTTAGTTGTCTCGTTTCTATTTTTTGACCCCTTTGCATTTATGAAGTAGACATTTTTGGTGCTTTCATTTTTTTTTTTTTTTTCAAAAAATTTTTTTCTTACAGTGGTTAGATGCCACAAAATAGGTGACAATACCATAATCATATGCCTGTTGTTAGTTCCAAGGATCTCTTCCATCCTTTTTTTTTTTTTTTTTTTTTGTCTTTTTTGGAGACAGGGTCCCTGTAGCCCCAGCGTGTCCTGAGAACTCACTCTGTAGACCAGGCTGGCCTTGAACTCACAGAGTCCACCTGCCTCTGCCTCCCGAGTGCTAGGATTAAAGGCGTGCCCCACCACGCCCGGCTCTTCCAATCCTTTTCAAAGGAGCGCTAACCTCTTTCCTTACAACACTACTTTTATAAAAAATATTTTTTTGTTTTATNAGACTTTTTTGGTTTTATGGTCTTGCTTCATCTTTTTTTTTTTTTTTTTCACCACAAAATATTTCTTGTTCTTTACATGGTTAGTATGCACACAATAAAAATATGTGAAAATCCAATAAACCGTCATCATTTCTCTGTTAGAATGGCACAAATGAGGTGGGATGAAATACCATAATTAATGCCGTGTTATGTTCCAAGGATCTCTTCCATTCCTTTTTTTTTTTTTTTTTTTTGTCTTTTGGAGACAGGGTTCTCCGTAGCCCCAGCTGTCCTGGAACTCCACTCTGTATAGACCAGGCTGGCCTTGAACTCACAGAGATCCACTGCCTCGCCTCCGTGTGCTTAGGGATGTAAAAGTGTTTCAGTTGTCCTCTGCCCACCACGCTCCGGCTCTTCCAAGTCCTTTTCAACGAGCGGAACAGCGCTTCAACCTCTTTCCTCAACACTACTTTTTAAAAAACTATTTTGTTTTTGTATATGAAATTGTAATGCTACATGTATGTAATGTGTCCTGAATGTGTCCTACGGTGCTTCGTGGAGGTCTGAGTGAGGCCCATCAGAATCCCGGGAACGGAAGTAGTATGCAGCTAGATGGTTTGTCATCAAACTTAGTCTATCCGCTAGAGAAACCAGTGCTCTTACCATTGGAACCCCTCTTCCCCAGGCCATTTAATACCTTTATGTACTCTCTACTTGTTTTTAAGGAAAAAAAACCAAAAAATCCTAAATAATCTTAAAATTAAGAACACAAGATTCAAGTCTGCTGCATAAGTTAAAAATTTGTACTAAGACAAAAAAAGCATGTAATTTGGTATGCATCACTCTAATTCCAGAGGTATGGGGTGTAAGGAAGCCAACCAGAGAGGGTCGGCAGCAGATCTTGAGTTCTCAGGCCAGCGGGGGCGGGAGACAGAGTTCAAAAAAAAAAAAAAAAAAAAAAAAAACCAGAAGGACATGGTGCTTCAAACCTGTAATTCAGCTCTGGGGAAGCTGAGGTAGGAGCTTTAAGAGTTTCAAAAAAACAAAAAGGGCGGGGCGTGGTGGCGCCGGGCCTTAAATCCTAGCCATGGGCGGGCAGAGGCAGGCTGATCTGTGGGAGTTCAAGGCAAGCCTGGTCTAAAAAAAAGAGTGAGTTCCAGGACACAGCTGGGCTACAGGGACCCTGTCTTGAAAAGGACAAAAAAAAAAAAAAAAAAATAAAAAAACCAAAAAGGACTAGCAAGATGGGTCCACAGATAAAGGTGTTTGCTGCCAAGCCTGTTGAGCTGAATTTGATACCCAGAACCCATGTGATAGGTGAGAACCAAAACTGCAGTTTGTCCTCTGTCCTCCAGATGTTTACTGTGGCAAGTGACCTACACCCCCCAAAATACATTTTATGAAAAGGGAATCAGATTATCCAAAGCTAGTGTAGTTGTTTATATAGTGACTCTGATGCTCTTTGGCTTTCTATTTGATGATTTGTTTGGGGATTTTTATTTTAGCGTGTGTGTATTTTGCTTGCATCTACGTAAGTGCACCTGTGTCATGCAATATCCACGGAGGCTAGAAGAGGCCATCGGATCCCTTGGAACTAGAATTACGGTGGGTCCTAGGCAAGAGCAGCTACTGCTTGTAACTGCTAAGCCATCTTGCTAGCCCTTCATTTGGATATTTAAAATAGTTGCTGATGTAGCCCAAGCTAGACTTAAGCTTCACATGTAGTCAAGGAAGATCTTAAGCTCCCGATTCTCCTTCCTCCACCTCCTGAATGGTGGAATTACCAGTGTGCACAACCACACCAAGTTTATGTGTTGCTAGGGACTGAACCCAAGGCTTTGTGCATTCTAGGCACTCCACCAACTGAGCTGGGTCCCCAAACCCCAACTTCAATTATATTGCATTTTTTGAAATGGGGCCTCCCTGTAGTCCCAAGTAGCCTGGAACTCTATGTAGACCAGGCTGGCCTGGACCTCACAAAGATCTGCCCACCTCTGCCTCCAAAGTTCTGGGATTAAAGCCGTGTGCTACCACACCCAGCATTTTTTTTTTTTTGAGACACAGTCTCTTGGTATTTAATTTTTTTTTTAATTTTTTATGTGCATGAGTGTACTGTCTGCATGTAAGTAGGTGCACCTGTGGAGGTGAGAAGAGGGTGTCAGATTCCCCTGGAACTGGAGTTAAACATGGTTCTTATTGCCATGTGGGTGCTGGGGAATCAAACCCGAGTCCTCTGCAAGAGTAGTTGCTGCTCTTAACTGCTGAGCCATCTCTCCACCCTTGGTATTTAATTTTTTTTTTTTTTTTTTTTTTTGGTTTTTTGAGACAGGGTCTCCCTATAGCCCCAGCTGACCTGGAACTCACTCTGTAGACCAGGCTGGCCTTGAACTCACAAAGATCCGCCTGCCTCTGCCTCCTGAGTGCTAGGATTAAAGGTGTGAGCCACCACACCCGGCAGTGTTTAATTTAATTTTTTTATTTATGTATGTGTATGAATGTACTGTCTGCATGTAGATTTGTGCACCCGTGTCGTGCAATGCCGCAGAGGTCAGAAGAGGGCCTCGGATTCCCCTGGAACTGGAGTTAAAGACAGTTCTCGGCCGCCATGTGGGTGCTGGGGATCGAACCCGGGTCCTCTGCAAGAGCAGTCGGTGCTCTTAACCGCTAGGTCATCTCTCCAGCCCCGGCAGTGTTTAATTTTTAATGGCTATAATTTCTCTACCAAAAAAAATGTTTTGAAGTAAATTCTAACATGTATAGAAAAATATGAAAGGTACATATTAAGGAAAAAGTTCAGAAAGGTTAAAAATAGAAAAATGGTAGATACAATGATCTTTTTTTTTCTTTTTGGTCCTTTTAAGACAGGGTCTCCCTGTAGCCCCAGCTGTCCTGGCACTCGCTCTATAGACCAGGCTGGCCTTGAACTCACAAAGATCCGCCTGCCTCTGCCTCCCAAGTGCTAGGATTAAAGGCGTGCACTACCACGCCCGGTGATACAACGATCTTTTAAAACTGATAGCTCCCAGGTATGTTGGCACACACCTTTAATCCCAGCACTCCAAAGGCAGAGGCAGGTAGATCTCTGTGAGTTCAAGGTCTATAGAGTGAGCTCCAAGCCATCTGGGACTAAAGGGAGACCCTGTCTCAAAAAGAACCCCCCCAAAAATATTGATAGTGGGACCTAGAGCTCAGTGACTGGGCCAGGCTGGCTGCTCAGGGTCCGGGGGTCCGTCCACCTGCCTCCACCCGGCCCAGGTACTGGGATTAAGATACACATGCTCAGCCGGGCATGGAGGCACACACCTTTAATCCTAGCACTTGGGAGGCAGAGGCAGGCGGATCTCTGTGAGTTCAAGGCCAGCCTGGTCTACTTAGAGAGTTCCAGGACAGCTGGGACTACAGGGAGACCCAGTCTCAAAAAGACCAAAAAAAAAAAATTTGTATATATTCATATTCTCATAAGCTTTATTTCTATTTGTTGACCCTGTCTCTCTTTGTTGCCCTGGCTGATCTGGAACTCTCTACGTAGGCAAGATGGTCTCCTACTCGTTGAGCCTGCCCCCACATGCATATCCTATGTGCACCATGTGCATTTCTGGTGCCCATGGAGGCCAGAAGAGTGTCAGGTAGGCAAAAATATGTGGTCCCATCTTTTATTCTTGGGGTTAGTTCTTGTGCTACTGATGTTCTGTTCAGAAAGTTCTTGTCTGTTCATCATCTTAAAGAATATTTGCTGTTTTCCTCAGCAATTTCAATATTTCAGGTCTTTGATCCACTCTTAGTTGATTTTTTGTTGTTGTTGTTGTTCTGTTCTGAGACGATCTCCCTGTAGTCCCAGCTGGCCTGGAACTCACTATGTAGACAGGCTGGCCTTGAACTCACAGAGATCCGCCTGCCTCTGCCTCCCAAGTACTGGAATTAAACACGTTCACTACTACCACACCTGGCTGATTCCTTAATGATTGATACACTCATCGGATACATTAGGAAAACCCAGTTGGGCCAAGCCCTGGGCTTATATTGGTTCCTGGCCTCACGGAGCCTCTGGTCTGTGAGGGAGTCACAAAGCCCACAGTCCAAACAAATCAGTTACTAGATATATTGATCATAAAGGAAAGAAAACTTAAGAGAGTACGGAGAAGGTAGGGTGTGGGGAGGGACCTGTATAGGTAGAGCAGTTAGGGAGGGCATGTCCCAGCGGTCCTAGCGTGTGGAAGGGTGAGACGACGGAGCTAGCTATATGGGGAAACTGGGAAAAGAAAGCTCTGGTCAACATACACAGTATGTTTGGGGCTCCAGCTTAAGAATTAACTGGGCTACGGGGGCTGGAGAGATGGCCTAGCGGTTAAGAGCGACGACTGCTCTTACAGAGGACCTGGGTTCGATCCCCAGCACCCACATGGCGGCCGAGAGCCGTCTGAAACTCCAATTCCAGGAGAGCTCTAGTTCCAGGGGAATCCGACACCCTCTTCTGACCGCCGCGGCGTTGCACGACACGGGTGCACAGACTTGCATGCAGGCAGTACATTCACACACATACAGAACTAAATAAAATTAATAAAAAAAAATTAAAAAAAAAAAAAAAAAAGAATTAACTGGGCTAGTTCAACAACTTCCAAGGTCAGTACAGCCAAAGGTCAGAAAAGGGGAGCCTGATCCCAGGTGAGCTGCCCAGAGAGAGGGCCACCGTTCAGAGAGGCTTGGAGCAGTGAGAAGAGTTCAGAACCTCTTCTAAGTGTGTGGGGCGATGTGGGGCTCTGAGGACCCTACTTTACTCACTCAAGGGTGCAGGACACCAGTACCAGTAGGAGTTAAGAATCCCGTGTGAGAGCTGGAGAAACGGCTCAGCAGTTGGTTAGGAACACTGGCTGCTCTTGCAGAGGACCCGGGTTTCATTCTTAGCACCCACATGGCAGCTAACAACTATCCGTAACTTCAGGTCCAGGGGAATCTTCTGACCTCCACAGGCATTGTACAACACTGGGGCACTTACATACATGCAGGCAGTACACTCAAAAACAAAAAATATAAATAACAAAATATTTTTTTAAAAGAAGTTCATGAGGTTACATGGGGGGGCGGTGGCAAGAATGGACAGATGCAGATGGGTTCAAGAAGCAGGTATGGTGGTGCACGCCTTTAATCCCAGCACTCAGGAGGCAGAGGCAGGCGGATCTCTGAGTTCAAGGCCAGCCTGGTCTACAGAGTGAGTTCCAGGCCAGCTGGGGCTATAGGGAGACCCTGTCTCAAAAAAAAAGAAGCATTTTAGAGGAAGAAGCAGCAGGACTTACTGACTAGTTAGATTTGGAGATGCAAGTAGGGGAAGGGAAGGAATGGAGGACAGTTGTCATGTTGCTCAGACAATGAAAAGCAGAGCCATTCACTGCAATGGGGGAACACAGAGAACAGGTTTTTACAGTGTGTTCCTGCGGGCATGGTGGTGCATGCCTTTAATCCTGGCAAGCGGATCTCTGTGAGTTCAAGGCCAGCCTGGTCTACATAGTGAGTTCCAGGACAGCTGTATGAAGCAGAGAGTGGTGGCGCACACCATTAATCCCAGAACTCAGGAGGCAGAGCCAGGCAGTGAGTTCAAGGCCAGCTCCATCTACATAGAGTTCCAGGCCAGCTGGGGCTAATGGTAACCCTACTTCAAAAAGACCAAGAAAACAAAAGTTATATGAAGATGGAATTAAGTTCCAGAGGGTCCAAAGAGAGGGCAAAGGCTGAAACTCTGGAGGGTTTAGGAAGGGCAGTGTGGGAAGGTGGCAACTGAGTGAGAATAGTGGGCCCTTGAGGTTTTATAAATATAACTAAAAAAATGGTACTGGGAGGCCAGAAGTCACTCAGGCAGGATTGAAAGGTTATTCATGGACAAACTGTCAGCCCATGAAAGGAAACAGCCAGAATTGACCAGAGTCCAAGACAACAGCTCCAGAGAAAGTAGACTGTTTTGCTTCTCATCCACCTGTGCCCCTTTTCTAAGCCTAGGGAACAATCTGCGGAAGAGGGGGCATGATAGAATGTAAGGGCTGTGATTGGGGTGAATGGTGAAACTACAGCAATATAGACTGGACACTCATCTGATCAACTTGATTGAACATACAAGCCCCCCCCCCATCTAGATGGTGGGACCCATGGGCTATGGGTTTGGGCACAACTGCTTGTAAATTGGTTTTACATGAAGGATGCTTGTACTCATAAATTATTACTTAGTGTTAAAAAATAAAAAATAAAGAAGTATAAAAATAGATAAGTAAAAGCAAAGCAAAACATCATTAAAAAAATAAATTAATTAAAAAATGGTACTGGGATGAGGCATGGTGGTGCTTGCCTTTAATCTCAGCACTATAGAGGCAGAGGCAGACAGATTTCTGTAAGATCAAGGCCAACCTGGTCTCCATAGCAAGTTCCAGGCCAGCCAGGGTGGCAGGGAGACCCTGTCTTGAAAAACAAAACAAAAATGGTGCTGAGGATTAAATTTAGAACTTCACATATGCTAGGCAGACACTGTGCAGCTTAGCTGTATCCTTAGCTCTATAACAGGGCTATCGGAGAGTTGAAATTTGCTACAGTGCCCTGGGATGCCTGTAGCCAACTTGCAGGAGAATTTACACATTCAATTTTTCTTCTTATTATTTTTTTGTGTGTGTCTTTTTGAGACAAGTTCTCCCTGTAGCTTGTCCTGCAACTCACTCTATAGACCAGGCTGGACTTGAACTCACAGAGATCTGCCTGCCTCTGCCTCCCAAGTGCTAGGATTAAAGGCATGCACCACCCCGCCCGGCTACACATTCAGTATTTTTTTTATTTTATTTATTATTTTTATGTGTATGAATGTACTGTCTGCATGTAGGTTGGTGCACCCAGGTCGTGCAGTGCCACAGAGGTCAGAAGAGGGTGTAGGCTTCCCCTGGAACTGGAGTTAAAGATGATTCTTAGCCACCATGTGGGTGCTGGGAATAGAACCTGGGTCTTCTGCAAGAGCGGTCAGTGCTCTTAACCGCTGAGCCATCTCTCCAACCCCACATTCAGTAATTTTTAAACTGGGTCATATCCAGGCTGTTTTCAAGTCCCTTGGCCTCTCAAGTGCTGGGATTGCAGGTTTATTCCACCACAGCTCACTCGACGATCTCCTTGTCACTTTAGACATCAGCCCTCCAGTTCAAATCTCCTATCTTGGAGAATCCACATGCTCTTCTTCATTTTAAGTTTCATTTCCCCTCTGTGAAAGCTGTAGGTGGTAAATTTTCCTTCCACTACAAGAGCTCCTGTTGGTAGGAGTCTTCATGAAGTCCCTCCCTTCTGTCCCAAGGTGTCATTTATCAAGAATACTGTCATAGGGACTCCTGTTCGAGAATAGGCAGAACAAGGCAGTAGAAATTCTTTAAACTTCCTCATGTTAGCCCAGCATGGTGGCACATGCTTTTGATCCCAGCACTTAGGAGGCAGAGGCAGGCAGATTTCTGGGAGTTCAAGGCCAGCCTGGTCTACAGAGTGAGTTCCAGGACAGCTGGAGCTATAGGGAGACCCTGTCTCAAAAAAGAAAAATGCCTTGGACCTGCACTTCATTGTTTCTGTGCCAAGTTGATATTGTTTATTTTATTTTTTTAATTTTATTTATTTTTGTATGTGTATGAATATACTGTCTGCATGTAGGTTTGTGCACCGTGTAGTGCAATGCCTCGGAGGTCAAAAGAGGGTGTCGGATTCCCCTGGAACTGAAGTTCTCCTGGAATTGGAGTTACAGACGGTTCTCAGCCGCCATGTGGGTGCTGAGGACGGAACCCGGCTCCTCTGCAGGTGGATCTCTGGGAGTTCAAGGCCAGTCTGGTCTACATAATGAGCTCCAGACCCCCCCCC
>VZQC01006697.1:2373328-2385179 GCA_009823505.1 Rhizomys pruinosus
ACCCACATGGCGGCTGAGAACAGTCTGAAACTCCAATTCCAGGAGAACTCCAGTTCCAGGGGAATCCGACACCCTCTTCTGACCTCCGTGGCATTGCATGACACGGGTGCACAGACCTGCATGCAGACAGTACATTCGTACACATACAGAAATAAATAAAATTTTTAAAAAATTAAAATAAATAAATAAATAAATAAATAAATAAAAGCCATGCTGGGCGTGGTGGCACACGCCTTTAATCCTAGCACTGGGAGGCAGAGGCAGGCGGATCTTTGTGAGTTCAAGGCCAGCCTGGTCTACAGAGTGAGTTCCAGGACAGCTGGGGCTACAGGGAGACCCTGTCTCGAAAAGACCATAAATAAATAAATAAATAAATAAATAAATAAATAAATAAACCATATAAATTATGCCCTACACCAAACTGATAAAATAGTATAGTCATGTAATTTCAGGACCAGAGAGATGGCTCAGTGGGTAAAAACATTTGCCAACAGGCCTGAAGACCTCAATTAAATCCCCAGAACCCGAGCTGGGCATGGTGGCACACACCTTTAATCCTAGCACTTGGGAGGCAGAGGCAGGCAGATCTTTGTGAGTTCAAGGCCAGCCTGGTCTACAGAGTGAGTTCCAGGACAACTGGGACTACAGGGAGACCCTGTCTCAAAAAAAAAACAAAAGAAAAAAAAAATATCCCCAGAACCCAGGTAAAGGAAGGAGAGAACAGACTCCACAGCGTTTACCTCTGGCCTCCACATGCATCCCAGTGGCTCACACACATGCCCCCTCCATCACACACTCACACACACACACACACATAACAATAATTAAAAAATGTAAAGTCTCAGGGTTTATTTCAGAATTTCTATCCACAAAATATTAATTAGTTACAAAATATTATATTGGAGAAGGCTGGCAGGTACCACTTCTCCAGTGATCAGAGAAATCACCAGGTATGGGAGAATCAGAATCACACGCCGCCTGATGGGATCCAACAAGAGGCAGGCACCCTCTTCAATATTCCTGCCAAAAATGCACGCAGGGCTCTTTTGGTTGGTTTGTCTTTTTGTGATAAGTACTTAACATTAAAATTTTTCTTTTTATTTGTAATTATGCATATATGCACATGTCTGCGTGTGGATGTGTACCTGTAGTGCTGGTGCCCACAGAAGCCCCACCCCCACCGCACCCCCCAGGAAGTGGAGTTGCAGGTAACTGTGAGCCACCTGATGTGGTTGTTGGGAATTGAACTGGGTTCCTCTAGAAGAGCAGTACATGCTCTTAACTGCTGAGCCATCTCTCTAGCCCTTATGCTGAGTCTTAATCATGGGTCACATCAGGGTCACCCAAAGTGAGGGGCATTATGATATTATTGGCATGTTATGTTCAAGTGTCAAAGACTAAGAAAAGCTGAGAAACTATTTCAGTTAGAAAGAGATGAAGCAGCTTGATGGACGCATCTATAAGCTGGGAGAAGGGAACTACCTCGGAAACTTTTTTTTTCCAGACAGGATTTACTGGTCTGAAACTCCTTGTGTAGGTAGAGAGGGCTGGCTTTGTGCACAGAGATCAGCCTCCCCCTGCCTCCTGAGTGCTGGGATTAAAGGTATGGGCTACTATGCCTGACATTTGGAAACTCCTTGAGATCTATTTGGAAAGTTCCAGCAGAGGAGTGCAGCTACTTGTAAACCTTGACCAAAGACCAGTCCTCCTGTTGGGGAAGGTCGTCCTTTGTGACCAAGCACAGAGCTTTGGGAGAGATGCACATGGGCCAGTAAGGGAGAAAAGGGACTCCACATCAGCCAAATCAACCCTGGTGATCCATCTACTTCCCAAGTGCTGAGATTACAGGTATGCCCCACGGTGCCTGGCTGAGAGAGGCTCGAAGTGCTTCAGAAGGTTCCAGTGCTTCAGAAGGTACCCATGGGATCAAGTCCCAGTTGCCGCCGTCTGGTGACCAACTCTACAGTTCAGCTTGTACAGCTCACCTCCTACAGTCCCCCATGCCTGCTTCCTGGGGTCACCACCACCACGCATTCTAGTCACAAAAGCCTTTATCTCGGGCTCTGCTTCTAGATCTAGTCCGGATAAGACAAGAGAGCAGCAGAAAGCTCTAGAAAGCATCCTTAGGGAATGGAATTGCTTCCTGTGGAAACAGCAACAAGGACTCGAGGCAGTGGCCAGTGGGTGGAAAAAGCCCTTAGCACGCCATGGTTTCACAATCACTAAGAGTCCCTGCCGTAGACAAGTGGGAGAAGGAAGCACCGGGTTACACAATGTTTCCAGCACTTGAAAGGCTCAGAGCAGGGGTAATTACATGCATTACAGTTGCTTGGTCTCTATTACCTGCATTAGAAACCTTGCAAGGAGACAATGAGAGGCTATCCATCCATTAAGGACGAGTTGGGAAAGCCAAATGGCTTCCTTAGCCCCATTTAAAGATACCCTCACCTTCTCAGCCAGAGGAAAGACTATGGAGAATCAAGCCCAGGCTTTCATCAAGGCATGATGTAAATGTTAAGGCCTGGAGAATGGACCTGGCAGTTCACCCGCCTCGTGCCAGGGCAGGGAGGAACGTAGGATGTATACCTTTGAGCCTAGATCCCTCTTAGATAGGCAAAAGCTGAATTCCCACCCTTACTAGGGCACAGTACCCTCCCCTCCAGAACACGCTGCAAGCATCACTCTGGGGGAGGGAGGTATGTGCATGTGTTGAGTGCAGGGGCCTCACCACAAGATGGTGCCAGATCCCTTGAAGCTGGAGTTACAGGGGACGGTGAGCCTCCTTGGGTGTTTTGAACTGAACTCCAGTCTTCTGCAATAGCAGTAAGTACACCCTCTTAACTGCTGAGACATCAAAAAAAGATCTAACCTAGGCTAGGGCAGGAGGATCATGAATTTGAGGCTATCCAGGGCTACATAGCAAGATCTTGTCGATAAACACAAAAACAAATGAATATCTACTCTGGTAGCCTAAAGTGAATTTCTGTTTTTCACATCTGAACACTACTCCTTGGCTCATTTGGGGATCCAATCTTGTTATCAGATGTCATCAGTGTAGTCAGGAGGAACACCCTTGGCTAGATGGCTTTCCATCACTTTCCCTTTCAACACAATTTTTTTTTTTTTTGTCTTTTTGAGATATGGTCTCCCTATAGCCCCAGCTGGCCTGGAACTCCCTCTGTAGACCAGGCAGGCCTTGAACTCACAGAGATCCTCCTGCCTCTGCCTTCTGAGTGCTAGGATTAAAGGTGCACACCACCATGCCTGGATTAAAGACGGTTCTTAGCTCATGTGGGTGCTGGGACTCGAACCTGGGTCCTCTGCAAGAGCAGTCGGTGCTCTTAACCACTGAACCATCTTTCCAGCCCCTATTTTTATTTTATGTGTGTGATTGTTTTGTCTGTGCCCATATAAATAATCCCATACATGCAATGCCTACAGAGGCCAGAAGAGGACATTGGATCCCTTGGAAGTGGAGTTATAGATAGTTGTTAGCCAGCATGTGGCTGCTGGGGATTAAACTCAGGTCCTCTGCTAGAGCAGTCACTGCTCTTAACTGCTGAGCCAACTCTCCAGTCTTAAGTTAGACATTTTGAAGTGCCAGATGAGCTTGTGGTTTCTTTGTGTGTCAGCTTCCTAGAAATCTTTTACACTGGGATGTAGACAGTTCCTTCATCTTTCAGGAAGAGAGTTCAGAATAGAGGTACTCGGAGTTACTGTAACTGGGACAGCTTTCTGAAAGAGAAAAGGGAAAATGATTCAGTAAACAATCTAAAAAACAAGCCCTGGGGCTAGAGAGATGGCCTAGCAGTTAAGAGCGCCAACCGCTCTTGCAGATGACCCGTGTTCGATCCCCAGCACCCACATGGCGGCTGAGAACCTTCTGAGACTCCAATGCCAGGAGAACTCCAGTTCCAGAGGAGTCCCACACCCTCTTCTGACCTCCGCAGCATTGCACGACATGGGTGCACAGACCTGCTTGCAGACAGTACATTCATACACATACAGAAATAAATAAAATTATAAAAAAATAAAAAACAAGCTCTTTTTCAGCCAGGTGTGGTGGTGCATGCCTTTAATCCTAGCAGTTGGGAGGCAGAGGCAGGCGGATCTTTGTGAGTTCAAAGCCAGCCTGGTCTACAAAGTGAGTTCCAGGACACTAGGGCTACAGGGAGACCCTGTCTCAAAAAGACCCAAAAACAAAACAAAACAAAAACAAACAAACAAACAAAAAAAACAAGCCCTTTTTCTAGAAGGTGGGTAGCCCTGACAGGAACAAGAATTAACAGGTCTATTCCACAACTAAACAATTGTCTATGTGTCTGTGTGTCTGTGTGTCTGTGTGTCTGTGTGTCTGTGTGTCTGTGTGCAGGTGCATGGAGGAGAGAGGAGGCTATCAGATATCCTGCTCTATCGCTCTCAGCCTTATTCCCTAGAAACAGCATCTCTCAGGAAACTAGGCTGGCAGCCACTGAGCCCAAAAGACTCTTCTGTGACAGGCCCAAGCACTGGGTTTTTACATGAGTACAGGGGATCCAAACACAAGCAGGTTTTTGTTTGTTTGTTTTTTGTCTTTTTGAGACAGGGTCTCCCTGTTTTAGGCCCACCTGGAACTCACTATGTAGACCAGGCTGGCCTTGAACTCACAGACATCTGCCTGCCTCTGCCTCCCAAGTGCTGGAATCAAAGGCGTGCCCCACCACACCCAGCATGCTTCTTCATCTCTTAATCCAATATCTGGGAGCTGTACTATCAGTTTCTGTATTGGCTTACTGGGAACCTGGGTTCCCATGCACCCCATCCTTAGTCCCAAAGCCCCTGCTCATGGTGATGTCACAAGGACTCCTCGTTCCATCCAACAGCACCTCCTGTCTCATGCCAGGGCTCACCTTGTTCCCTGGATGTCATTTTCTGGAAGTCTGGCGAGGCATAGCACAACTCTTGGGGTGGTTCCGCCCCTGAGCAAAAGACAGGCATTGGGGTTACTGGGCCGATTCTCTAAATCTCTGACCATGGTGGAGGGGTGACATGAGGCCTGTGGGATCTGCAGAAAGCTCTGGCCTTCAGTGCTGTGGAGGAGACACCTACGTCACCTCCAAGTCTGGCCCAGACTCCTGCATGTGCAAGATAAGAATGGCAGAACTGGGGAGGTAGTGCTGGTGTGTAGGGCAGGTAAGATGGCTGTCGTAGGGCTTGGGGTGTGGCAGGGGCTGTTTTGGGGCTGGCTGGCATGGAGCCTCTTATTAGCTGGGCTCTGGGTCTTCTCCACCATGAAGTGGCCAGGATGCAATGTCTGCTTTGACAGGTGATCACACTTCGTACAACATGGTAGCTCTAGCTCATCACGAGATACTGGAATCTTGAAACTGCTAAGGGAGCAAGTTTTATGCATGCTTAGCAGGGGTTGTCTGGAGCCCTGGGTTTGATCCTGAGCACTGCATAAAAAAACAATAACAAGCCCGGCGTGGCAGTGCAAGCCTTTAATCCTAGCACTTGGGAGGCAGAGGCAGGCGGATCTTTGTGAGTTCAAGGCCAGCCTGGTTTACAGAGTGAGTTCCAGGACAACTGGGGCTACAGGGAGACCCTGTCTCAAAAAGACCAAAAACAAACAAAAAATAATAACAGCCCAGCATGGTGGTGCATGCCTTTGATCCCAGCACTCGAGAGGCAGAGGAAGGCGGATCTCTGGGAGTTCAAGGCCAGCCTATTCAAGAAATTCCAGGCCAGCTGGTAATAAAGGGAGGCCCTGTCTCAAAAAGACCAAAATAAGCAAACAAACAAACAAACAAACAAACAAAAAACAATAAAAAAGGCCAGGCCTGGTGACTAGTGCCTTTAATCCTACCACTCTGGAGGCAGAGACACTTGGATGTGACTGTGAAGCCAGCCTGGTCTACATAGCAAGTTTTAGTCCAGCTAGAGCTACATAATGAGACCCTGTCTCCAAAAACAAAAACAAAACAAAACAAAAATTAAAAAAATCCTAAACAACAACAAACCCAGGTGTTTCCTCTACTAAAACCAGAACAATATAGAGATTAGCATGGTGTAAGGATGCCTCACAAAAAATAAACCAGGCATTTAATCCCAGGACTTGGGAGGGTGAGACATGGTATTGCCTGGATCAAATAATGAGCTCAAGGCTAGCCTAGGCTACATGAGAAAAAACAAAACTGAAAACAACAAGGAGCTAGAGAGCTGGCTCCATAGTCAAGAGCGCTAGCTGTTCTTACAGAAGACCTGGGTTTGGTCCCCCATGGCAGCTAACAACCATCTGTTTTTGTTTTTTGTTTTTTGTTTTGTTTTTGTGGGGGATTATGGGTTGTTTGTTGTTGGTCTTTTTTTTGGGGGGGGGTTGAAACAGGATCTACGGAACTTGCTATGTAGACCAGGCTAGCCTTGAACTCACTGAGATCCACCTGCCTCTGCCTCCTGTGTGCTGGGATTAAAGGTGTGCACCTCCACCCTTGTCAGTAAAGAATGTTTTTAAAAAAGAGATACACCAAAGACTTTGGAACACAGACTGGATCATTCCAAATAAATACCAAAGTGATCTCTAAAGTAAGTGCAGCATAACAGCTTGTCTATGAAATGCTGCTACTGTTGGTTTAGGCAGACATTACCTATGGGTAGATTGAACTCTAGCCAGGGCCCCTGGATAGTAAGCAGGGCCCAGAGGTACACGGGGCACTCTAGTCCTTTGGTTTCAAGTTTATTTTTACTCATGTGTCTAGACATCCTTGAGTTTTTGGGGGTTTTTTTTTGGTCTTTTTGAGACAGGGTCTCCCTGTAGCCCCAGCTGTCCTGGAACTCACTCTGTAGACCAGGCTGGCCTTGAACTCACAGAGATCTGCCTGCCTCTGCCTCCCAAGAGCTAGGATTAAAGGCATGCACCACCACGCAGCTGAGGTTTTTTCAAGGTAGGGCTGGGAATATGACACTTGTCTAGCATGTATGACATCTTGTCTAGCATGTATGACACCTTTTCTAGCATGTATGACATCTTGAGTTCATATCCCAGCACCACATCAAATACCCACACATATACAGGAACTCCAAACCACCAACCAAACTTACCAAGATTGGCAACAAAAGTCTCTTACCTGCTTGGGTTTTAGACATGTTTACATACAGTTCACCTTGCATGGGAATGTCACCAGGGTCCTTGGGCTGGTTCTCCCTCAGAGCTTTTCCTATGAAAATCATCACAGAGCAATCGTGTGCAACCAATTCCAGGATGTTTCCGAGCTCTCCTCTGCCAATGAGTGGAATTCTCCATGATTTTGAGCTGCATGCCCCAAGGCCTCAACTAATGAGGGTAAATCCTAGATTTGTGTGAAACACCCACTTCTCAAAGCCAGGGGCCTCCTTATTGGGCCCCGTGATGAGATGAGCTTCTTTGCTTACAGATTGCACTGGAAACACCCTCTGTCTTTCCCTCCTGAAGGGAACAGGTGGTAGGAAGCCTTAGGCTATCTTCAAGAGATGATAAATGAGCAGGTCGTGGGGGCTTGTTCCCAGCACTCAGGATCCAGGGACAGGAGGACCTCTGAGTTTCAGACCAGCCATTTCTACAAAGTGAGATAATGTCTCAAGAAACAAAACCAACAAGCAATCAAATGCCACTTGAGAACTCAGGATGCCTTTTTTTTTTAGGGGGAAAGGGAGACAAATTTTGAGATGGTTTTCAAGGCTTTTTTTAACATTTTTATTTATTTTTTATGTGTATGAATGTACTGTCTGCATGCAGGTTGGTGCACCAGTGTTGTGCAATGCCACAGAGGTCAGAAGAAGGTGTCAGATTCCCCTGGAACTGGAGTTAAAGACGGTTCTCAGCCGCCATGTGGGTGCTGGGAATCGAACCGGGCTCCTCTGCAAGAGCAGTCACTACTCTTAACCGCTAGGCCATCTCTCCAGGCCCGGTTTTCAAGGCTTTTAAGAAGGACAGTAGTCCTAGAGAATACATTAAGATACTTTGGGGGGGGGGAAGATACTTTGGGCCTTGTGCAGACTAAGCAGGGACTGTAGTACAGAGCTATACCCTCAGCTTATTTTCAACTTTTGTGTGAACTGAGTGCCTGCCCCCTATGACCTTTGACCCTGTAGAGATGGAGGGAGGCATAGGGGTCTGACATTGTCAAATGATTGTCTTGCTGCAGACAGTATCTCCATACCCCCATTCTACAGAACACAATGCTGAGGCCCAGAAAAGTAAAGGCACCTGTCCAGCAGCCCTCAGCTTGCTTGTGTATGTGCTGAGACACAAAAGCTGCTTTGTGCAAATATCTATATTTCTCATCTGTGTTCCAAGTAAAAAAGCTATTTTGAATTTTTTTTTTTGAACTTTTATGTGTATGAGTGTATTGCCTGCATGTGGGTAAGTGTACCTGTGTCATGCAATGCCCACGCAGACCATAAGAGGGCACTGGATTCCCCTGGAACTGGTGTTAGACAGTTGTTAGCCCCCGTGTGGGTGCTGAGAATCAAACCCTGGTCCTCTGGTGTTCTAGAGGACTAGAACAGCTAGTGTTCTTAACCAATGAGCCATCTCCCCAGCCCCACTTTGAAATTTTTTTTTTTTTTGGTCTTTTCGAGACAGGGTCTCCCTGTAGTCTCAGCTGGCCTGGAACTCACTCTGTAGACCAGGCTGGCCTTGAATTCACAAAGATCCGCCTGCCTCTGCCTCCCAAGTGCTAGGATTAAAGGCGTGCGCCACCACGCCCGGCTAACCCCACTTTGAAATCTTAAAGAGAAGGGCCTGAAGGTGAGTGGCAGAACGAGGGTTGCTACTGGGGTGGCAAGGAGTTTCCTGTCGCCACAGCACGTAAGGTGGGAAGAGAGGGACATGTTCTGCTCCAGCTTCAGGCACGGAGCTTCCTCTAACGAACCTCCACCTTCTGAGGGACTCATGTTCTGGACCACCGATGTGAAGTGTGAGGCCCAGTATGAGATGACCCTTGGGAGCCTCTTGTAACAGTTATATCCACCCGCCCAGGTGTAGAGCAGCACTGTTTACAATAGCCAAAAGATGGAAGCAACCCAACTCATGGCTAGAGGGATGGATGAGTGACACAGGCAGGTGCACAGAACAGGGCAGCCCCAGCCTAAGAAGGAAGAAACACTGACATGACCCTGAGCGGATGAACCTTGAGGACGTTGTACTGAGCTGTGCATATTCCCCTCTTTATATTTATTTTATTTCTTTGGGTGGGAGATGCATGCCATGGCACACAGATGGAGGTCAGAGGACAACTTGCAGGAGTCAGTTTTCTCCTGGAGGGTTCCAGGGTCTGAACTCAGGCTATGGTGGACCTTCCTCCTCCTCCTCTTTAATTCTCTCTTCATCCAGTTCTCCCATCCAGGTACTAACCATGCTGACCCTGCTTAGCTGCCAAGATCTGATGAGACTGGGTGGATTCAGAGTGATACGGCCCAAAACTTCCTGTTCCACTTCTGACCTCTGACCCTTCCTCTTCGCCATCTATCCTGCTCATTCTGACCCTCGTGGGAAGTACTGGGAAGAACTTACTTGCTTTGTATTTCGGTCGAATCCAAAAAACCAGAATCAAGGTTATTCCTAGCAGCCCCGCGAACACCCCCGGGAGCAGCAGGGGCAGCAGGCACGAAGAACAGCTGTTTTCCTCTGGAAGAAAACAGTGTTCACGGGTCACCACCGAGCTTCTTCTTGTCTCTGACACCTGACACGGATCTGGGAAGTGTTCTAGGAAGGGCAGTCACGCCTGTCCCGAGTTAAGCAACATACTATGTGCTGGGTCCCTGACACTGACAATTCATAAGACTTCCTTTGTTGGTCCATGAAGTAGTCATGACCAGGTACGTGTTCCACCAATATCACACAGTGCCACTCGGTGTCTCACAGGGGCATTCATCAAGGTATGGAGGAGGGCATAAGACAAGCATGGGGTGTTTATTGGGCAAAGTCTTGTAGTCATGGCTTATGTGATTTGTGTTGGCCCAAACAACTACCACATATTGGGTGTCTCATGCTAGACACAGTGCCAAGCACTTTACATGCATGTGGGATGGCTCAGTTGCTAAAGTGCTCACCAACAAGGACCTGAGTTTGACCCCAGGCACCCGTGTAAAGAGTCAGGTGTGCACCTGTGATCCAGCACTAGGGATGTGAAAGCAGGAAGATTCCAGAACTCACTGGCCAGCCAGTATAGCTAAGTCCATGGGCTCCAGGTTCAATCAGAGATCATGTCTCAAAAAATAAGATGGTTGCCAGGCCTTATGTCACAGGCCTTTAATCCCAGCACGCAGGAGGCAGAAACAGGCAGATCTCTGTGAGTTCAAGGCCAGCCTGGTCTACAGAGCGAGCTCCAGGCCAGCTGAGACTAAAAGGAGACCCTGTCTCAAAAAGACCAAAAAAGTTTTTTTCAAAAAATAAGATGGCTAGGCATAGTGGTACAGGCCTTTAACCCCAACATTCAGGAGGCAGAAGCAGGTAGATCTCTGTGAGTTTGAGGCCACCCTGTTTTGTTTTGTTTTTTCAGCCTGGTTTATTTATTTATTTATTTTAATTTTATTTATTTCTGAATGTGTATGAATGTGCTGTCTGCATGTAGGTTTGTGCACCCGTGTTGTGCAACACCGCGGAGGTCAGAAGAGGGTGTCAGATTCCCCTGGAACTGGAGTTCTCCTGGAATTGGAGTTTCAGACAGTTCTCAGCCACCATGTGGGTGCTGGGGATCGAACCCGGGTCCTTTGTAAGAGCGGTAGGCGCTCTTAACCGCTAGGCCATCTCTCCAGCCCCTTCAGCCTGGTTTATATACAGAGTTCCAGGCCAGATGTGTCTACAGGGAAAAACCCTGTCTCAAAATCCCAAAATTGCTGGGCGTGGTGGCACACGCCTTTAATCGCAGCACTCCAGAGGCAGAGGCAGGGGGATCTCTGACTTCTAGGCCAGCCTGGTCTACATAGGGAACTCCAGGCCACCTGGCACTAAAGGGAGACCCTGTCTTCAAAAAAGACAAAAAAAAACCCCAAAATTAAAAATAAATATACATTTAGATACATTTGTTTCCATCTGATTGAAATCCAGAGGTATATATAGATGATGAAAGTTACATGATTAATTACATGAACGTTACCTGATTAGCAGATTGAGTTGACTCACTCCCTTAATCCATTTATGTCCTGCTATAACAAAATACTGGACACTGAGCAATATACCACAAAAAAAAAGAAGTTGATTTGGCTCATGATTCTGGTGGCTGAGAAATTCAAGCAGCTTGATGCATGTCAAGGACCTCCTAGGCATATCACCACATGGCGGAGAGGCAGACAGGAAGCAGCCGTGTACAGAAGGGGCATGTGTGAGCAAGGGGCAAGAGAGCGGGCAGGGGCATTAAGCACTGCCCCACTCGCTGTGCCAGCCTGCTCTCAGAAGAACTCATTCCCACAAGAGCCACCCTCAGAGGACAGTGACCCATGATTTGATCACCTTTCTACAAGGTCTCATCATTTAAAGACACCGTCCCACTGGGGACTGAATTCTGGCACATCAACTTTTGGGAACACACTCAGTATCCAAACCATACCAAGCACTCAGTCTACATATTAGGGCTGTGTAGTTCTGATTCAACCCCTGCTCTAGGCTGTGGCTCTCAGGGAGAATTGGTCTTTCCTGAAAAGCCGGGCTCACAGTTGAGTGGCCAGGCCAGTGGCTAACAGCAGTGTGGTATAAGCCAAGGTTGAGAAACTGGAGGGTGGATCATGCCTACTTCTAAGAACTGAGGTGCAAGCTTGACTTCCACAGATTTCAGTCTGGTTTGTTTGTTTTTTGTTTTCTTGCTTTTTTTTTTTTTTTTTTTTTTTTTTTTTTTTT
>VZQC01006697.1:2386002-2428111 GCA_009823505.1 Rhizomys pruinosus
GTCAGTAGGTTACCATTTGTTGTTACAATACACACAATGGTTGTATGAGTCAACCAGATTAAAGATGCATTCAGCTCAAACATTTGTCATGTTTTATGTTGAAAACTTTATGAAAGCAGAACACTAAATTGTGGGGGGAAATTACTTGGATTCTCCTTTTCTGAAATGACAGGACACCACTGCTCTCTAGACGCCCTGCTGGGTGGCCGCCCACTGAAGTTCTTCCTTCTTTGGACAGTCACAGCCCCACTGACCGAGCTTGCTCACCCATCCCACCTCCACTACCCTGATGATCAATGCACTAAGATTTGTTCATACGACTGTCAGCCATTTCTCTGTCTTCTAGAGAAATGTCTCTTTCAGTCTAAACAGCCAATTTTTCAGTTGGATTATTTGAGCTTTGCTGTTAAGTTACTGGGGGTGCTTGTATAGCCTGGACTTTGGAATTTGGCTACTATTTTCCCTTCTGTTTAGTGGGTTGATGGTTTGCATTACCAACCAGAACATTTTAGTTTGATGTAACCCCTTTTTGTCTATTTTTGGTTTTGTTTCCATTTGGGGTGTTATCCAAAACCCCTTACCCATTCCAATATCCTGAAATATTTGTTTGTTTTCTTTTAGTTTCAGGTCTTAACTTTAAATCTTTACTTTCAAATTTTTTTTAGTTTTATCCTTTTTTTGGTATTTTTGTCCCTTTTAGTACCAGGTGTCTTGGAGCTCACTCTGTAGACCAGGCTGGCCTTGAACCCACAGAGATCCACCTACCTGTGCCTCCCGGGTGCTGGGATTAAAGGCATGCACCACCATGCCCAGCACCCTAGCTAATCTGGAGCTCACTATGTAGACTGGGCTGGCTTTAATATCACAGAGATCCACCAGCCTCTCAAGTGCTGGGACTAAAGGCATGTGCCATTATGCTGGGCTCCCACAACTAGTTTTGTCAACACTCTGCTGCAAGTGCAGAGAGATGCCTTTATTCTCAAACCAAAAATATCATTTTCTTTAACTGTAGTTTCACTTCTAGAATTCAGCTGCACAAGTACTTCCCCCCAAAAGCAGAAGTAACCGTGCTAAACTGATTCAAGGGAAAATCTCAACAGGAAATACAGGGCTCTGGTCTGTGAGTCCTAGTCTAGTTTTTAATTAATTAACTAATTAATTAATTATGTGTATGAACGTACTGTCTGCATGTAGGTTTGTGCACCCGTGTCGTGCAATGTTGCGGAGGTCAAAAGAGGGTGTTTGATTCTCCTGGAACTGGAGTTAAAGACGGTTCTCAGTTGCCATGTGGGTGCTGGGAATCGAACCTGGGTCCTCTGCAAGAGCAGTCGTTGCTCTTAACTGCTAAGCCATCTCTCCAGCCCCTCTAGTCTAGTTTTTATAAGACCCCAGCTATGTAATGTGTTGCATGGTTCATTAACAAAAATATTATAAGGTTTCTAGAACTAAGCTACTATTTATTTTCAGAGTTAGGAATTTTGGGTATATGGGTGGGTATGTATGCATATTCTAGAGTACTATAAGATCAAAAGAATGAGGAAAAAGCTAGTTTGTCATGACATTATGTCTAACCACAGTATTTATTTTATGGGAGTGCTTCTTAGTATTTCTTATACAAGGCTGCTTGAGCTTTTGCCCAAGCTTTTTCTAAAATATTACACAGTAGTTACAAGTATCAAGCTGGTATAACTTTCTGGATGCTTAACAACCATACTTAATGCCCATATTAATTTGGCTGAGGGTCTTAAGAGATAACTTTGTTCCTTGCCCTCAGAGGTCAACTAAGTCCCAGGGAACTATAAATGGGGGCATCTCTTGAAATGTCCGGCAAATGTGAGTCACCAGTCTTCCTGTGCAGGGAAGTCTTGGAGATCCACTAATGGAACTTCAGCCAGTGTCCAGTCTATAAAGAGGAAAGTCTGCTCATGCTTCAAAAAGGGAAGCCTGGTCTAGCAAGACCTGACTTTGTCCTCAAGTGGATGGAACTGGTGATTGAAAAGCCAAAAGGAGCCAGGGGCTCCGTCCCTCCCTGCCTCCAAAAAAAAAAACCCTGAGTGACCCTTGAGGACCAGATCCTCAAGTGACCTTGAGAAAACAAAAACCTTGGTTAATCTGGGCTAACTGTGTGGCCTTAAACATCCAAAAGGAATGTATAACCAAAAATAAATAAATAGTAAGGCCTGAGAAATTGTACTTCAGGTATAAAACTTGAGATCTGAGCTGGGCGTGGTGGCACACGCCTTTAATCCTAGCACTTGGGAGGCATAGGCAGGCGGATCTTTGTGAGTTCAAGGCCAGCCTGGTCTACAGAGTGAGTTCCAGGACAGCTGGGGCTACAGGGAGACCCTGTCTCGAAAAGACCAAATAGAAAAAAAACTTGAGATCTTAGTAAAAAGACAAAAAGTAAAAAAAAACAAAAACAAAAACAACAACAACAACAACAACAAAAAAGCACAGTTGTTTTGCCTGTCTTACTGGCAAGTGCAGCTACCCTATGGCTGCCACTGCTTTTGCCATCCTTCAAAGACATGAGACACAGCTTTTCAACCTTCCAATATGGACTGAAGTCTCATGTCTCTCCAATAATCCTCCAAACCTTCAGTGCCAGATGGAGACTGCTGAGACATCCAACTTGTGGACTGAGCTACTACTGGGGTTTCAGTCTCTTCAGAATATAGACTGCCACTGTGGGACTACCCAGGCTGTACCACAGAGACCAGTACAGGAAGAAGACAGGACGCAGTGCTTACTGGACCTCATTTGGTGACCATGGGAAGGGAAAACCCCAGTGTGGAACACAAGGCAGAACTGATGGTGGTTTGGGCTTGCCCAAGGAGGAGCCTTCAAACATGACATCTTTCAACTTAATAAAGAAAAAATCATAAGCTGAAGATGCTAAAACCTATGATATATGTAGCATGCATATATGCATATTTTGGAGTGATGCATATTGGAAGGAATAACAACAACAACAAAAAGACTGGGTCAAAGAACTACTGAAAAGGTGAACTTCTGGCCAGGCGTGGTGGCACACGCCTTAATCCTAGCACTTGGGAGGCAGAGGCAGGCGGATCTCTGTGAGTTCCAGGCCGGCCTGGTCTACAGAGTGAGTTCTAGGACAGCCAGAGCTACAGGGAGACCCTGTCTCAAAAAGACCAAAAAAAAAAAAAAAAAGGTGAACTTCTGCTCAAAACAGTAAACTTCTATATTGAGAATTTTGAGAGAGACTGAAAAAAAGATGAAAAACATGTTTGGCAGAATGCATAAGCTCTAATGGGGTGGCAGGGCAGGGTGGGGGACATGGGTCTAGATTTGATTTGAAATTTTGTATGAAATGCACGAAGCTTCAATAAAAAATTGGCTTTGAAGCCGAGCGTGGCAGCGCATGCCTTTAATCCTAGCACTTGGGAGGCAGAGGCAGGCGGATCTTTGTGAGTTCAAGGCCAGCCTGGTCTACAGAGTGAGTTCCAGGCCAGCTGGGGCTACAGGGAGACCCTGTTTTGAAAAGACAAAAAAAAATTGGCTTTGAAAAAAATAAAAATAAAATATTGTAAGGATTGTTGATAAGTATCATCTTGCCTACATGATGGTATATGAACTTCAGAACAGGCCTTCAAGGTCAGTAGTATCAAGCCTATTCCAAAGATGTACCAAGTGTGCATCAAAAAAGTTGAAAAAAATCACCCCAAACCTGGACAAGGTGGCATATACCAGCAATCCCAGCATTTGGAAGATGGAGGCAGAAGGATCAGCAGTTCAATGTTATCCTCAGCTTCACAGTGAGTTCAAGGCCTACTGGGCTCCATGAGACTCTGTATCAAGAATTCCCCAAGGTCACATAGCCGGCAAATAGCAGACCAACTCCAGAGTCCATTATATGTTTTCTGGTTTTTGGTTTGTTTGTTTTGCTTTGGGTTTTTAAATTTTTTTTTTATTTTATTTATCATTTTTATGTGTATGAATGTACTGTCTGCATGTAGGTTGGTGCACCCGTGTCGTGCAATGCCTCGGAGGTCAGAAGAGGGTGTTGGATTCCCCTGGAACTGGAGTTAAAGACGGTTCATAGCTGCCATGTAGGCCCTGGGAATCAAACCCGGGTCCTCTGCAAGAGCAATTGGCACTCTTATCCGCTGAGCCATCTCTCCAGCCCCTTAAATTTTTTTAAATATTTTATTTATTTATTTCTATTTATGTGTATGAGTGTACTGCCTGTGTGTGTAAGTATACCTGCATCCTGAAATGTCTGAGGAGGTCAGAACAGGGTAACAGGTCCCCTGGAACTGGAGCTGTGGATGGTTCTTAGCCACCACGTGGGTGCTGGGAATTGAACCCGGGTCCTCTGTGGCAGCAGTCAGTGCTCTTAGCTGCTGAGACATCTCTCCAGCCTCTGCTTTGGGTTTTTTTTTTTTTATAGTCTCATGTAGCCCAGGGTAGCCTCAAACTCACTACTTCTCCCACCACTCCAGGTCCTTCGGAATCTGGCTCCCTCTCTCTTCAGTCTCACTGGGGTCACACCCCCCTCCCCTGACCTTCAGCTATACCAGCCTCCTTGTAGGTTGTTGCTCCAGCCCAGTTCTCTCCAGGCTGGGGCTGTGAACATGGCACCGGCCTGGACCAGGGCTCTCTAGCTCTCTTTTCCAGTCTCCCCACATAGCCAGCTCCCTCTCAGCCTTCCAAGTTCTACTTTGGAATCAGCTCCACAGACAGCCCTCCCTAACCACCTCTCCCCCGTGACCCCTCCCCATCCATACTTTCTCCACACTGTCAGTTTGCTTTCCTTTGGAACAACCAACACACCTCCTGCATGATTAATCTGGGCAGTTGGGTTCTGTGTCTCGTCCACAGCCCAGATGCCCCATGAAGCCTTGGCCCGTCTGGGTTCTCCTGAATTATCTGATGAGCCCAAACAAACCCTCCTTCATGCTTCTCTTGTTGGATATTTTGTCATAGCAACCAGACAGGCAACCAGTACACTAGTTCTATATGCATGTGTCTGGGGATAGCACCATCAATGGAAGACCCCACTGATATCTATAACCCAAAAGCTACAACCACTGACCTCAAGCATTGCTGTCTAATAAAACTTTCTGTAGTCATGTAAATGTTCTATAATACAGCTACCAGCCACAGGTGACAACTGAACACTAGAAATTTGACAAACAAGACTTATTTATGAATTCTGTGAGAGCACAAACCATGGTCTACATGTGGTTCAAGGACAACTCTGTGGAGTGAATTCTCCTTCCATCCTTATTAGATTAAAGAGACTGAACTCAGGTTGTCAGGTTTGGCAGCAAGCACCTTTACTCACTGAGCCTTCCTGCTGGCCCTTGAGTTTTTGCTTAATCTAATTTTAATTACTTTGAATTTAAATAAACATGTAACTTGTGGCTACCATACTAGTAGACCTAGAAAATCTGTGATCCTCTCTTCATAAGACTTTAAAATGTAATGTGCACATATTCCTTCTCTCCCTTTCCCAAGAATTCATTATTAAGGTCATGACAGGCTCTGAGCAGCACGGGGTGGGAAGATGACAGAGATAAATGCAGAAGTAAAGAGATGTGGTTAGACAAGAAGGGTGCTGACCCAGGAAGCATCAGATTGCAAGGGGAAGAAGCAAGGTGAGCTGGGCAATCTTGGTTAGATGAGGAAGGGCCTAGGAGGTCAGTAAAGCACACCTCAGGGTAGGGCTGTGAGGAAGCTACCATAGAGGATTAAGTAGTCAGGGGGAGACCCACTCTGAATGTGGTTATAACATCTTTTAGGTTCAGGGCTCAAGTGAAATAGAAAGAGACAGAGAGAGAGAAAACAAACAAACAAACAGGAGAAAGCCTGCTAGTTTGCTAGTTCACAGGTTTTTCTCTGCTTCCTGGCTGCAGCGAAGTGAGCTGCTCACCATCCCTGCTGGAGTTACAGGGGGTTGTGAGCTGCCTATATGGGTGCAGTACCTGCTCTTAACTGCTGAGCCCCTCCCTGCTGCTGTTTTTTTTTTTGAGACAAGATCTTACTATGTAATCCTGGCTAGCCTAGAACTCACAGAGGTCTAGCTGCCTCTGCTTCCCTTCCTGGGATTAAAGCATATGTCACCATCTGAGGTTGTTTGTTGTTTGTTTGTTTGTTTTTACGGTGGTAAAAGTCTACCTACAAAGTCTACCTACATAGTGAGAAACTTTCTAAAAAAAGTAAAAAAATAATATAAAGATCTTTCAAGTTGGATTGGGCCAAGCCTATAATTTCAGTACTTGAGAGGTAGAAGCAAGAGGCACAAGAGTCCAGGAGAGGAGGCTTGGGAGATGCTCAGTGGATAGACTAGTTGTACAAGTTGTGAGGGCCACAGTTAGATCCTGAACAGCCACATAAAGAGCCATGGCTGGCATGCCATGCCATCCTCCCTGTGATCCTGGTGCTCTGGAAGCCAAGGCGAGATCCCTAGGGCCAGATGCTAGCTACACTAGCTATAGAGGTGAGCTCCAGGCTCAGCAAGAGATACCCCCTCAGTCGAGTGGATTGTGATTGAAGAAGACCTGATAGCAACCTCTGGCCTCCATACTCAAGTACATGCACACTCGCCCCCACACACATGCACTCCCCACACAAACACATATACATGAAAATGAAAAAAAAAAAATTAAAAGCTCTTGAGTTGTGGTTCATTGGCAGAGTACTTACACAGCAGGCAGGAAGCCCTGGGGTCACTACCAGGCACCACATAAAACTGGCCATGGTGCTGCACACCTGTGTGCTGTGTTCTAGCACTTGGGAGGTGGAGGCAGGAGGGTTAGAAATTCAAGGTCAGGCCCAGTGTGGTGGTACACCCCTTTAATTCTAGCACTCAGGAGGCAGAGGCAGGTGGATCTCTGTGAGTTCAAGGCCAGCCTCGTCTACATAGTGAGGGCCAGGCCAGCTGGGGCTACAGGGAGACCCTGTGTCCAAAAGACCAAAAAAAAAGTTGCTCAGTTTGCCTTTTAACTAGGTACTTGGGGGGCTGGAGAGATAGCTTAGTGGTTAAGAGTGCCGACTGCTCTTGCAGAGCAAACAGGTTCGATCCCCAGAACCCACGCGGTGGCTGAGAACCATCTTTAACTCCAATTCCAGGAGAACTCCAGTTCCACGGGAATCCGACACCATCTTCTTATCTCTGCAGCATTGCACAATAGGGGTGCACAGACCTGCATGCAGACAATACATTCATATGCATAAATAAATAAATAACAATTTTTATAAATTATGAAAAAAATTAACTAGGTNCGGTTAAGAGCACCGACTGCTCTTGCAGAGGACCCGGGTTCAATCCCCAGCACCCACATGGCGGCTAAGAACCGTCTGTAACTCCAATTCCAGGAGAACTCCAGTTCCAGGGGAATCTGAGACCCTCTTCTGACCTCCGCGGCATTGCATGACACGGGTGCACAAACCTACATGCAGACAGTACATTCATACACATACAAAAATAAATAAATAAAAAAATAAAAAATAAAAAATAAAATATCAAAAAAAGAAATGTAAGATTACCTTTAGCTGCTTGGTGAGTTAGAGGCCAGCCTAGGTTACATGAAACCCTGTCTCAAACAAACAAAAAAATAAATAAAAAATAAAGATACCAGCCCTCTACTTTCCAAGCTCTTGAATGAGTGTTTACAGCAAAGCATAGAGCCATTCATAGAAGAGGAAAGAATTCTGCTAGTCACAGGGCTTCCACGTGTAGAGGTGTACTTACTGGCAATTGTGAAGTTGAACTCTTGACTGTATTTAAAACTGCTCAAAGCTTCGGCTTTGCATTTGTAGGGGCCCAAATCATTGCCTTTGGAGATCTTTTGGTGAAAAGTCACAGGTTCACCTTTCCCTGTCTTTTTTTCCAGGTAAATCTTACCCAAAAATAATGAATAGGTAATCTCCAGTGATGTGTTCTTGCTGAAACAAGACAAAGATACATTTTGGCCCATTGTGACCACACTCACAGTTGAGTTCAAATTTGGAGAAGGGAATTCTGGAAAACATAATGATACAACAGTCTATTAAAACCACTTCCCAAGCACACGCCTTTAATCTCAGCACTTGGGAGGTACAGGCAGGTGGATCTCTGTGAAATTGAGGCTAGCCTGGTCTACATGGCAAGTTCCAGACCAGCTGGGGCTACAGGGAGACCCTGTTTCAAAAAAACCAACCAAACAAACCTGGGCTGTGGCTGAGTTGGTGGGGTGCTTGCCTAGCATACATTAGATCCTGGGTTCCATTTTTGGCATACCATAAACCAAGCAGTGGTTCATGTCTGTAAACCAAGCACTTGGGAGGAAGAGGCCAAAAGATCACAAACTCAAAGTCACCTTGGCTACATAGAGAGTTTAAAACCAACCAAGGCTACATGAAACCCTGTCTCAGCAACTAAACCTTTTGAGGGCCAGGAGATGGCTCATTTGATAAAGTGCTTTTGGTCTAAATAGAAGGACCTGTGTTTAGCTGGGTATGGTGGCACATACCTTTAATCCCAGCACTCAGAGGCAGAGGCAGAGGCAGATAAATCTCTGTGAGATCAAAGCTAGCGTGGGCTACTAGGGAGACCCTGACTCTGAACCCCAGAATCCATATAAATTTCATAATTTCAGGCCTGGGAGATGGAGTCAGGAAGATTGGTGGGACCTGCTGGCTAGTGGCCTAGTCTAATTGGCAAGCTCCAGGCAAACCTTTGCGTTGCCTTGTTGGGAATGTTGGTAAAGTACCTGCCTAACATGCATGAAGTCTTAGGTTAGGTTCCTGTAATCCCAGTACTTGGGAGGTAGAGGCAAAAAGGTTCAGAGGTTCAGAGGTTCACAAGGTCATCCTTAGCTATAGAGGGCTAGGCTGGGCTTCATGAGACCCTGGGTGGTAGTTAATATTGATTTTCAACTTGAAGGGCTCTAGAATCACTTAGGAGGCATGTCTATGAGGGAGTTTCTAGATGAGGGTAACTGAAGTGTAAAGATTCACCCAAAAGGTGGGTGGCATCATCAGTGGGCTGGGGTTTCCAGCTAAATAAGAAGAAAAAATGAACTAAGAACCAGCATCCCCTCCTCCTTCTTCCTGACTGTGGATGCCCTGTGACCAGCCCCTGCCACCATCATGGACTGTACGCCCTCAAACCGTGAGCCCAGATCAATCTTTCCTCCCTTAAGCTGTTTCTTGTCAGGTATTTGGTCACAGCAATGAAAAAAGTAATGAATATACATTTTCTCAAAACAAACAAAGGCTTCCTAAAAATTAATTTCCCTGGTAAGCCCCAAACTTTCCTTTGTTTTTCAGATGTACCAGAGGCTACCCCAGCCTGCACACGTGTGTCCCATATTACAGATGTGCAGCTCAGTGTTTGTCAATTTGAAACAAACTAGTGTTGACCAGGTATGGTGGTGCCCATCTTTAATCCCGAGCACTTGGGAGGCAGAGGCAGGTGGATCTCTGTGAGTTCAAGGCCAGCCTGGTCTACATAGCAAGTTCTAGGCTAGCTGGAGCTACAGGGAGACCCTGTCTCAAAAAGACAACAACAACAAAAACAACAAACTAGTGTCATCTGGGAAGTAGAAACATCAAGTGATGAATTGCTTCCATCAGATGACCTGTAGGCACACCTGCGGGGAATTTTCATGATTACTAGTTGATGTAGGAAGACCCAGTCCACCATGAGAGAGGTGCCATCCCTAAGCAGGTGGGCTGCAGCTGTATAAGAAAGGTAGCAGAACAAGTCGGGGAAAGTAAGCCTGTAAGCAGTGTTCCTCCACTGGTTTCTGCTTCGAGCTCCTGCCTTGAGCTCTTGCCCTGACTTCAGTGAAGAACTATAAACCTGTAACTACAAAACTATAAGCCGTTAAACCCTTTCTCCCACTCATTATTTTTGGTGTTTTATCTCAGCAAGAGAAACACCACATTAGAATAGAAATTGGTACCACGCCAGGTGTGGTGGCGTGTGTAACTTTAATCCTAGCTGTGGGAGGCAGAGGCAGGAGGATCCCTGAGAGATGGAAGTCAACCTGAGCTCTGTCCCGGGTAGGCTATGACTAGTGAGACTCTGTCGAAAAAAACAAATATAAAAATGTATATAAAAATTTTTTTTGTGGGCTGGAGAGATGGCCTAGCGGTTAAGAGCGCCGACAGAGGATCTTACAGAGGATCCGGGTTTGATCCCCAGTACCCACATGGCAGCCGAGAACCGTCTGAAACTCCAATTCCAGGAGAACTCCAGTTCCAGGGGAATCTGATACCCTCTTCTGACCTCTGCGGCGTTGCACGACACGGGTGCACAAACTTGCATGCAGACAGTACATTCATACACATACAGAAATAAATAAAATTAATTTAAAAAATTAAAAAAAAATTTCTTTTGGGGAGACAGGGTCTCTCTATAGCCCCAGCTGGCCTGGAACTCACTCTGTAAAGCAGGCTGGCCTTGAACTCACAGAGATCTGCCTGCCTCTGCTGGGATTAAAGGCGTGCACCACCATGCCCAGCTTAAAGATGGTTCTTAGCCATCATGCGGGTGCTGGGAATTGAACCTGTGTCCTCTGCAAGATCATCGACTGCTCTTAACTGCTGAGCCATATCTCCAGCCCCAAGAATTTGAACTTTTAAAGAGATATCAAACTTCTAAACTGTTTGAATTTCTTTTTTTTTAACTTTTTAAAAAATTGTATTCATTTATTTTTTTTTATGTGTATGAATGTACTGTCTGCATGTAGGTTTGTGCACCTGTACTGTGCATTGCCATGGAGGTCAGAAGAGGGTGTCAGATTCCCCTGGAACTGGAGTTAAAGATGGTTCTCAGCTGCCATGTGGGTGCTGAGGATCGAACCTGGGTCCTCTGCAAGAGCAGTGGGTGCTCTTAACTGCTAGGCCATCTCTCCAGCCCCAAGAATTTGAACTTTTAAAGAAATATCAAACTTCTAAAGTGTTTGAATGTCTTTTTTTAAATTTTTTATTTATTTTCATTATGTGTATGAATGTACTGTCTGCATGTGGGTTGGTGCACTCATGTCATGCAATGCCTCAGAGGTCAGAAAAGGGCATCAGATTCCCCTGGAATTGGAGTTAAAGATGGTTTTCAGCCACCATGTGGGTGCTGGGGATTGAACCTGGGTCCTCTGTAAGAGCAGTCAGTGCTCTTAACCACTAGGCCATCTCTCAAGCCCCCTGTGTTTGAATTTCTTAAAGATTGTGAGAACTTTAAAGTTTTACTGTTTTACATTGTGATGTCTTTTTTTTAATTTTATGTGTATATGAGTGTATTGCCTGCATGGATGCAAGTACACCATGTTGTGCCCACAGAGCTCAGAAGAGGGATTGGATTCTCTTGGAGGTAAGGACATTGTTAGCTGCCATGTGGGTGCTAGGATTAGAACCCAAGTCCTCTTCAACATGAGTTCTTAGGGACAGTCAAGAAAGGAAAGGTTAGCTGGGTGTGGTGCACATGCCTTTAATCCTAGCACTTGGGAGGCAGAGGCAGGTGGATCTTTGTGAGTTCAAGGCCAGCCTGGTCTACAGAGCGAATTCTAGGACAGCTGGGGCTACAGGGAGACCCTGTCTCGAAATGACAAAAAAAAAAAAAAAGAAAGAAAGGAAAAGTTATGGTTTAATAGTGATGTGTTTGTGTGCTAAATTGACATGGGATTAATTGTGCTGGTTAGTTTTGGTCATTTTGACACAAACTACAGTCACCAGAGAAGAGGGAACTTTGAGGAATTTCCTCTATCAAACTGGCCTGTGGATGTGTCTATGTGAATTTTCACTCATTGTTAATTGAAGTGAGGGCCCCAGCTCACTGTGGGTGGTACCATCCCTAGGCAGTCAAGTCTGGACTGTATAAGAAAGTAGCCGAGAAGCCTTGGGAAGCAAGGCAGTAAGCAGCCTTCCTCCGTGGTCTCTCTGTCACTTCCTGCCTCTAGGTTCTGGCCAGAGCTCCTGCCCTGACTTCCTGTGATGGGCAGACTATAGTTTGTAAGGTGAAATGGACCCATTTCCTGCCCTGGGTTGCTTTTGGTCAGCATTTTATCACAGCGACAGATAGGCAGACAGAGGAGAGCTGCAGTCCTACTTGTTTTTTTCCAGATAAAAATCTCCTCTATACTTTTGTTTGACTTTGATAACAGCTTTAGCTTCCTATTTGTATTACTTTTCAGATAAGAATTTCTAAATTTCTTTACCATAGAATTATACTTCCTATAAAAGTACAATCAGCACAAAACCTGCAGCTTTGAATCTTTCATTAAATCACCTTAGACAAGAAATATCCTGGGGCTGGAGAGATAGCCTAGCACGACGCTCTTGCAGAGGACCCGGGTTCAATCCCCAGCACCCACATGGCGGCTAAGAACCGTCTGTAACTCCAATTCCAGGAGAACTCCAGTTCCAGGGGAATCCAAGTCCCTCTTCTGACCTCCGCGGCATTGCACGACATGGGTGCACAGACCCGCATGCAGACAGTACATTCATACACATACAAAAAAAAAAAAAAAAAGAAATATCCTACAATAAGTCCTTCTGCACTCTATGGCTGGGATACCCAGGGGCTCCTCAGGATATGTATCTTTCTGTTGTAAAACAAAAAGCAAAAACAAAAACAACAACAACAAAACAACCCACTGTTGCCTGGTGTGGTGGCCCACGCCTTTAATCCTAGTTCTTGGGAGGCAGAGGCAGGCGGATCTTTGTGAGTTCAAGGCCAGCCTGGTCTCCAGAGTGAGTTCTAGGACAGCTGGGGCTACAGGGAGACCCTGTCTCAAAAAAGACCAAAAAAAAAAAAAAACCAAAAACAAACAAACAAACAAACAAACAAAAAATGTAAACCCAACTTTGGTTCCTCAGCTATAATCACAGCTGTAATTTCAGCACTTGGGAGATGGGGGCAAGAGGGTCAAGAATTCAAAGCCAGCCTCTCCTACATAGTGAGTTCCAGGACAGCCTGTGCTATATGAGACCCCTGCCACAAATAACATCTTTTTTAATTCTCTTTGGCCTTTTAAACCCTTCTGTAGCCATTCTGTAAACTCCATATTTATTTATTTTATTTTATTTTTTTTGGTGTTTTTTAGTTCCAGCTGGCCTGGAGCTTACTCTGTAGACCAGGCTGGCCTTGAACTCATAGACATCCACCTGCCTCTGCTTCCCGAGGCTAGGATTAAAGGTGTGTGCCACCACGCCTGGCATCTCCATAGTTATTATTGTATACTATATTATGTGATCTCAGAGTTAATATGAGTAGTTAAGATTGGAATAAATAAAAAAAAAGATTGGAATAAATAAAACCTGTGTTCACTAATAGGAAATTGAGACTACTTAGAAAAATTGCAGCCAATAAAACAGACATAGCTTGTGAATTTATTGTTATTTGATTAATCCTGACATTGTGGAAAATCACAAACATGTCCATCTATGATTCTGACAGCACTTAGGAGGCTGAGGCAGGAGGATTCCCAATGAGATCAAGATCAGCCTGGGTTACATAGTGAGTACCAGACTATGTAGTAAGACCCTCTCCCAAACAAACAATCCACAGAAAAAACCTGATACTGGCTGCTTCTGGAAGCAGAGAGGGGAGAGACTAGAAGTGTAAATCTCCTTCATTTTCCGTGGTTAGTGTATGTGGATATGTGCCATATAGCAGACACTGCCGAGGAACAAGGACTGTGTTCTTCCCACCTCACAGATGAAAGAAATTAAACTCAAAGTTTCCTGGGTCGTTTTATATGCCGGGCTGCCAGCTGCTGAGTGCCAGAACCAGGCTTAGCACCAAAATACTCAAATGCCACATGGACTTCCTCCCAGCACACAAGGCTAGAGCTGCTGAAAGATTTATTTGACAATGGGTAGAGTGGGTATGGTGGCACACACCCATAACCCTCCCCCAACCCCACGCCTTGGGAGGTGGAGGCAGGTAGGTGAGGAATTTAAAGCCAACCTCAGCCACATAGGGAGTTTGAGGACAGCTGGGGCTACATGAGACCCAACCTCAAAAATGAATAAATGAGGGGCTGAAAACATGGCTCAGTAATTAAGAGCACTGACTGCTCTTGCAGAAGATCTGGGTTCGATTCCCAGCACCCACATGGTGATTAAGAACCGTATTAGACCAGGCATGGTGGTGCAAGTCTTTATTCCCAGCACTTGGGAGGCAGAGGCAGGCGGATCTCTGTGAGTTCAAGGCCAGCCTGGTCTACATAGTGAGATCCAGGCAAGCTGGAACTAAAGGGAGACCCTGCCTAAAAAAAAAAGAAGAAATGAATGAATGACTTTTATATTGATTCTGTGAGGGATTTCTAGTTAAAAAACAATAACGAAGAAAAAGTTTGAAAAACATCATGGTAAAAAAAAAATCTCAAGGGCTGGAGGGATAGCACAGCCATTAAAGGCTGAAGCTAAGAACCTCAAAAAAAAAAAAACCAATCTCAAGACTTTCAATAGTAGATCATTGAGGCCAGGTGTGGTGGCACATGCCTTTAATCCCAGCACTGGAGAGGTAGAGGCAGGTGGATATTGGTGAGTTCAAGGCCAGCATGGTCTACATAGTGAGTTCCAGGCCAGCTGGGACTACAGGAAGACCCTGTCTCAAAAATTGTGGGAGGATCCAGTTTGAATTAGGGGCTAGTTCTCAGCTAACATCCCTCAGGGCACTGTGTGGGAGTCATGGGATTCCACTGGCCCTACCCCAAGAGGGAGCAAGCAACATGGCCCAGGTACATGATGCTAGGCGGAGCAGCAGTATACATACAGTGGCTTAAGACTAGGGGTCTGTGATTGGCTCTGGGAACTGATGTCATTTTGCTTATAAAAGCGACTTGCAATAAATCAAATTCTCCATTACCATCATTACACAGAATTCCCTGATCTGTTGTTTTGCGAGTATACAGGCAGAAGTAGGCCTGGATTTTGGGTGTCAGTGGCTAGCAGGTTGGACAGGGTCTATCAGACCACCAACCTGGTAAACTAGCATAAGGTTGGATGATAGCTGGGGCTGGATGGAGACCTATCAGGTCACCAGCCTGTGTCTAATGAGTTGAATGGGGGGTCTATCAGACCACCAACCTGGTAAGCCAGCATGAGGTTGGACAGAGACCAATCAGGTCACCAGCCTGTGAAGTGAATTGTGAGTAGGTTAGGTTGAAGATCGGCCATCAGCCATCAGCCTGAAATTCCTGTCCAGAGACCAGCAGTCTTTGAGCAGGTGGGAAAGTGTGGCCAAATAGGAAGCGTTCTGCTTCCCAGGCTAAGGACCTGGGTTGGAAGTACCTCTGCGCCAAGGGGTCAGTTCCCCATAGTGACCACAAGCAGCCACTGTGTTCCTCTTCCCTTAGCAGGACTGCATTGCACCTGCTTGTGGCAAGAGAAGCTTCCCTCAAAAAAAAAATACCAAAAAAGGGGGGGCTGGAGAGATGGCTCAGCAGTTAAGAGCACCGACTGCTCTTGCAGAGGACCTGGGTTCAATTCCTAGCACCCACATGGCGGCTAAGAACCATCTTTTTTTTTTTAATTTTTTAAAATTTATTTCTGTATGTGTATGAATGTACTGTCTGCATGCAAATGTGTGCACCCGTGTCGTGCAATGCCACGGAGGTCAGAAGAGGGTGTCGGATTCCCCTGGAACTAGAGCTCTCCTGGAATTGGAGTTTCAGACGGTTCTCGGCCGCCATGTGGGTGCTGGGGATCGAACCCGGGTCCTCTGTAAGAGCGGTCGGCGCTCTTAACCGCTAGGCCATCTCTCCAGCCCCCAAGAACTGTCTTTAACTCCAGTTCCAGAGGAATCCCACTCCCTCTTCTCACCTCTGCAGCATTGCACGACATGGGTGCACCAACCTACATGCAGACATTACACTCATACACATAAAAAATTTTAAAAAAAGGAAAAAGAAAATTTAAAAAATGAATATACTTTAAAAAATACCAAAAAAGGGCTAGAGAGATGGCCTAGCGGTTAAGAGCGCCGACCGCTCTTACAGAGGACCCGGGTTCGATCCCCAGCACCCACATGGCGGCCGAGAACCATCTGAAACTCCAATTCCAGGAGAACTCCAGTTCCAGGGGATTCCGACACCCTCTTCTGACCTCCACGGCATTGCACGACACGGGTGCACAAACTTGCATGCAGACAGTACATTCATACACATACAGAAATAAATAAAATTTAAAAAAAAAAAGCAATGCTATTTAAAAAAAAATACCAAAAAAAAAAAAAAGGTAGAATGCTCCTGTTCAAAGGTGACCACCCCACCATTTTGATGAAAATGTTTTTCAGTAAACAAAACTTACCATTTGAAATTTCCATGCTCTTGCAATCCACTGAAGCTTTTTCAACTGAAAGAGAGAAAGGGAGGGGGGAGGAAGAAAGCTCATTGTCCACATGATGTTTTCATTTGGAGAGTCAAGTCTTAAAATAAGAAGGGGGCTTACATGTGACGGAAGAGAGAAATAGAGCCGAAAGGGACAGCTTGCCCAGCCAGCAGCTCATTCTCTTCAGTGAAATTTGGGAGACTAAGGGAGAGCCACCTCCGTTATCAGAGTGGGAGCTGCTTCAGAAGTTCCGCGTTCTCCTGACCAAACTGAAAAAAATCCGAAGCTTCAGACAAGCTTTGCGCAACACAACTAGTCAGTGTCGCTGGCTTTCACATTCTAAGAACAGACTCTTAGCAAGCAGCATGCTTCGACTGAAATGTACTTACTGCCTTCTCCCTGGGATCCCAAAGGTAAGTGTTCTAGTTTGCTTTTCCATTGATGCGACAAAATACTCTGACCCGATCCAACTTGGGGAGGAAAGGGTTTATTCAGCTTACATCTCCTGGGTCACAGTTCATCAGTGAGGGAGCCCACCATAGGAACTCAGGGCAGGAACCTGGAGGCAGGAGCTGAGGCAGAGGCCATGGAAGAGTGCTGCTTACTGGCTTGCCTGGCCCATGCCCAGCCTGCTTTCTTATACCGTACACAATAACCTGCCCAGGGGTGGCACCACCCATAATGGGCTGGGCCCTCTCACATCGCTCAACAATCAAGACAATACTCCACAGATGCGGCCACAGGCCAGTCCAGTGGAGCCAATTCCCCAACGGAGGCTCCCTCAACCTGGGTGTGTCAAGTTGACAATAAAGCTATCCAGCACAGTAAGTGAGCCAGGGTGAAAGCCTGACACCTCTGCCTTCCTTCTGTGTCTGTCTCCTTTACATTGGCTGAAGGTCCAGGGCTATTGCTGCCCTTAACATCTCCTCCTGAGCCACCTTGGATTGCTACGACAGTAGAATATCCCAGGATAGACTTCCCCATCTTCAGACGCCGTGAAGGCAACTCTCCATGATGGGGAAGCCAGCAATGCAACCAGAAGTGACCATACTGTAGGACCAGGCTGATCAAGGGACAATGTAGACTTCAGACCACTTTGCAGAACCCAAACAGAGCCCTCAACTTGAGAAGGCTCAGCCATTAAGAGCAATAGCTGGGGGCTGGAGAGATGGCCTAGCAGTTAAGAGTGCCAAATGCTCTTGCAGAGGACCCAGGTTCGATCCCCAGCACCCACATGGAGGCTGAAAACCGTCTTTAACTCCAGTTCCAGGGGAATCCAACGCCCTCTTCTGACCTCTGTGGCATTGCAGGACACGGGTGCACAAACCTGCATGCACACAGTACATTCATACACATACGAAAATAAATAAAATTTATAAAAAAAAAAAAAAAAAACAGCAATAGCTACTTTTGCAAAGGACCCAGGTTTAGTTCCTAGTGCTCACATGGTAGGTTTGTAACTCTAGTTCCAGGAGATCTGGCTTCCTCTTCTGGCTTCCATGGGCAATGCATGCACACAGTGCACCTCCATCCATGCAGGCAAACCACTCATACATTTAAAAACAAATAAAATTGCTGGGCGTGGTGGCGCACGCCTTTAAATCCTAGCAATCAGGAAGGCAGAGGCAGGCTGATCTCTGCTGAGTTCAATGCCAGCCTGGTATACAGAGCGATGTCCAGAGCAAGCTGGAGCTAGAGGGAGACCCTGTCTCGAAAATACCAAAAAAAAAAAAAAAGGAAGAATGCAGCTGGGCATGGTGGCACATTCCTTTAATCCCAGCACTCAGGAGCCAGAGGCAGATGGATCTCTGTGAGTTCAACACCAGCCTAGTCTACAAAACAAGTTTAAGGCCAACCTAATCTACATAGGGAGTTCCAGGACAGCTGGGACTACAGAGAGACCCTGTCTCAATAAAATAAAATAAAAAAAAGAAGAATGCTTAATTATGAATACCTCTTGTCCTCTTCCACACATCTTCCTCTATTTAAATCTAAACCTTGTGTCAGCACCCCAAAGATGGCCTTGGGGTCATCCGAGCTCTTGGCCTGCTCCTCTTCTCAGGTGGCCACACTGACTTCATCTCTCCCTGCTTTCATCGTTACTTGTCTTTTTGACTGGCTTGCTGAGGACAGCCACAAACCTGGCTTTTGTGGCTGACAGAACCCAGGTTTTTGCCCCCAAACTCTACCTACATTGTCTGTGAGCTCTCAAGGGAAAGATTGGTAGGTAGGTTGGCTAGCTCAGGTTGGCTGAGAATTTGGACAGTGGGAAAAAGAAAAAGAAAACTCTGACACTCTGAAGCTGCTTTGTCATGTGAACCCGCCTCTCTCACCACTCTCTGGAGACCTGAGGACCGTCTGTGTGCCACTTTCTAATTGCAAATTCCTCCTCTCTTTTAATGACATTTCCTTTTATATTGCCATTTTATGGTTACAGCAAAACAGTTCTTTTTAAAGTTTTTATTTATTTATTTTATGAGTACTATTGCCTGCATGTGTGTCAGTCCACCTGTGTCATGCATGTAGTGCCTGTGAAGACAGAAAGAGGGCTCAGATCCCCTGATATAGGATGGTTGTTAGCTGCCCTGTGGATGCTGATATTGGAACCCAGGTCTTCTGTACGAACATCCAGTGCTCTTAACTGCTGAGCCATCTGTGCAGCTCCATAAAACAGTTTTTTTTACCTTGCTCACACTCTCTCGTGCACTCTCTCTCTCTCTCTCTCTTTCCCTCCCTCCCTCCTTCCTGGATTCCAATGAGGTAAGCAGCCTCCCCTGCCAGAGGTTCCAATATTCCACAGGCCATAATATTCTTCCTTGCCTCAGGCTCACAGCAGCATTGAGGCCTTTGAGACAGTGAGCTGAAATAAACAACCTTTCTTTTTTTTTTTTTTTTTTAATTTTTTAAATTTATTTTTGTATGTGTATGAATGTACTGTCTGCATGCAGGTCTGTGCACCCGTGTCATGTAATGCCACGGAGGTCAGAAGATGGTCTCGGATTCCCCTGGAACTGGAGTTCTCCTGGAATTGAAGTTACAGACGGTTCTTAGCCGCCATGTGGGTGCTGGGGATCGAACCCGGGTCCTCTGCAAGAGCAGTCAGCGCTCTTAACCGCTAGGCTATCTCTCCAGCCCAACCTTTCTTTCTTTAGAGTATTACTTTTATTAAATTTATTTATTTATGTGTGTGTGTGTGTGTGTGTGTGTGTGCAGCTCTGTGTTTTCCACAGGGTGTATGTGGAGGCCAGAGGACAACTCTGAGGAGTTAGTTCTTTCCTGCCACTTTGTGGGATTTACTGATCAAACCCGGGTTATCAAGCCTATGTAGCGAGTGCTTTACCTGCTGAACCATCCACCTCTCCAGCTCCTCTTTGGATTGTTTCTATCATATATATATATATTAGATAAACAAATGGAATATAGATATTTATGTGGGGGTTTTTTGGGGGGGTCTTGTTGAGACAGGATCTCCAGCCCCAGATGTCCTGGAACTCTCTATGTAGACCAGGCTGGCTTTAAACTCACAGAGGTCTGCCTGCTTCTGCCTCCTGAGTGCTGGGATTAAAAGTGTGTGCTACCACGCCTGATCTGAGTTACATTATTAAAGATGTTTCTTCAGTGAATTTCTGCTCAAAACAGTCAACTTCCCCATGGACAATATTGAGAAAGACTAAGAGAGGAAAAGCATGTTTGGCAGAATGCATGAGCTCTGGCGGGGTGGGGGAATGGGTGGGAACACGGGTCTAGATTTGTTAAAAAACAAAAATAAATTTATGTGAAAAAAAAATAAAAAAAAATAAAAAATAAAGATGTTTCTTAGTATTATAATTAATTAATTAACTAACTAATAGAAATATGAGGATAGTTACAAATAATAGTTATTCCAAGTAAGAGCCATCACCTGTCTGTGGGCACACACAGGCTCCTCTGCCCTTATGAGAAAACACATGTTTTGAGTGTGAGAGATCACAAAAATAGATAATAAGCATAGTCAACCACATATCCAGTAGGTATGTGTGGAATTCATTTCCATTTATTGTCTCCTCTCTCAGGAATGTCTTTCAGCCCCCTGCCTGGCATCCTCCATGGAATTCCTTGCACAGAGTCCCTTGCAATGGCCAGCGTGTATCCTCAGGGACAGTTAACCATGAGCTGCCTCACAGTAACAGCTGTTGTTTCTGGCCACAGTCAGCCCTTGTACCACGTGCTTTCCCTTCACGCTGTCCTTCAATCCTCTGGAGGATTGTCACCCTGGTTTTACATTTGGGGAAACTTGGAGTAATTAATACAGCTGGGATTCAAACCTGGATCTGTCTGGACCAAAGCCTGGGGTCAAGAGCCTTCTATGCTGCTTCTGTCTGCCTGGCACTTATAATCAGAACCCCCAACTTCAGGTCTCAGAGTCTCTAAATGACACCCTAAAGTGGCTTGTAGGCTACTTCCATCAGATCCAGAATTCTCCTGGCTCTGTGTTGGTTCAAGAAGTCAAGTCAGAGATGGTGGTACACACCTTTAGTCCTAGCACTAGGGAGGCACAGGCAAGTGGATCTCTTTGAGTTTAGAGGCTAGCCTAGTGTACATATTGAGTTCTGGGCCAGCCAGTGCTACATAGTGAGACCCTATCTCAAACAAACAAAACAAATAAAAAAGTAAAGTATGACACCGGGTGCGGTGGCACACACCTTTAATCTTAGCACTTGGGAGGCAGAGGCAGGCAGATCTTTGTGAGTTCAAGGCCAGCCTGCTCTACAGAGTGAGTTCCAGGACAGCTGGGGCTACAGAGAGATCCTGTCTCAAAAAGACCAAAAAAAAAAAGTAAAGTATGGCTGGGTATGATGGCATATACCTTTGATGCCAGCACTTTGTTTTTTGTTGTTGTTGTTGGGGTTTTTTATTTCGTTTTTTTGTTTGTTTTTTTGTTTTTTTGCCAGCACTTTGGAGGCAGAGGCAGACATTTGTTGTTTGGTATGGTTTGGTGGCCAGCAAAAGGGCTTTGTTTAGGGCAGGAGAGGACACTCTAATGAATTTTATTTTTTATTTTTTTGTTTTTTTTTTGGTCTTTCATAGACAGGGTCTCTTTCATAGCCCCAGCTGTCCTGGAACTCACTCTGTAGACCAGGTATTTTGACTCACAAAGATCTGCCTGCTTCTGCCTCCCGGAGTGCTAGGATTTAAAGGCGTGCACCACCATGTCCAGTGTGTGAACTGATTCTTCTGCGCACAAAGATCAGCAGCGCCCTGTCTGTGGGGTAACTGGGGACCTGGCTAGGAACACATTCTTCTAGGATAGGAATTCTTCCAGTGTTCATTGGCCCCAGGTTCTCTTTCCCCGGTCTCCCAGGTCCTGGCCTGCCATGAACACTCATTCCAGAGCCCACAAGCAGCCAACTTTAGGGGTTGGGGCAGAGCCAAGGCACTGTTCCGCATCCTAGCTTCGTTCCACTCTTCTGATCCAATGAGGTGGAAGGAATCCTCTTCAACCTGCAGTTCATAAAAAAAAAAACCTTTTTTCCTTGGCTGAGGGGATGGTCAGTTATGGGGATGTAGTTATGGTGATGGTAGTTATGGTGATGGTGGTTTTGGTTTGTTTATTTTAAATTAATTAAAATTTAGTTTATGGTAGGTGTAGAATGTCTACCTGCATATAGGAAGGTGCACCTATTAGGACCAGGTCAGAAAGAGTTATCAAAAGGAAAGGGTTAACATTGGGAGCAACTCTCTAGTTGAAGCAGAGCCTGGTTCCCATGACTACCTTAACACAAGTATCACAGTCCACCTCTGAGTTCCTAGTTCCCAAGCTACCTGAGGTCAGGATGAACTTCCCAGACCCATGAGGAGTGCTCTCACCCCTTAAGGAGCCCATTCTTCTCCAAGGGGCTTCACACTGTAAACACAACCATCAGCTTAAAGGTCAACTGCTTGCATTGTGTTCTATAGCCTTTGCAATTGTGTATATATGAATGTCATCAAATTCCTCAAGTTGTGTTTTTTGTCTTTAAAAGTTCTTGTAACAGACAGTTGGGGTCCCTCATCCCTGTGTGGAGTGGGTTGCACTGACACAACAATTGGCCCCCATTGCAGTGCGTTTCTTAATGTGGTTCTGTGCACCAGCAAATTAAATAAATTTCTATTAATCTGTGACCCCTTGTTGGTTTCTTTTGTAGAGTGTGGCAGTTGAGTCCAACATCCCCATGTTTGTGCAGTGCCTGTGGAGGTCAGATGGCGCATTGGATCCCCTGGAACTGGGTTATGGACAGTTGTGAGCGTGCCATGTGGGTGGCTGGGAACTTAACCTGCATCCCTACAAAAAGGGCCCTGACTCTGACCAGCCATCTCTCCAGCACCAGCATCTACTTATTTATTTTTATTTTTATTTTATTTTTACTTTATTTCTTGAGAGAGGTCCTGCAGCCCGCTACCTGAACTCCTATTGATACCATGGTGGTCTCATCTCACAGAGATCTGTCTGCCTCTGCCTCCTGAGATCCTGGGAATTAAAGGTTCACCACCACACCCTCCTCCGTCCTCCCTCCTCCTCCTCCCCTTCTGCTTTTCTTTTTTTTTTAATTTAATTTTTTTATTATGTGTATGAATGTACTGTCTGCATGTAAGGTTTTTGCACCCGTGTCATGCAATGCCGCAGAGGTCAGAAAGGGTCTCGGATTCCCCCTGGAACTGGAGTTCTCCTGGAATTGGAGTTACAGACGGTTTCTCAGCGCTATGTGGGTGCTGGGGATCAAACCCGGTCCTCTGCAAGAGCAGTCAGACTCTTAGCCTCTAGGCTATCTCTCTTTAAAGCTGGGGTTCCACTGATGTAGTACCTGGCTGACCTGGAAAACTAAATATTTAGCTAGGGTGGCCTCCAACTCAAGATCCCTGCCTCAGCACCAGCTAAAAGGCTTTAACACACGCCTCTTTTTATTTTATAAGTTTTTTCTTTTTGGGGGGGGTCTTTTTTTTGAGACAGGATATTCTAGTTTGCTTTCAATTGCTGTGACAAAATAGTCTAACCAATACCAACGTGGAGTGGAAAGGGTTTGTCTTACACCTTCCAAGTCACAGTTCATTACTTAGGGATTTGATGCCCTCTTCTGGCCTCAGGGGGCATTGTGCAACATAGGTGCATTTACATATATGCAGGCAAAACACTTAGACACATAAAAATAATTAGTATTTTAAAGCCGGGGTGGTGGGCGCATGCCTTTAGTCCCTAGCACTTGGGAGGCAGAGGGCAGGCGATCTTTGTGAGTTCAAGGCCAGCCTGGTTACAGAGTGAGTTCCAGGACAGCGGGGTGGCTACAGGGAGACCTGTCTCAAAAGAAAAAAAAAAAAAAAAAAAAAAATAATTAGATTTTGAGCCGAATGTGGTGCGCACAGCCTTTAATTCAGTATTGGAAGGCAGAGGCAGTGGATCTCGTGTGAGTTCAAGGGCCAAGCCTGGTCTACATAGTGAGTTCCAGGCCATCTGGGCCTGGCTCAAAAAGACCAAAATAATAGTAGTAATATTATGTAGATTTTTTCTTGCTTTTAAATTATTTTTGTTTATGAGTGTTATGCAGGCATGATGTAGGCATCTATGTTGTGCAATGCCCATAAGAGGGCATTATGGCCATTTTGACTCTTTTTCACAGCTTGACCTCCAGTTTGCCTGGGCAGTGGGTAGAGATGGGTCCCTGAGAAGCATCCTCACTGGGAAGCTGGAGACTCTCTGGAAAGATGCCTTGTCTGGGCATTGGTGAGAGGGGAGCCCAGCGGGAGCTTGCTGCTAACTGCAGATGACACACAGATAAGAGACAGCAAATGGAACTGAAATACTGTTACAGCTATTTACAAGCATTGTTATGGTACTTCAGCCAGGCTACGGAAAAGGACAGTCATTTGCCAAGGGTGACACAATAGTCTGAGGTGGAATCTCACATCAAGAAAGGAGAAGTTCATCTTTGGACCTGACACAGTTCTTGAGGTCAACATTCATGCCAAGTCTACGTTACCATAGCACACAGTGCTACACGGTACTGATAAGACCAACTGTAATAAAGCTAGCAGCATAAAGTAGTGTGCCCTGTCTGTCCAGCTAAGAGCTTTTACAGATAATCTCACTTAATCCTTGGGAAATCTAAATAATGATGCATAAGTATTATGGAAAATACTTAACAACACTACGGTAAAGTAATATAAATATATAGCTCAGTACATATTGTTTCAAAATTTTAAAAATAGAGCTGGGGGTGGGGTGGAGAGATGGCTCAGTGTTAAGGAGGACTGGCTCCAGAGACATCCAGGTTTCATTATCCCAGCACCCAGTTGACAGCTAACAACCACCATAACTCCAGTTCAGAGGCTCTGCTCTGACGCTTTCTTCTGACTTGGGCATTGCATGAGCAGTGCATTTACAATACATGCAGGCACTGGCTTCAATCTCACAGAGATTGCCTGCTTTGCCTCCGCAAGTGCTGGAGTTAAAGGTGTGCACTGTCACAACCGAGAAATTAAATTTTTTTATTTTTATTTTAAATTTATTTATTTATAATGTGTTTGAGCGTACTGTCTTGCAGTAGGTTGGTGCACCCATGTCATGCAATGCTGCGGAGGTCAGAAGAGGGTGTCAGATTCCAACGGGACTGGAGTTAAAGACGGTTCTTAGCCGCCACGTGGCGCTGGGGATCGAACCCGGCTTCTCTCAAGAGCATTCGGTGCTCTTAACCGACTAGGCCTCTCTTCCAGCCCCAGAAATTAAAATATTTAAAAAAAATTTTTTTATTTATTTTTGTCTGTGTATAAATGTACTGTCTGCATGCAAGTTTTGTGCACCCGTTCGTGCAATACCAGCGAGAGTTTTCAAGAAGAGGGTCGTCGGATTCCCTGAACTGGAGTTCTCCTGGAATTGGAGTTTCGAGAGTTCTTGGCCGCCATGTGGGTGCTGGGATCGAACCCGGGTTCCTCTGTAAGAGCGGTCGGCGCTCCTAACTGCTAGGCCATCTCTCCAGCCCCAGAATTAAAATTTTTAAACAGCAAAAAATGACTTGTAAAACATTTTTTATCGGTTTTTAATTTTCTGTGTATGATGCTTTGCCAGCGTGTATATGAATTGCACGCCAGGTACAATGCCTGTGGATGTCAGAAGAGGGGAGTCAGATTCCCGGAACTGGGAACATGAAAGGTTATAACTGATATGTGAAGGCTGGGAAACTGAACCCGGGCCCCGGTAGGAGAGATGGCTCAGCAGTTAAAAGACTGGCTGCTCTTGCAAGGACCATAGGCTTATTCCAGCACCCAGATGGCAGCTAACGACCACCTATACTACAGCCCAGGAGATCTGGTGCCCCTCTGACTTTGCCACACCGTGGATGCACTTAAATACATAAAAAGCAAGCTATACATCATACACAATTAAAAAAATCTTTTTTTTTTTTCTTTTGATATTGCGAGACAGGGTTTCCCTGTACCCCGCGTCCTGAAACTCGCTCTGTAGACCAGGTCTGGCCTTGAACTCACATAATCTGCCTGCCTCTGCCTCTCCGAGTGCTAGGATTAAGGCATGCGCCACCATGCCCGGCACTATTAAAAAATCTTTTTTTTAGGTAATAAAAAATAAGCTGTATGTGGGGTACATGCCTTTAATCCCAGGAGGCAGAGGCAGGTGGATATTTGTGAGTTCAAGGCCATCCTGGTCTACATAGTGAGCTCCGGGTAGCTGGGGCTAAGGGAAACCCTGTCTCAGAAAATACCAAAAAAAATGTAATAAAAAAAAAATAAGGGGGCTGGAGAGAGCTCAAGTGGTTAATACACTGACTGCTCTTGCAGAGGAACTGGGTTTCATTTCCCAGCACCCACATGGTGGCTAAGAACCATTTTAGGTGTCCGGTGTGGTGGCCATGCCTTTAATCCTAGCACTTGGGAGGCAGAGGCAGAGGCAGGCGTGTCTCTGGTGAGTTCAAGGCCAGCCGGTCTAAAAGAGAGAGTTCCAGGCCAGCTGGGGCTATAGGGAGACCCTGTCTCAAAAATAAAAAATATAAAAACTGACCTAGTTGTCCAGGCTATAATCCCAGCTATTCAAGAGGAGGTCAAAATTCAAAGCCACCTGGGAAATTTGATAAGACCTGTCTAAAATAGAAGTAAAAGAAAAGTTAAAGATATAGCTCTATTATGGTGCTGGAGAAATGGCTCAACAGTCAAGAAAGCACACCTGCTCTTGCAGAGGGCCTGGGGTTCAATTTCCAGCACCCACATGGAGGCTAACAACTGTCCTGTGACTTGAGTTCCAGGGAATATGACACCCTTTTAACTGACTCCAAGGGCACTGCCCAACACAAGGGCACTGCCCAACACAAGGGCACTGCCCAACACAAGGCACTGCCCAACACAAGGGCACTTACCCCACATGCAGGCAGTACACTCATTCACATAAAATAAGAAATAAATAAAATATTTTTTTAAAAAAGATATAGTTTGGTATACTCCTTCTTGCCGTAGAATACATACACACACACACACACACACACATACACACACTCACATACACAAAGTAGGTGAGGTTTGTGGAAAGTATTACTGAGTTGAATTTAGGCCTTACTACAATTTTGAAACTTTTGAGGCTACCCAAGGAATATTTTAGTAGGTTATTCAATATCTGGGTTTGGCTTTCAGGAGAGAAGTCTGAGCTGGAGATGTAGCCAGGTATCACATGACATACACCTGCATGAAGGACACTTTGGAACTGGAATTCAAGTGTGTCAGGAGTTTAAAGGCTAGCCTTGATACATTACATGAGACTTTGTTTTTTAAAAAATGTGCGCAGCTGGAGAGATGGCTCACCGTTAAAGGAGCTCACAATTCTGCTAAATATTCCTAAAGTGATGCAATCATCACCACAATCCAATTTTAGAACATTTGCATCACCTCCCCCAAGAAACCCGTGCATGGTGAGTTATTTTGGAACCACTTACAGAAAAGAAAAGAGCCAGGGTAATATACATACCTGTAATCCAACTGATTGAGGCCAAGATTGTGTTTGAGGCTAGCTTGAGCTAAATAATGAGTATAGAAGATAGCCTATACTACATAGCAAAACTGTCTCATGAGGAGAAGAAGAGGAGGAGGAGAGGAGGGAGGAGGGAGTAGGAGAGTGAGGGGAAAAAAAAGGAAGGAGGAGGGTCTTATTCTTATAGGAGTAGAGTAAATTTTGTTCGAGTCTCCGATATTGTGCACGGTGCCCCAAGATACGACATCCCTTCTAGTAGTACTAGGACTCATTCCTCTGCTTCTTCGTGTCACTCCGGCGGCTTCTTCTAGCCGGCTTCTTCTTCCTCTTATCGGGCAGGCTTCTTGCGCGGGTAGGAAAGGGACCAGTGGAAAGACCGTTCTTTTCCCTCCATAACAGTCTTAGCTTCCTGCTTCTTCTTGGGCGGGCTCGGACGAGCTTATCATATCTTCCCTCGTCTTCTTCCTGTCGGGCTCTTTCGGGGTCTCGCATTGCTGTCTGTGGCTTGACCGGTATAGCGTCTGGGTGCATGTGCATCTGCCTGGGCTTGGCTTCTCCTAATTCTGCACGCTACTTCTATCCTCCTACTTCTTCCTGCGGAAGTGCTCATGCGTGCTTAAATCGGAAAGAAAATTCCGGGGGGGGTTCACGTGGAGCCTGGCTTACGACTTAGGGAAATATACATAGATTACCGGTGTCAATGTTGCGTCTAACGAAGTTGCCTTGCTCTGGGGGGGGGGAACCTAAATATGATAAGGGAGCTTCACTTATGAACTTATTAGAAAATTACTTCTTCTTCTTCGTATCCGCACCCTCCCTTCTTCTTACTTCGCTTCCTTACTCCTCCTCCTCTCCCGCCGGGCAAAGGCCGTGGTCTAGTCTTATGATCTTTCAGCCCATGATAATCTCTAATTTCTTCACTGGAGGGGATTATTAAGGCGGCCAGGAGGGACTGCTCTTATCAACTTTCAACTCGGTCGCCTGTCCCGCCGCATGCCCCGTCTCCTGATCTCGTGAAAAAGTCAAGCCCCGTGGGGGGTGGAAATTCGCCAAAAATTCGGGGCCGCAGAACGGAACAAGGAGGGAGATGACTTTTATTTGGGGTTCCAGTGTTCTCGGAAGCAGCGTGCTCCAATGTGGAAGCGAGGTGGACGCGGGTCAGTCCGGGGGGGGTCACGTCGGGGGGAGGCAAAGCGACACGAAGAGAAAAAAGCGACTGCACGGAACCAAAACTGCGGTCGATGGATGGGGCAGGTGAAAGGGCGGCAGGGGGGGCGATACGGGGACGTGGGTCGGTCCTCTATCCCCACGTGGCGAAGTCCTTTTCTAGTAGATTAATTTCGCCTGCCCTTTACACGTTAACCTAGCACTCAGGGGCAGGGGCAAAAAGGAGGCAGGCGTGGATACGGATGTTTGTGATAAAAAAAGTAAAAAAGTAAACGAGAGTGGGAAACAGGCAAGCCTGGATCATAACGCAAGAGTGTGATTCACCGCCCCATGGAACACTCTGGTTGGAGGCTACCAGTAGTCGAGACGAACTGTAAGACGAAGAAAAAAGGGTCCAAGAGAGGGTACCAGGACGACTCCGGCCCACCAAACAAGGACACAGGGAACCGGAAGAAAAGGGAAAGGGGAGGAAAAAACCCGCAATGCGCTCGTCAAGTCACTGCCGGGGGTTTGGTAATGGTTCTCGGTAAGTTGAACCTTTTGGAAACGAGACTTGCTATAGGTGTGCTTTCTCCATTCTCAAAAAAAATGGGGTGAAGTGGAATGGTTGGAATAAAAATTGTTGGTTGTTTTATAAGTAAAAGGTACCTTAGGTGGGAGTTACAAGGAGGGTAGGGGGAAGGGTGGAAAAAAAGGTAAAGAAAAAAGTGGAAAAGTTCTACCGGCGGAAGGGGTGAGGGATAAGTCAAAAAGGCATCTGGCCCAAGGCCATTTCGCAGGAGGGAGGTAACGGGGGAAGGGCCTTCAAGAAGGTGATCCGGAAGCCTAAAAAACAGATAGAACCCGGGTCCCCCCGGGGGATACATACTAACTACTGGGGCGGCAGAAAGGGGCTGTATTGCCAATCAACGAACGATTATCTCTGCGTATCCAATTCGCTCTGCAGCCGCTCAATTCTGTGTATTGTAAAGTGCATTTACCACCATGCCCAGAAAAAATTAGAAATTTTTAAAAATCCATTTGGGGTACACCTCATTATCCTATCAGTATCATTTCAGGGTAGGATGCCAGGGTTGGGTAAGAACACTTTGGCGATGGGTTCGCACCAAGTGATTTGCGAAGAGCAGTCCTAATGAGACCTAAGTGCAAATGAGGGGTGGTCCTGGAAATGGGCAAGAGACAATCTAGGAAGAGGAGCCCACGAGTTCTCCGTCATCTGTCGGCTGGTCTTCCTCTGTTTCTCTTCTCTGTGCCTCTCTCTGTCTCTCTCTCTGTCTCTCTGCATCCTCTCCTCTCTCTCTCCTCCTCTCTCTGCTCTCTCGTCTCGCTCCTCTCTCTCTCTCTCCTCTCTCTCGTGGTGGTGTGTGTGTTTGTGTGTGTGTGGTGGGTGTGGTGTAACTGGATTGGAAGGACTAAGGGGCCCAGATCACATGCTAGGTGGGGGGCAAGTAACCCCAGGGCCCGGAAAGCAACCAGCGACCCAACCGGAGGGCCGGGCTTTTAATCATTTTTTTAGGTTTTTGAGACACTAATTTTTGTCCAGGCTGTCTTGGGAATTTACAATGGTATCCCGAGGACACAAGTTCCTTCAATTTGTCCATCCTTCTCGGGTCCTGCCGGAGTCACCCTCCAAGACAGCTGGAGGTTTAGGCCATGCTATCAATCAGAAGCCGCAACTAAGCAAGCTATTCTTAAAATTGTGAACATGTCGGGGGTGGGGATGTGTAACAGTTTTTCTAATCGTTCCTTTAGGAATGGACGCCATTGCAAAGTTCCTGTAATTAAAAACAAGGGCTGGGGAGAGGAAACTGGAACCCGCTAACTTTTTGCTTTCATTGTCTTAATTAGATTTTTGCTTGTTTCCCCTTTTCCCTTTTGGGTCATTGGAAAAAAAAGATTGAGCTGGCTTTCAGAAATGTTGTTCTAAGATTTTAGGCAATGGAGGGACAAATGAAAGTAGAAGAATTTATAAGTAATTTAGTCTTTTGGTTAAAAAAAACCCAGAATGCATGCAAAGATTCGTGCTTGGAAATCGCTTTCTACTTCTGTTACCATTCACCTCCCCTCCCCTAATTGTCTCATGGGAGTGCTACCAGCTGCTGGTCATCCAGCATTGGAGCACAGAGAGGCTTTTACTTCTTCATCAGCAATCCTCCATCATCTTTTTTTCTTATATTTTTTATTTATTTATTTTTTTGTGTAAGAATACACTGCTGTCCGCATTTAGGTTGATGCACCCCTGTCGTGCAATGCTGCGGAGGTCAGAAAGAGGGTTGTCGGATTCCCCTGGAACTGAAAGTTAAAAACAATTATAAGCCGCCACGTGGTGATGGGAAGCGAACCCAGGTCCTCTGCAAGAGCAGTCAGTGGCCTCTTACCCTGAGGCCATCTCTTCCAGCCCATCTTTATTCAAAATGACATTATTGGAGATTTTAGCCAAAACGGTGTTTTGCACTACTGCATGCTGACCAATGCAAGTACCCCTCAGTCATTTGGGAGACTGACTCAGGAGGATCCAGAGTTCAAGCCAGCCTGGCTAGCATAGAGATCTCTTGTCTGGGGGTAAACGGATTTTCTGGGGCCTGGAGAGAAGGCTCAGTGGTTAATAGCACTGGCTACTCTTATAGAAAATCTGGGTTTGGTTCACAGTGTTTCCATGTGAGCTAACAACAGTCCAAAACTCCAGTTCCAGGGATCTGACAACCTTCTGATCTCTACGGACATTGCCCAACGTGGGTACACTTAGCATACATGCAGCAAAACACTGTGTAACAATAAAAAAAATAAAAAAATAGCCAGGTGTGGTGGGGCAAACCTTTAAAAATCCAGCACGTGGAGCAGTGGCAGGCAGATCTCTTGGAGGTCAAGGCCAGCCTGGTCTAACATAAGTGAGTTCCAGGCCCAGCTGGGCTACAAGGAGACCTGTCTCAAAAGGACCAAACAGGATATATAGATAGATGATCGATAGAAAGAAATAGAGATAGATAGTATAGATAGAAGGATGATAGATGTTAGATAGACAGATAGATAGATGATAGATGAAACCCAAATCAAAAGGCATTTACTGAATAGTTAATAGTTTTCCTAGTTGGTAATTACATGTTTTAATTATTAATTTAAGGAAAGTTAGATATATACTCGGGGAGAGTGTGGGTGCTACCATGTAGAAAAGGCCCCTAAGGGTTCAGGCCTAGCACACGCACAGCCCCTCCCCAGACCACAGAAAAAAAAAAGTAAAAACACTGATAATTAATGCAATAACAAGATACAACCTTGTTAGAGTGGTTAAAGCAAGGAACCCAGGGTTGACTCTGCCCCCAGCCACCTGATTCTATGAGAGTTATCATGGCTGTACCAAGCTCCCACGATGAAGTCAGGGTACATGTGGCCCGTGTGGCACTCCAAGAAAGGCCAATTCTTCTCACAGGCATCTATTTGTCATGTGCCTCTTTGTCCACAGGACCTCCTCTGGTGATCTTTCTCTAACTCTGAGGACCAGCAGGTCAGGCTCTGGTGGTGTTAGTTCTGGGCTCACCTGCAGCTGACGAGGAGCAAAGAATCAGGATTGTAGAGGTAGGAAGACAGCTCTGTGGGTAGAGTGCATCCAGTTGGTCTAGCCTGCACCAAGCCTTGGGTTTATTCCCCAGCGTCACTCGCATGCACTTCACACATAGCACTACACTGTCAACTCACTTGCGTCACTTCTGCTCTCGCAGTGCACACGCCTGTAATATCCGTATATATCTTAGCAACCTGGAGTGGAGGAAGAGGATCAGGATTCGAAGTGACTAAAGTAGTGAGTTTAAAGGTCAAAGCTGGGCTACCCGAGACACTGTCTCAAAAAAGAAATCAGGATTCCTTCAATTGATAATTGGTCGTAGAAGCAAGCATCCAGTGCTAAGCAGTTTTTATGCTTTTCTACTATAAATTGTTGAATGTCTGGGATATATTTACACTAAAAATTCCAGGGGATCCAACACCCTCTTTTGAGCTCTTTGGAGTACTGCATGACACAGGTACCTTACATACATGCAAGGAATACTTTCATACACATAAATAAAATAATAAATAAGTTTTTTTTTAATAAAAATTTAAAAATAACTCTCAAGAGGCAAGAGGCAGGCATATCTCTTGAGTTCAAGGCAAGTTGGGCTACAGAGCAAGTTCCAGCAGCTGGGCTACAGGGAGGCCCTGTCTCAAAAACACTAAAAATAAATTAATAAATTAATTTTAATATTTATTATTTTTTATGTGTATGCGTGTACTACTGCTGTAGGTGGTGCGCCTGTGTCATGCAAATGCTGCAGAAGTCAGAAGAGGGTGTCAGATTCCCCCAGAAATGGAGTTAAAGATGTTTCTTAGCTGCCACTGGGTGCTGGGAATGGAACCCTGGGGTCCCTCTCAAGAGCAGTCTGTGCTCTTAACTGTTGAGCCATCTCTCCACCCACCAAATTAATAAATTATTTTAAAAAGAGTACCAGTGCTCTTAGCAACTAGCCATCTCTCCAGCGCCCCTCTTTTTTTTTTTTTTTTTTTTTTTTGGTCTTTTTTTGAAACAAGGGTCTCCCTATTAGCTCCAGCTTGTCCTGGAGCCCACTCGGTAGACCAGGCTGGCCTTGAACTCACAAAGATCTGGCCGCCTCTGCCTCCCAAGTGCAAGATTAAAGGCGTGCGCCACCACGCCCGTCACAGCACTCTCTTTGTAGTTCCTATTTTGGGACAATCATCACCTAAATTATCTAGGAGTTTGGCCTTGGACTCCCTGTTGACTGAATGGAACGATCTTGTGATCCTTCTGCCTCAGTCACCTGAGTAGTTTAGATTACAGGCCTGTGTCCCCAGACCCGTATTAAAAAATATATATCTTAGTCTCTGAAATTCAAATTTACCTGAGTGTAAATTTATTTACTAATTCTCAGGAACCTATATCTTATCACCATTGCCACTGCCACGATCTGTTTGTTTTTTTTGTGTTTTTGTTTTTGTTTGTTTTTGGTCGTTTTCAAGACAGGGTCGCCTTGTAGTCACTGGCTGTCGGAACACACTCGGTATGTAACTCAGGCTGGGCTTTGGAACCACAGAGATCCACCTGCCTCTGGCCTCCTGAGTGCTAGGATTAAAGCTATGCGCCAGGCCCCGGCTTGCCACGATCTGTTTTTAGAATACTTCCATCATCTCACAAGTCTCCTCTTGTCCATTGATGACCCATCTCCAAACTCAGGAAACTATTGGTTTGCATTCTGTCAAGATATAGAAAAAAATATATATATAGACAGGTATATAGTTATAATTTTGGTCTTTGTTTGAAACATGGTCTCCATCCTCCCTGTAGCCCCGTCTGGCCTTGAACTCTCACTGTGTAACCAGGCTGGCCTTGACTTACATAATCCTCCTGCCCCTGCTCCCAAGAGCTGGGATTAAAGCTTGCAGCTAACCATAGCCCCTGCAGAAAACTGCTTTTTTTAAAATATTTTTTAAATTTTATTTATTTTTGTGTGTGTATGAATAAGGTACTGTCTGCTGTAGGTTGGTGCACCCTGTGTTGTGCAGTGCCGCAGAGGTCAGAAGAGGTGTCAGATTCCCCTGGAACTGGACGAGGAGTGAAAGACAGTTCTTAGCCGCCATGTGTGTGCTGGGAAAAATATCGAAAACGCCGCGGGGGGGTCCTCCTCAAGAGCAGTTGGTGCCCGTTGTTTTTTGTAACCTGAGCCAATCTCTCCACAGATCTCTCTCTCTCAAGCCCCAGCCCCAGCCCCAACACTAAGTTATTTGTATGAGGAGTTTGGTTTCGAATTTTCAAGTGAAAAAAAGGAGCCTTGGAATCAGCCTGTTAGCAGCCGCCTCCTGGTTTATTATTATATAGCTAGATGTGGCTATTATATATAGCTATGTGATTTAGTTTAAAAATCCCAATATCTCTTGAAAATAATCGTCGTAAATCAAATCTCTTGGTATTTTACCTGCCTCTTCTCCTGCTACTACAAGTGGGTTGGGGGAGGGGCGTGTTGTAGGCCCAGCCAGGGTAGAGCTGGAAGAGAGGCAATATCAGAATAGTAAGAATAGTATGCAGGGGCTGGAGAGATGGCGCATGGCTTGGGGGGCGTGTCCGACGACGCTTGCAGAGGACCTGGTGTCGATTCCCAGCACCCACATGCAGCTAAAAAACCATCTTTAAGAAGCCGAGTGTGGTGGCAAAAAAGTTAAAAAAAAAAAAAAAGAGATGCAAAGCACGCCGCTGCAAATGCTAACAAGGACGAAAAGACTGTGTCTCTGGCTGCCTGGGCCAGTCTTGGAGTGACTTAACTATAGGAAATATTATAGATCAATGTGCCTAGCATTGTGCCTGGGGGAGCGTAAAGTGCCCCCAGCCATGAACTCAGAGTTACATCTTTGCTAAACCCACTTAGGGACAAAGCATCTTGATCTAGAGGAACTTGTCACAGATAACCTGCTTGTTTGGTTTTTGTTGTTGTTGTTTTGTTGTTTTTTGTTTTGGGACAGCATCTCACTCTGTAACCTAAGCAACCTCCTGTGTAGTTAGCTCAGATTGGCCTTGAATTTGTGACTGTATCTCTTCTGTCTCAGTCTCCTTGGTGTTAGGATTATATTGTTAGTGGGTGTGTGTGTGGTGTGTGATGTGTGTGTATGTGCCTGTGTGGGGGTACAGGTATGTGCATCTGTATCCAGCTTTTATGTGGGTTACAGGGAAGAACGTTTTTGGGCTTGCTCTGGCAAGCACCTCTACCCCACCACCTCTGACCCACTGAGCACTCTCTCAGTCCCAACTCGCCGGCTTTAAAAAGTTTATTTCCTGGGCTGGAATGTGGTTGGCAACGCTTTAACCCCAGTACAGCAGGAGGCAGATGTAGACAAGGATCTCCTAATGAAGTTCAAGGCATGCCTGGTCTACAAATAATGACTTCCAGGCCAGCTGGGGGCTCCAGGAGATCCATGTGGGAGGCTCTAATTCAATTGCCAGCATGGGGAGGGGGGGGAAGTTTTGGGGGGTACCAAGGCCTGGGAGATGGCTCAGTCAGTAAAGCACTGCATGGACCTGAATTCTGCTCTCCAATACCCATGTAAGAAAAAGAAGAAAGCTGGGTGTGGCACAGTTCTTTCTGGAAAGGCTAGCACAGCCAGTGGCAGAGCAGGCTGGTTGGCCAGTCTAGCCAATCAGAGAAGTGCTGGGATCTGTGAAAAGACCCTGCCGCAAAGCATAAGATGGAAAGCTATTGAGGCAAACACTGGACATTGACCTCTGGCCTCTATACTCACACAGACAAAGTGAAAANATGCACAAGAAATACTTACAACTAGGTAATTGGCACTAGCATCCACAGATGAGGGATACCATTCATCGTTTGTTTTTCTGGGACTGTGTTACTTCACTCAGCATGATGTCCTCTAGCTCCAGCCATTTTCCTGCAAAGCTCATGATGTCAGCTTTCTTTTTTCTTTTTACTTTTTTTGGTCTTTTTGAGACAGGGTCTCTTTCATAGCCCCAGCTGTCCTGGAACTCACTCTGTAGACCAGGCTGATTTTGAACTCACAAAGATCTGCCTGCCTCTGCCTCCCGGAGTGCTAGGATTAAAGGCGTGCACCACCATGTCCAGTGTGTGACTGATTCTTGCTGCCACATCAGACAGGCCCTGTCTGTGGGGTAACTGGGGACCTGGCTAGGAACACATTCTTCTAGGATAGGAATTCTTCCAGTGTTCATTGGCCCCAGGTTCTCTTTCCCCGGTCTCCCAGGTCCTGGCCTGCCATGAACACTCATTCCAGAGCCCACAAGCAGCCAACTTTAGGGGTTGGGGCAGAGCCAAGGCCAGCTGTTCCCATCCTACTTCTTCCCTGACTCCAATGAGGTGGAAGGAAATCCTCTTCAACCTGCAGTTCATAAAAAAAAAAACCTTTTTTCCCTTGGCTGAAGGTGATGGTCAGTTATGGTGATGGTAGTTATGGTGATGGTAGTTATGGTGATGGTGTTTTTTGTTTGTTTATTTTTAAATTAATTAAAAAATTTTAATTTTGTGTATGAATGTACTGCCTGCATATAGGAAGGTGCACCTATTAGGACCAGGTCAGAAAGAGTTAATCAAAAGGAAAGTGTTAACCATGTAGGAGCAACTCTCTAGTTGAAGCAAGCCTGGTTCCCATGACTACCTTAACCACAAGTATACAGTCCGACCCTGAGTTCCTAGTTCCCACAGCTACCTGAGATCAGGATGAACTTTCCCAGCCCTGAAGAAGTGCTTCCTACCCCCTAAGAAGCCCATTCCTCTCCAAGGGGCTTCACGCTGCTAAACACAACCAGTCAGCTTAAAGGTCACCACTGCCTGCATTGTGTTTCTATAGCCTTGCAATTGTGTATATATGATGTCATCAAATTCCTCAAGTTTGTGGTTTTTGTCTTTAAAAGTTCTCTGTAACAGACAGTTGGGGTCGCGCTCATCCCTGTGTGGAATGGGTTGCATCCCTGACACATCAACAATTGGCTCCCTTGATGTGTCAGTTTTCTTAATTGGGTTCTAGTGCACCAGCAAATTAAATAAATTTCGTATTAATCTGTGACCCCTTGTTGGTTTCTTTTGTGAGTGTGGCAGTTTGAGTCCAACATCCCCATGTTGTGCAGTGCCTGTGGAGGTCAGAATAGGGCATTGGATCCCCTGGAACTGGAGTTATGGACAGTTGTGAGCTGCCATGTGGGTGCTGGGAACTTAACCTGGATCCTCTACAAGAGCAGCCAGTGCTCTGAACCAGCCATCTCTCCAGCCCAGCATCTACTTATTTATTCTTTTATTTTTATTTTATTTTTACTTTTATTTCTTGAGATAGGGTCCTGCAGCCCCAGCTCACCTGGAACTCGCTATGTATACCAGGGTGGTCTCCATCTCACAGAGATCTGTCTGCCTCTGCCTCCTGAATCCTGGGATTAAAGGTATGCACCACCACACCCTCCTCCTCCTCCCCTCCTCCTCCTCCCCCTTCTCTTTTTCTTTTTTTTTAATTTAATTTTTTTATTTATGTGTATGAATGTACTGTCTGCATGTAGGTTTGTGCACCCGTGTCATGCAATGCCGCAGAGGTCAGAAGAGGGTCTCGGATTCCCCTGGAACTGGAGTTCTCCTGGAATTGGAGTTACAGACGGTTCTCAGCTGCTATGTGGGTGCTGGGGATCAAACCCGGGTCCTCTGCAAGAGCAGTCAGTGCTCTTAACCTCTAGGCTATCTCTCTTTAAAGCTGGGGTTCTCACTATGTAGTCCTGGCTGACCTGGAAAACTAAATATTTAGTCTAGGGTGGCCTCCAACTCAGATCCACCTGCCTACCCAAATGCTAAGACTAAAGGCATTTACTACACTGGCTGCTTATTATTTAAGTTTTTCTATTTTGGAGGGGTCTTTTTTTTGAGACAGGATATTCTAGTTTGCTTTCAATTGCTGTGATAAAATCGTCTAAACCCTAATACCAACGGTGGAGTGGAAAGGGTCTTGTCTTACACCTCCAAGTCACAGTTCATACTTAGGGATTGATGCACTCTTCTGGCCTCAGGGGGCATTGTGCAACATAGGTGCATTTACTATATGAGCAAAAACACTTACACATAAAAATAATAGATTTAAGCCGGGCGTGGTTGGCGCATGCCTTTAGTCCCTAGCATTGGGAGGCAAGAGCAGGCGGCGATCTTTGTGAATTTAAGGCCAGCTGCTGTCTACAGAGTGAGTTCCAGGACAGCTGGGGCTACAGGGAGACCCTGTCTCAAAAAATGGAAAAAAAAAAAAAAAAAAAAAAAAAATAATTAGATTTTGAGCCGAGCATGGTGGCGCACGCCTTTAATTCCAGTACTTGGAAGGCAGAGGCAGGTGGATCTCTGTGAGTTCAAGGCCAGCCTGGTCTACATAGTGAGTTCCAGGCCATCTGGGCCTGGCTCAAAAAGACCAAAAATAATAGTAGTAATAATAATAATTAGATTTTTTCTTGCATTTTAAATTATTTTTAATGCTTATGAGTGTTATGCATGCATGTATGTAAGTGCATCTATGTTGTGCAATGCCCATAAGAGGCATTATTGCCATTTTGACTCTTTTTCACAGCTTGACCTCCAGTTTGCCTGGGCAGTGGGTAGAGATGGGTCCCTGAGAAGCATCCTCACTGGGAAGCTGGAGACTCTCTGGAAAGATGCCTTGTCTGGGCATTGGTGAGAGGGGAGCCCAGCGGGAGCTTGCTGCTAACTGCAGATGACACACAGATAAGAGACAGCAAATGGAACTGAAATACTGTTACAGCTATTTACAAGCATTGTTATGGTACTTCAGCCAGGCTACGGAAAAGGACAGTCATTTGCCAAGGGTGACACAATAGTCTGAGGTGGAATCTCACATCAAGAAAGGAGAAGTTCATCTTTGGACCTGACACAGTTCTTGAGGTCAACATTCATGCCAAGTCTACGTTACCATAGCACACAGTGCTACACGGTACTGATAAGACCAACTGTAATAAAGCTAGCAGCATAAAGTAGTGTGCCCTGTCTGTCCAGCTAAGAGCTTTTACAGATAATCTCACTTAATCCTTGGGAAATCTAAATAATGATGCATAAGTATTATGGAAAATACTTAACAAACTACGGTAAAGTAATATAAATATATAGCTCAGTACATATTGTTTCAAAATTTTAAAAATAGAGCTGGGGGTGGGTTGGAGAGATGGCTCAGTTGTTAAGAGTACTGGCTTGCAGAAGATCCAGGTTCATTTCCCAGCACCCAGTTGACAGCTAACAACCATCCATAACTCCAGTTCAGAGGCTCTGCTCTGACGCTTTCTTCTGATCTTGGGCATTGCATGACGCAGGTGCATTTACATACATGCAGGCACTGGCTTCAATCTCACAGAGATTTGCCTGCTTTTGCCTCCCAAGTGCTGGGATTAAAGGTGTGCACTGTCACACCGAGAAATTAAATTTTTTATTTTTATTTTTAAAATTTATTTATTTATTTAATGTGTTTGAGCGTACTGTCTGCAAGTAGGTTGGTGCACCCATGTCATGCAATGCTGCGGAGGTCAGAAGAGGGTGTCAGATTCCACTGGGACTGGAGTTAAAGACGGTTCTTAGCCGCCACGTGGCAGCTGGGGATCGAACCCGGCTTCTCTGCAAGAGCATTCGGTGCTCTTAACCGCTAGGCCATCTCTCCAGCCCCAGAAATTAAAATATTTAAAAAAAATTTTTTTTATTTATTTTTGTCTGTGTATAAATGTACTGTCTGCATGCAAGTTTGTGCACCCGTGTCGTGCAATACCGCGGAGTTCAGAAGAGGGTGTCGGATTCCCCTGGAACTGGAGTTCTCCTGGAATTGGAGTTTCAGACGGTTCTTGGCCGCCATGTGGGTGCTGGGGATCGAACCCGGGTCCTCTGTAAGAGCGGTCGGCGCTCCTAACTGCTAGGCCATCTCTCCAGCCCCAGAAATTAAAATTTTTAAACAGCAAAAAATGACTTGTAAAACATTTTTTATCTGTTTTTAATTTTCTGTGTATGAGTGCTTTGCATGCGTGTATATTAAGTGCACCCATGGGTACAATGCCTGTGGATGTCAGAAGAGGGAGTCAGATTCCCTGGAACTGGACTATGAAAGGTTATTAACTGATATGTGAAGGCTGGGAACTGAACCCGGGCCCTCTGTAGGGAGATGGCTCAGCAGTTAAAAGCACTGGCTGCTCTTGCAGAGGACCTAGGCTTAATTCTCAGCACCCAGATGGCAGCTAACGACCACCTATAACTACAGTCCCAGGAGATCTGGTGCCCCTCTGACCTTTGCCACACCGTGGATGCACTTAAATACATGCAAGCTATACATTCATACACATTAAAAAATCTTTTTTTTTTCTTTTTGATATTTGCGAGACAGGGTTTCCCTGTAGCCCCAGCTGTCCTGAAACTCGCTCTGTAGACCAGGCTGGCCTTGAACTCACATAGATCTGCCTGCCTCTGCCTCCCGAGTGCTAGGATTAAAGGCATGCGCCACCATGCCCGGCACATTAAAAAATCTTTTTTTAGTTCAATAAAAAATAAGCTGTATGTGGTGGTACATGCCTTTAATCCCAGGAGGCAGAGGCAGGTGGATATTTGTGAGTTCAAGGCCAGCCTGGTCTACATAGTGAGCTCCAGGGTAGCTGGGGCTATAGGGAGACCCTGTCTCAGAAAATACCAAAAAAAATTTAATAAAAAATAAAAATAAGGGGCTGGAGAGATGCTCAGTGGTTAAGAGCACTGACTGCTCTTGCAGAGGAACTGGGTTTCATTCCCAGCACCCACATGGTGGCTAAGAACCATTTTAGGCCGGGTGTGGTGGCCATGCCTTTAATCCTAGCACTTGGGAGGCAGAGGCAGAGGCAGGCGGATCTCTGTGAGTTCAAGGCCAGCCTGGTCTACAGAGAGAGTTCCAGGCCAGCTGGGGCTATAGGGAGACCCTGTCTCAAAAATAAATAAATATAAAACTTGACCTAGTTGTCCAGGCCTATAATCCCAGCTATTCAAGAGGAGGTCAAAAATTCAAAGCCACTCTGGGAAATTTGATAAGATCCTGTCTTAAAATAGAAAGTAAAAGAAAAGTTAAAGATATAGCTCTATTATGGTGCTGGAGAGATGGCTCAACAGTCAAGAGCAGCACCTGCTCTTGCAGAGGGCCTGGGTTCAATTTCCAGCACCCACATGGAGGCTAACAACTGTCTGTAACTTGAGTTCCAGGGGAATATGACACCTTTTACTGACTCCAAGGGCACTGCCCAACACAAGGGCACTGCCCAACACAAGGGCACTGCCCAACACAAGGACACTGCCCAACACAAGGGCACTTACCCACATGCAGGCAGTACACTCATTCACATAAAATAAAAATAAATAAAATATTTTTTTAAAAAAGATATAGCTCTGTGGTATACTCCTTCCTTGCCTAGCATACCATACACACACACACACACACACACATACACACACTCACATACACAAAGTAGGTGAGGTTTGTGGAAAGTATTACTGAGTTGAATTTAGGCCTTACTACAATTTTGAAACTTTTGAGGCTACCCAAGGAATATTTTAGTAGGTTATTCAATATCTGGGTTTGGCTTTCAGGAGAGAAGTCTGAGCTGGAGATGTAGCCAGGTATCACATGACATACACCTGCATGAAGGACACTTTGGAACTGGAATTCAAGTGTGTCAGGAGTTTAAGGCTAGCCTTGATTACATTACATGAGACTTTGTTTTTTTAAAAAATGTGCTGCAGCTGGAGAGATGGCTCACCTGTTAAGAGCTCACAATTCTGCTAACATATTCCTAAAGTGATGCAATCATCACCACAATCCAATTTTAGAACATTTGCATCACCTCCCCCAAGAAACCCGTGCATGGTGAGTTATTTTGGAACCACTTACAGAAAAGAAAAGAGCCAGGTGTAATATACATACCTGTAATCCCAATGATTGAGGCCAGAGGATTGTGTTTGAGGCTAGCTTGAGCTAAATAATGAGTATGAGAATAGCCTATACTACATAGCAAAACTGTCTCATGGGGAAGAAGAGGAGGAGGAGGAGGAGGAGGAGGAGGAGGAGGAGGAGGAGGAGGAGGGGGAGGAGGAAGGTGGTGAAGGGGAAGAAGAGGAGAAGGAGGAGGAGGAGGAAGAGGAG
>VZQC01006697.1:2428325-2459138 GCA_009823505.1 Rhizomys pruinosus
GAGGAGGAGGAGGAAGAGGAGGAGAAGGAGGAGGAAGAGGAGGAAGAAGAGGAGGAAGAGGAGAAGGAGGAGGAGGAAGAAGAGGAGGAGGAGGATAAGAAGGAGGAGGAAGAGGAGGAGGAGGAGGAAGAAGAAGGAGGAGGAGGACGAGGAGAAGAGAAGAAGGAGGAGGAGGAGTCATTTCTAGGGATGCAGTTGGCAGAGTGCTTGCCTAGCATGCACAAAGCCCAGGATTCCATCTCTAGCACTGTATAACTTAGGTGTGGTGGTCCATGTCTATAATCCCAGCACTCAGGAGGTGGAGGCAGAGGATTAGAAGTTCAAGATCAGCTGGGCGTGGTGTCGCATGCCTTTAATCCTAGCACTCAGGAGGCAGAGGCAGGCGGATCTTTGTGAGTTCAAGGCCAGCCTGGTCTACAGAGTGAGTTCCAGGACAGCTGGGAGCTACAGGGAGACACTGTCTCAAAAAGAACAAAAAAAAAAAACACGCAAGATCATCCTTGGGTATATAAGGACTTTGAGGCTGGTCTTGAAGAATTAGATTTTTTTTTTTTTTTGGTCTTTTTGAGACAAGTTCTCACTGTAGCTCCAGCTGGCCTAGAACCTGAACACGCTATATAGACCAGGCTGGCCTCAAACTTAGAGATATGCCTGCCTCTGCCCCTCAAGTGCTGGGATTAAAGGCATGTACCACCATGCCCAGAAAAAATTAGAAATTTTTAAAAATCCAGTTTGGTGGTACACCTCAGTATCCTAGCATTCAGTAGGATCAGGGGTTTAAGACCAGCTTTGGCTTTATAACAAGTTCAAGAGCAGCCTATGAGACCTAAGCAATGAGTGTCTGGAACTGGCAAAGAGACATCTAGGAAAAGCCACAGTGCTCTCTCTGTCTCTGTCTCTCTGTCTCTCTCTCTGTCTCTCTCTGTCTCTCTCTCTGTCTCTCTCTCTCTCTCTCTCTCTCTCTCTCTCTCTCTCTCTCTCTCTCTCTCTCGTGTGTGTGTGTGTGTGTGTGTGTGTGTGTGTGTGTAACTAGGGATTGAACCTAAGGCCTCACATGCTAGGCAAGTACCCCGGGGCTTTTATCATTTTTATTTTGAGACACTAATTTGTCCAGGCTGGCCTTGAATTTACAATGTATCCCAGACACAAGTCCTTCAATTTTCCATCCTTCTGCCTCACCCTCCCAGACAGCTGGAGTTATAGGCCAGTGCTATCAAGCCCAACTAAGCAACTATTCTTAAAATTGAACATGGCGGGGTGGGTGTACAGTTTTCTAATCTTCCTTTAGATGGCGCCATTGTCAAATTCCTGTAATTAAACGGCTGGGGAAGGAACTGGAACCCGCTAACTTTTTGCTTTCATTGTCTTAATTAGATTTTTGCTTGTTTCCCTTTTGAGTCAATTGGAAAAAAAAATTGAGCTGCTTTCAGAAATGTCTAAGATTTTAGGCAAGGGAAGGGACAAATGAAATGAAGAATTTATTAAAGTAATTTAGTCTTTTGGTTAAAAAAAACCCAGAATGCATGCAAAGATTCGTGCTTGGAAATCGCTTTCTACTTCTGTTACCATTCACCTCCCCTCCCCTAATTGTCTCATGGGAGTGCTACCAGCTGCTGGTCATCCAGCATTGGAGCACAGAGAGGCTTTTACTTCTTCATCAGCAATCCTCCATCATCTTTATTTCATTTATTATTTTTTATTTATTATTTTTTTGTGTATGAATACACTGTCCGCATGTAGGTTGATGCACCCCTGTCGTGCAATGCTGCGGAGGTCAGAAGAGGGTGTCGGATTCCCCTGGAACTGAAGTTAAAAACAATTATAAGCCGCCACGTGGGTGCTGGGAATCGAACCCAGGTCCTCTGCAAGAGCAGTCAGTGCTCTTAACCACTGAGCCATCTCTCCAGCCCAATCTTTATTTCATAAATGACATTATTGGAGGATTTTATCCAAAACGGTGTTTGCACTCTGCATGCTGACATATGCAAGTAACCCCAGCATTTGGGAGACTGACTCAGGAGGATCCAGAGTTCAAGCCAGCTTGGGCTACATAGAGATACTCTTGTCTGGGGGTAAAAGGGATTTACTGGGGCCTGGAGAGATGGCTCAGTGGTTAATAGCACTGGCTACTCTTATAGAAAATCTGGGTTTGGTTCCCAGTGTTTCCATGTGAGCTAACAACAGTCCAGAACTCCAGTTCCAAGGGATCTGACACCTTCTGATCTCTACGGACATTGCCCAACATGGGTACACTTACATACATGCAAGCAAAACACTGGTGTACATAAAATAAAAAAAATAGCCAGGTGTGGTGGGGCACACCTTTAATCCCAGCACTTTGGAGGCAGTGGCAGGCAGATCTCTGTGAGTTCAAGGCCAGCCTGGTCTACATAGTGAGTTCCAGGCCAGCTGGGGCTACAAGGAGACCCTGTCTCAAAAGGACCAAACAGATATATAGATAGATGATAGATAGATAGATAGATAGATAGATAGATAGATAGATAGAAAGATGATAGATAGATAGACAGATAGATAGATGATAGATGAAACCCAAATCAAAAGGCATTTACTGAATAGTTAATAGTTTTCCTATTTGGTAATTACATGTTTATTTGATTAATTAAAGGTTAGATATATACTCAATGGTAGAGTGTGTGCTTAACATGTATAAGGCCCTAGGGTTCAGGCCCTAGCACACGCACACCCCTCCCCAGAAAAAAAAAGTTCAAACAATGAGTAATTAATGCAATAACAAGATACAACCTTGTTAGAGTGGTTAAAGCAAGGAACCCAGGGTTGACTCTGCCCCCAGCCACCTGATTCTATGAGAGTTATCATGGCTGTACCAAGCTCCCACGATGAAGTCAGGGTACATGTGGCCCGTGTGGCACTCCAAGAAAGGCCAATTCTTCTCACAGGCATCTATTTGTCATGTGCCTCTTTGTCCACAGGACCTCCTCTGGTGATCTTTCTCTAACTCTGAGGACCAGCAGGTCAGGCTCTGGTGGTGTTAGTTCTGGGCTCACCTGCAGCTGACGAGGAGCAAAGAATCAGGATTGTAGAGGTAGGAAGACAGCTCTGTGGGTAGAGTGCATCCAGTTGGTCTAGCCTGCACCAAGCCTTGGGTTTATTCCCCAGCGTCACTCGCATGCACACGCCTGTAATCTTAGCACCCTGGATGTGGAGGAAGAGGATCAGGAGTTCGAAGTGACTAAGTAGTGAGTTCAAGGTCAGCCTGGGCTACTCGAGACCCTGTCTCAAAGAAGAATCAGGATTCTTCAATTGATAATTGGTCGTAGAAGCAAGCATCCAGTGCTAAGCAGTTTTTATGCTTTTCTACTATAAATTGTTGAATGTCTGGGATATATTTACACTAAAAATTCCAGGGGATCCAACACCCTCTTTTGATCTCTTTGAGTACTGCATGACACAGGTACACTTACATACATGCAAGGAATACTTTCATACACATAAAATAAAAATAATAAATAAGCCAGGCATGGTGGTACACGCCTTTGATCTCAGCGCTCAAGAGGCAGAGGCAGGCAGATCTCTTTGAGTTCAAGGCCAGCTTGGTCTACAGAGCAAGTTCCAGGCAGGCTGGGGCTACAGGGAGGCCCTGTCTCAAAAACACTAAAATAAATTAATAAATTAAATTTTAAATATTTATTTATTTTTATGTGTATGCGTGTACTATCTGCATGTAGGTTGGTGCGCCTGTGTCATGCAATGCTGCAGAAGTCAGAAGAGGATGTCAGATTCCCCCAGAACTGGAGTTAAAGATGGTTCTTAGCTGCCACGTGGGTGCTGGGAATGGAACCTGGGTCCTCTGCAAGAGCAGTCTGTGCTCTTAACTGTTGAGCCATCTCTCCAGCCCCAAATTAATAAATTAATTTTAAAAAGAGTATCCAGTGCTCTTAGGCACTAAGCCATCTCTCCAGCCCTCCGTCTTTTTTTTTTTTTTTTTTTTTGTTGTCTTTTTGAGAACAGGGTCTCCTATAGCTCCAGCTGTCCTGGAACTCACTCTGTAGACCAGGCTGGCCTTGAACTCACAAAGATCTGCCTGCCTCTGCCTCCCAAGTGCAAGGATTAAAGGCGTGCGCCACCACGCCCGGCCAGCCCTCTCTTTTTAGTTCTGATTTTGGGACAAGATCTCCCTAAATTATCTAGAGTTGCCTTGGACTCTGTTGACTGAATAGGAACTGATCTTGTGATCCTTCTGCCTCAGTCACCTGAGTAGTTTAGATTACAGGCCTGTGTCCCCAGACCCGTATTAAAAAATATATATCTTAGTCTCTGAAATTCAAATTTACCTGAGTGTAAATTTATTTACTAATTCTCAGGAACCTATATCTTATCACCATTGCCACTGCCACGATCTGTTTTTTTTTTTGTTTGTTTGTTTGTTTGTTTTTGGTCTTTTCAAGACAGGGTCTCCTTGTAGTCCCTGGCTGTCCTGGAACTCACTCTGGTCTGTAGACCAGGCTGGCTTTGAACTCACAGAGATCCACCTGCCTCTGCCTCCTGAGTGCTAGGATTAAAGGCTATGCCACCATGCCCGGCTTGCCACGATCTGTTTTTAGAATACTTCCATCATCTCACAAGTCTCCTCTTGTCCATTGATGACCCATCTCCAAACTCAGGAAACTATTGGTTTGCATTCTGTCAAGATATAGAAAAAAATATATATATATACATGTATATAGTTATATATTTGGTCTTTTTGAAACATGGTCTCCCTGTAGCCCCGTCTGGCCTGGAACTCACTGTGTAGACCAGGCTGGCCTTGAACTTACATAGATCCACCTGTCTCTGACTCCCAAGAGCTGGGATTAAAGGCTTGCACTACCATGCCCTGCAGAAAACTGCATTTTTTAAAATATTTTTTAAATTTTATTTATTTTTTGTGTGTGTATGAATGTACTGTCTGCATGTAGGTTGGTGCACCTGTGTTGTGCAGTGCCGCAGAGGTCAGAAGAGGGTGTCATATTCCCCTGGAACTGGAGTGAAAGACAGTTCTTAGCCGCCATGTGGGTGCTGGGAATCGAACCCGGGTCCTCTGCAAGAGCAGTTGGTGCCCTTAACCTGAGCCATCTCTCCAGCCCCAGCCCCAACACTAAGTTATTTGTATGAGGAGTTTGGTTTCGAATTTTCAAGTGAAAAAAAGGAGCCTTGGAATCAGCCTGTTAGCCTCTGGTTTATAGCTATGTGAATTATTTTAATCTCTTGGTATTTTACCTGCCTCTTCTCCTGCTACTACAAGTGGGTTGGGGGAGGGGCGTGTTGTAGGCCCAGCCAGGGTAGAGCTGGAAGAGAGGCAATATCAGATAGTCAGAAGAGATATGCAGGGGCTGGAGAGATGGCTCAGTGGTTGGGCGTGCCGACTACTCTTGCAGAGGCCCCGGGTTCGATTCCCAGCACCCACATGGCAGCTAAGAACCATCTTTAAGCCGAGTGTGGTGGCAAAAAAATTAAAAAAAAAAAAAAGAGAGATGCAAGCCTGCTGCATGCTACAAGGACAAAAGACTGTTCTCTGGCTGCCTGGGCCAGTCTTGGAGTGACTTAACTATAGGAAATATTATAGATCAATGTGCCTAGCATTGTGCCTGGGGGAGCGTAAAGTGCCCCCAGCCATGAACTCAGAGTTACATCTTTGCTAAACCCACTTAGGGACAAAGCATCTTGATCTAGAGGAACTTGTAAAGATAACTCCTGCTTGTTGTTTTTGTTGTTTTGTTTTGTTGTTTTTTGTTTGGGACAGCATCTCACTCTGTAGCCTAAGCTAACTCACTGTGTAGTTAGCTCAGAGTGGCCTTGAATTTGCTGTAATCTTCTGTCTCAGTCTCCTTGGTGTTAGGATTATATTGTTAGTGGTGTGTGTGTGTGTGTGATGGAGGTCAGAGGACAATTTTGTGGAGTCACTTATCTCTTTCCACCTTTATGTGGGTTCCAGGGATAGAACAGTTTTTTGGGCTTGCTCTGCAAGCACCTCTACCCACTGAGCCATCTCTCAGTCCCAACTCCTGCTTTTAAAGTTATTTCTGGGCTGGATGTGGTGGCACACGCCTTTAACCCCAGTACTCAGGAGGCAGATGTAGACAGATCTCTATGAATTCAAGGCCAGCCTGGTCTACATAATGACTTCCAGGCCAGCTGGGGCTCCAGGGAGATCCATGTGGGAGGCTCTAATTCAATTTCCAGCATGGGGAGGGGGTAGTTTGGGGGGTACAAGGCCTGGGGAGATGGCTCAGTCAGTAAAGCACCTGCTATGGACCTGAATTCTGCTCTCCAATACCCATGTAAGAAAAAGGAAGAAAGCTGGGTGTGGTCACAGTTCTTCTGTAAGGCTGGTACAGCCAGTGGCAGAGCAGGCTGGTTGGCCAGTCTAGCCAATCAGAGAGTTCTGGGATCTGTGAAAAGACCCTGCCGCAAAGCATAAGATGGAAAGCTATTGAGGCAAACACTGGACATTGACCTCTGGCCTCTATACTCACACAGACAAAGTGAAAAGTTAATTCTGTAGGGACTAACAATTATTGAGCACTGTGTGCCAGCTTTCCAAGTGTCTCAGGTGTATCAATATCACCTCACAGCATACTGTGAAGCATCATCCTCTGCAATTTACCTATGAGGAATTCAGGGCTCAGAGAGGTTAACCTCCCCTCAAGATCACACAGCTATTCTGGGTCTAAACGAGCCCTTTCCCCCCTTATTTCCACTGTTCTATCTCCTGATATACTGTGGTAAATTCTGAGGGAGCCCAGAAAGCTCATACAACTGCGATGATTGACATCACAGAGAATCCCAATGTCTTCTGATTTTTGTCAAGGGAAAGTGTCTCAGACAGGAGCTTTGAATTCCTTCAGGAATGATTTGTAGCCTCTCTGTTAACTTGAGGAATCTCTGGCACAAAGCCCACTTTTGTGTTTGTTTGTTAGTTCATTTTACTATTGTAAAAGGCTGCACCATGCATTTGCAGAAGCTGTGACCTGAATGGAAGGCCGTGGGATTGGAATAAGGTGGGTCATATATACCGAGACGTCTACCACCTAAAGTATGAGCTTTTCACAGGGGCATTTTCCCCCTTTTGTTCGATTTTGTTTGATTTCTCTCTCTCTCTCTCTCTCTCTCTCTCTCTCTCTCTCTCTCTCTCTCTTGCTCTCTCACATCTTTTTTTTTAAATTTTATTTATTTACTTATTTTCGTATGTGTATGAATGTACTGTCTGCATGCAGGTTTGTGCACCCGTGTCGTGCAATGCCGCGGAGGTCAGAAGAGGAACTGGAGTTAAAGACGGTTCTCAGCCGCCATGTGGGTGCTGAGGATCAAACCCAGGTCCTCTGCAAGAGCAGTCGGTGCTCTTAACCCCTAGGCCATCTCTCCAGCCCCCACCCTTTTTTTTTTTGTCTTTTTGAGACAGGGTCTCCCTGTAGCTCTGGCTGTCCTAGAACTCACTCTTTAGACCAGGCTGGCCTTGAACTCACAGAGATCCACCTGCCTCTGCCTCCCAAATGCTAGGATTAAAGGCATGCACCACCACGCCTGGCCTTCTCTCATCTTTTTGAGACAGAGGTTCTCTGTATCCCCAGTTGGCCTGAAACTCACTATAGAGACCAGGATGGTCTTGATCTTACACAAAGATCCATCTGTCTCTGCCTCCTGAGTGCTGGGATTAAAGGTGTACATCATTATGCCCACCTTTTGGGTGTTTAAAAAAGTGTGTGTGGGGGCTGGAGAGATGGCCTAGCGGTTAAGAGCTCCGACCGTTCTTGCAGAGGACCCGGGTTCGATCCCCAGCACCCACATGGTGGCCGAGAACCGTCTGAAACTCCAATTCCAGGAGAACTCCAGTTCCAGGGGAATCCGACACCCTCTTCTGACCTCCGCGGCATTGTACGACACAGGTGCACCAACCTACATGCAGACAGTACATTCATACACATACAGAAATAAATAAAATTAATTAAAAAAAAAGTGTGTGTGTTGGGGGGGTATTCATACCATAGTGTACATATGGAGGTCAGAAGACAACTTGCAGGAGCCTGTTCTTGCCTTTCACTCTGTCCCAGGGATCGAACTCAGGTTTGGCTGTAGTCATCTCTGTCTACTGAGCCAACTCATTAATGTACTGTCTGCATGTAGGTTTGTGCAGTCGTGTTGTGCAATGCCATGGAGGTCAGAAGAGGGCATCGGATTCCCCTGGAACTGGAGTTAAAGACAGTTCTCAACCACCATGTGGGTGCTGGGGATTGAACCCGGGTCCTCTGCAAGAGCAGTCGGCACTCTTAACCACTAGGCTATCTCTCCAGCCCAGGCCCCTTTTTTTGGTGTTTGGGATAAGGTCTTGTTCTGTAGCACTGGCTGGCTGGCTGGCACTCACTATGTGGCCCTGACTACCTCAAAATCAGGATAACCTTCCAGCCTCTGCCTCATGAATGCTGCAATTATGGGTACCACCATGTTGGGTCCTGGCTGGACCTTGGCATGGCATCCCCAAGTGGTGTCCTCTTCTTGCTCCCCAGGCCCGGGGCTCCAAGCACCCTGGCGCCTTGTGTGGGTTTGCAGGGAACCCGGGGAGGGAAAATCCTGCAGCTTGCTCCCTCCCCACTGATTTATCACTATGGAAACTGAGCTCTCTTCCGCTGTCGCTCCTGCTCCTGGGGACACATTGTTGATGCCATGGCCGTGCAGGTCACAGTTCCTTCCTCTTTCCTGTTGCAGAAATGCCACAGTAACCTACGTGGTCTGAGCACTGTGGCTCACACCTGAAGGGCCGGGCTTGGGAAAAACAATCATACAGGATTCCCCTGGGCACCAGGGACCTTCTGGGTCAGCTAAGCTGCAGAACAATGTAGGAGGCAGAACAATAAGACAGCATCATGGCCCGGCCTTTCCCTTCCTTCAGGGCCCCCTGAGTCAGGGGGTTAAAAATGGATCCATAGGCCCCACAGGTAGCATTGTGTTGAGCCTGCAGAAAACTGAAATGCAAAAGCCCTTTGTGTGGGGAAAGGCTGAAATGCAAAGGCCCTTTGTGTGGGCAAAGGTGCTGCAAGTGCTGTCAGCTTAGGAGCTGCAGAAGGAATCTTAACTCTTTCCTTAACTGTTCCTTAGAGGCCAGTGCCGGGTCCAGAATGCCCATTGTCCTCACATCTGTGTACCAGATTCAAGGACACCAGTCAAGTGGTCAGAGGATCCCAGAGACAATGAAGGAGGGTCCCTGGCTAAGATGTCCCTGCCCACTGCCAGGCCTGGCAGTCCCTTTGCTGGTCATAGCACTAGGTCATGGCTGACCTTAACATCTTAGGCTTGTTCTCTATATACTGACTTAAGGGATCCCTGGGAAAAGCTGACCTCGGGGGAAAGCAATTGCTAGCAAAGTAAGACCTTTCAGTACAGCTGACCGCACTTCTCCCTTCCAACACAGATTTGCCTCTGAGTGCTTCAACCAGAGGAAGCAGGGGACCTCTGCACAGTACACCAGTCTGAAGGGTCTCACTGCCCCGAGACCTCAGAAGACCTGTAGAGTTGAAGCTAAGGGGAATCCTGGATGCTGTAATCCTCCAACAACTTCTCCCTTAGTACTAACATCCTACAGGAACAGGAAACTGGCCTCTTCCCCTTAAAGAGTATGCTCACACACTCATTGGTTTTGTGAGACAAGATCTCGCTATGTAGCCTTGGCTAGCCTGGAACTCACTATGTTGACTAGGTTGCCCAATACACAGAGTTCTGCCTGCCTATGCCCCCTGAGTGCTGGGATTAAAGGGGGTGTGCCACCATACTTAGTCTAAAAAAGTTTTTAAATTGTGACAGTAATGTATTCACATGCATCTGTGGTAGATAGTCCAGAGGGCTGTATACTTGTCCAGTTTTTCCAACAGTGGTATTTTTTAAATATTCTATTTTATTTTTTTATGTGTATAAGTGTACTGTCTGCATGTAGGTTGGTGCACCCGTGTCATGCAATGCCTCGGAGGTCAGAAGAGGGCGTCGAATTCCCCTGGAACTGGAGTTAAATACGGTTCTTAGCTGCCATGTGGGTGCTAGGAATCGAACCTGGATCCTCTGCAAGAGCAGTCGGTGCTCTTAACCGCTGAGCCATCTCTCCAGCCGCTAAATTTTAATTTTAATTTTATTTTATGTGTATGAGTGTTTTGCCTGCATGCATGTAAGTACACCATGTTCCTGCAGTACCCACAAAGGCCAGAAGATAGCATTGTATCCCCTGGAGTTACAGACAATTGTTAGCCACTTTGTGGGTGCTAGGGACTGAACCCAGATCTTCTGTGAGAGCAGCCAGTGCTCTTAATCACTGAGCCATCTCTCCAGGTCCCAAGAGTAGTATTTTGCAAAACCGTACTATAGCTGGGCACAGTAATGAACACCCATAGAGGCAAAGATAGGTGTTTTCTACAAGTTCAAGGCCAGCCTACTCTACCTATGTTCTGTCTCAGAAACACAACTGGGGCATTTGTGTTGATTCAATCTACAGATCTAGTTGACTCTCCCCAGTGTTACGTGTGCTCCTTGGTGTCTGAGTGGCTAAAGTTCTACACTGCTTTGTTATCTGTGTCCATTCATGTACCCAATACATTCTTTTTTTTTTGGCCTTTTTAAGACAGAGTCTCCCTTTAGTCCCATCTGGCCTGGAACTCACTATGTAGACCAAGCTGGCCTTGAACTCACAGAGATCTGCCTGCCTCTGCCTCCTGAGTGCTAGGATTAAAGGCGTGCGCCACCACGCCCAGCAGAATTTAGGACTTTCTTATCCAGCATAATTGCTTGGAAATTCATCTTAGTTGTGTTGTCAATACACTGTTCCTTTACGTTATTGAGTAATATTTTGTAATATGATTATTGAGTAATATTTTGTAATATGGATGTTCTCAGATTTCTTTTTTTTTTAAACTATGTTTATCACAATTTCTTTTATCTGAAATAACAAAACAGTCACAGGGCATGACAAAAATAATACATATTTTCCCATGACAAAACTGCCCGTTTTCTTTTTTTTTTATTTTTTATTGAACTTTTGTGCATTTCATATAACATTTCTTTTTTTTTCTTTTTTATGTGTATGAATGTACTGTCTTCATGTAGGTTTGTGTACCCGTGTCATGCAATGCTGCGGAGGTCAGAAGAGGGCATCAGATTCCCCCGTAAATAGGGTCAAAGATGGTTCTCAGCCACCATGTGGGAGCTGGGGATCGAACCCGGGTCCTCTACAAGAGCAATCGGCACTCCCAACAGCCAGGCCATCTCTCCAGGCCCCTGTACCACATTTCTTTTTTTTTTTTTTTTTTTGTCTTTTTGAGACAGGGTCTCCCTGTAGCCCCAGCTGTCCTGGAACTCACTCTGCAGACCAGGCTGGCCTTGAACTCACAAAGATCCGCCTGCCTCTGCCTCCCAAGTGCTAGGATTAAAGGCGTGCGCCACCACGCCCGGCTGTACAACATTTCTTAATCAAATTTAGACCAATTCCCCCTTCCATGTCCCCCACCCCACCAGAACTCATGTATTCTGCCATACATGTCTTGCATCTTTTTCTCAGTCTTTTTAAATTTTTTGATGTAGAAGTTTACTGTTTTGGGCAGAAGTTTATTGTTTCGGTCAGTTCTTTGAACCAATCTTTGTTGTTGTTGTTCCTTTAATTTTATATTGCTCCAAAATATGCATATACATACTCCACACATATCCCAAAATTATGATGTCTGAAAATAAACTATAGGTTAATTCCAAAACATGTTTAGGTATTCACATTTTAACCATAGAGTTGCATGTAGGTAAAAAGAAACATTTTCATTCCTAAATTACATAGCATGTTAATATATGTTTTAATGTACTTTTTAATATAGTAACATCAAGTAATATGGTATTTACTAAAAAAAAAAAAAGGAAAAAATTACTCATTTTGCCTTACATACAAGGATTTGGTGCTCGGATCCACAAATGAGGAACATCATTTGTCATTTGTTTTTCTGGGAACCTGTGTTACTTCACTTAGCTCCGTCCATTTTCCTGCAAAGTTCATGATGTCATCTTTCTTTACTGCTCCATTGTGTAGATGTACCACGTTTTCTTTATCCACTCATCAGTTGGGGGACACTTGGGTTGCTTCCAGCTCTTCGCTGTTGTGAAGAGAGCTGCAATAAACATGACTGTGTATGCATCTCTGCAATAGATGAATCTTGTGGGTACAGACCCAGGAGTGGTATGACTGGGTCAGGTGGTAGGTTCATTGTGAGTCTTTTAAAAATTTTTTTTTTATTATTTATCTTTGTATGTGTATGAATGTACTGTCTGCATGCAGGTCTGTGCACCCGTGTCGTGCAACGCCGCGGAGGTCAGAAGAGGGTCTCGGTTTCCCCTGGAACTGGAGTTCTCCTGGAATTGGAGTTACAGACGGTTCTTAGCCGCCATGTGGGTGCTGGGGATCGAACCCAGGTCATCTGCAAGAGCGTCGGTGCTCTTAACCGCTAGGCTATCTCTCCAGTCCCAAGTCTTTTAAGAATTCTCCACACTGCTTTCCATAGGGGTTGCATGAGTTTACATTCCCACCAGCAGTGGATGGTCCTCACATTTCTTTAACCATTCACCCACTGAAGCCCCTGGGCTTTTGAGCATTCCAGTCTTTTTCTTTTCCTTCCTTCCTTTCTTTCTTTCTTTCTTTCTTTCTTTCTTTCTTTCTTTCTTTCTTTCTTTCTTTCTTTCTTTCTTCNTGCAAAAATACAAATTCATTTGAAAGGAAGAGCCTGAAATGGGAATGGTGCTGAAGGGGTTCCCTGGTTCCCTGACCAAAACCAACCAAATAAAGGAAGTGTTTCCTCTACAGTCCACACACAGAGCCCATTGCACGCTACAACTGCCATCCAAGGATCCACATCTCAAGCCAGGAATAGAACCTGACATCAGCATCTGATGGTACTACTTTGGCAGGCACGAATGATTTGGCAGGCACCAAGGTTTTGAACAGTATGTGGCAGGGCTGGATTCTCTGCAAGAAGGCTGATGGGGCTGGAGAGATGGCCTAGCAGTTAAGAGCACCAACTGCTCTTGCTGAGGACCCGGGTTTGATCCCGAGCACCCACATGGTGGCTGAGAACCGTCTTTAACTCCAGTTCCAGGGGAATCCGACACCCTCTTCTGACCTCTGCGGCATTGTATGACATGGGTGCACAGACCTACATGCAGACAGTACATTCATACACATACAAAAATAAATTTTAAAAAAGATTTAAAAAAAAAGAAGGCCGATGGAAGCCACTGCATGTGGCAGTGAAGGTGAAGCCTCGGTTGTATGGAAACCCAGGATATTGGAGATGCCAGGACCACTGAACATCCACTGAGGAAAGTGGTAGGTACAAGAGTGCAGTAAGGTTAGGGTGGAGGTGTCATATGTACTATAGGCTTCAGAGTTGGAGGGGTGGGGCTTCATAAGGCCGTGGAAACCCAGATGAGTGTACTTACAAGCATCCTGGACCTTACTCTCTTACCAGTAACACTGACACATCTTGGCTTATTCTGTTATCAGTTTCTTTGTTTATCAGTTGTTAATGGAAGATCAGCACAGTACGGAGGCCTGTGTTATTGTTGAAAAGTTCCAAGGATGACACAGTGGCCTTGAAAATCAGAAGCTGTGATTACCAGCATGAGACTCTCACCAAATTAAACCTATTAATATTTCCACCTAGGAGAGCTAGGGGTGGTGGTGCTGGAAAAATGGCTCATTAGTTAAGTGTTTGTTACTTTTTCAGAGAAGCAGAGTTTGGTTCCCAGCACCCATGTCAGGAAGCTCTTAACCACTCCAGTGCCAGGGGATCCAATACCCTCTTCTGGCCTCCACAGGGAACCACATGTATGTGTACATACATAGAGAGACACATACACATAAATAAATGGTAAATATATATTTTTTGGTCTTTTTGAGACAGGGTCTCCTTGTAGTTCCAGCTGACCTGGAACTCACTATGTAGACCAGGTTGTCCTTGAGCTCACAGAGCTCCACCTGCCTCTGCCTCCCAAGTGCTGGGAGTAAAGTCATACACCACCATGCCAGCCAAATGGTCCACTTTTTTATATAAATATATAATTTTTAAATTTTATTTATTTTTGTATGTGTATGAATGTACTGTCTGCATTTAGGTTTGTGCACCAGTGTTGTGCAATGCCGTGGAGGTCAGAAGAGGGTCTCGGATTCCCCTGGAACTGGAGTTCTCCTGGAATTGGAGTTACAGACGGTTCTTAGCCGCCACGTGGGTGCTGGGGATCGACCTCGGGTCCTCTGCAAGCGCAATCGGTGCTCTTAACCGCTAGGCTATCTCTCCAGCGTCCAACTGGTCCATTTTTAAAGAGCCCTAATTTAGCAGATCCTTGACGTATGGGAGCATCTGCCCTGAGATTGCAGGCTCCCATCCACAGTGTCAACAGTGTTTGCACAGGCTCTGTCCTAAGTCATGAGAATCACAAAGCTGTTCAGAAGCACTGTTTTCTGTGCATATTCTCAAACTCCACCTTGGCTGCCTTTTTAAAAAAAAATGTGTATCTATTTTAATTTGGTTTAATCAGCTAATGAGGCTGTAAAGAAACAGGAAGCATGGTGACAGTTGTATGGAGCATAGTGAAGGATTACATCCTAGAATAACCTCAGTAACTAAATATTTCACATTTGGTATATTTTGACATTTTCAGAATTTGTTCTCGGCCAAAACTTTATTCTATTGTATGGTGTTTCAAGACGTCCTAAAATGTTTTCTTCTCCAGGCTCTGGGCAAGGAAGCCTTGAGGGCTCAGGGTTGGAGTCAGCCATCCAGAGTTCCAATAGCTCCCATTTCAAGTAGCCATGGGAGCTTGGCTTCTGACCTCTCCAAGAGTCTCTTTTCATATATATATTGAGGGCAGTTAAGTATAGTGGTGCCCACCTGTAATCCCAGCACTCAGGAGTCTGAGGTAGGGAGACAGAACGCTCAAAACAAGCCTGTACTACATAGTAAGACATTTCATGAAAAAGAAAGCAAGGGGGGACTGGAGAGATGGCTCAGTGGTTAAGAGCACGGACTGCTCTTGCAGAGGATGCAGGTTCGATTCCCAGCACCCACATGGCGGCTAAGAACCGTCTTTAACTTCAGTTCCAGGGGAATCCGACGCCCTTTTCTGACCTCCATGACATTGCACGTCACGGATGCACCAACCTACATGCAGACAGTATACTCATACACATAAAAAATAATAATAATAAAGTAAAAAAAAAAGAAAGCAAGTGATCCATGCATGGTAGTATACACCTTTAATCCCAGCTCTCAGGAGGCAGAGGCAGGCAGATCTCTGTGAGTTCAAGTCCAGCCTGGTCTACATAGCAAGTTCCAGGACAGCCAGGCTACAAGAAGACCTTGACTCTAAAAGACCAAATAAATAAATAAATAAATAAATAAATAAATAAATAAATAAATAATAAAAAGATGTGTGTAATCCACACACTGGTGAGGCTGAGGTAGGAGGATTGCTGTAGCCCCAGCTGGCCTGGAACTCACTCTGTAGACCAGGCTGGCCTTGAACTCACAAAGATCCACCTGCCTCTGCCTCCAGAGTGCTAGGATTAAAGGCTTGCACCACCACACCCAGTTTGATTGCCCTAAATTTGAGGCTAGCCTGGCCTATAAAGTGAGTTTCATGCCAGCCTGGTCTCCAGCATGAGACCTTATCTGATAACAAAGAAACCAAACAAGATTATATATACACATATTATTAGATAGATGATAAATAGACTAACAGATTAAGTGGCCTATTGGTAAGTATTTGTCATCAGATGCTGAACTGAGTTTGGCTAATAGACGCCAACTTATTCCATAGCATCAGAACAGGGATGGCTTGACCCTCCCCACCCCACACAAGTTGTATTTTTCTGAATGTAAATCGTTTGTATCATCACCATAATTCTTCAACCTAGAAAGATATAAAGTATTTCAAAGATACTGAAATGTTTAGACAATCCATAAAAACCAAATAACTTATAAGAATGCGCACCAGGACCAGCAAGATGGCTCAGGGGATATGGGTGCTTGCCGCCAAGTCTGACAGCCTGGGTTTGATCTCCAGGAGCCATATGGTGGAGAGAAACAACTTTGGCAAGTTCTCTGACATACACACACACAGATACACACACAGACACACACATATACACAGACACACATACACAGATACACACACAAACACACATACACAGACACATACACAAATACACTCACACAGACACACACACAGATCAATAAATTAAAATAAATAAATGTAAGTTTTGAAAAGATGGCATTTGACAATGCCTAGTTTTCCTTGAAGACAGCCAAGAATCTTGTGGGTTTTTTCCAAAATCGTTCATAAATTTTGCTGATACCTATTAATTTGACATAAAGTTAAGTAAAAAAATAACATTTAAAATTGCCTATATCTCTGTAGACTTCTCTCACTCTCTCTTAACTTTATTTATTTATATTTTATGCATAAGAATGTTATGCCTGGATGTATGTAAGTGCACCCGTGTCATACAATGCCCATGAATGCTAGAAGAGGGAGTCAGATCCCTGGGAACTGGACTTACAGACAGTTGCTAGCTGCTACGTGGGTGGTGGGAACCAAATCCAGGTCTTCTGCAAGAGCAGTCAATGCTCTTGACTGCTAAGCCAGTTCTCTAGCCCCTCCCTCATCTCTCTTCTAACTGCAGCCTAGGCTAGCTTTCAATTTAACGTGCAGTGCAAGACGACCAGGAATTACTGGTTTGAGCCGCTATTTGCTATTTATTTGGTGCTAGAAATGGAACGCAGGGGTTCATGCATGCCAGACAAGTTCTCTCCCAACTGAGCTACATCTCTGCTCCCCACCCCTGAAGTCTTTTCTTGTGTTAAGACCCGTGCATAGGAGAGAGAAATCTTCAGTCAAGTGAATGGGGGTTGATGAAGACTTAGCTCATGTGAGAAGAGATGTCCAGCACCTCCTTCAAGGGGAGCTCAGCATCCTTCCATGGTCAGAGGGGAGAAGACTGATCTGCAGACCCCGAAGTGCCCAGTGGAAGGCCCACGTGTGCTATTTAGAGGGCCATGTGTAAAGTAAAGTTTTCTCTCTGCCCATGAGTAGTCCCACACAGGCCTGACAGGAAAGATCGGGATGCTCCTTCTGCAGTGTGCACTCAGGCTTCCAGACCTCTGCCTTCTTCTCGTGGACACCAGGATTAGGTCTCCTGTACCTCTGGCATGGATTCGGCAAAATGGGTGAGTTAGGGCTCCGTTGTGCAGGGTTTTCCAGCTGATCCACTGGATTTCCTGAACCTCTGAGAATAAAACTGTGAATCCATGGCCCACGCTGGGTGCTCCAGGCAGTAGCAGGGGCTGGAAGGGTCGCTGTTTGACTTGTTGCTCTCTTACCAGAGGGTCTCAGCCACTGGTCTCTGAACACAATGCAGCCTTTGGCTGAAGGTCACTAAAGCAGGGTGTGGAATGATTGTATCACATTTTATAGTGGGAAACTTATGGAAAGCACTCTGATCTATGATAATTTTCTCCTCCTCCTCCTCCTCCTCCTCCTCCTCCTTTTCTTCTTCCTCCTCCCCTCTTGTTTTTTCTCCTCTTCCTCCTCCTCCTCTTCTTTCTCTTCTTCCTCCTTCTCCTCCTCCTCCTCTTCCTCCTCCTCCTCCTCCTCCTCCTCCTCCTCCTCCTTCTCCTCCTCCTCCTCCTCCTTCTTTTCCTCCTTCTCCATGCTAGAAATAATTTCCAGAGTTTTATGCACTCTAGGCAGATGCTCTACCACTGAGATGCAAACCAGCCCATGAAAGTCTTTCATCAGGAGGCTGAGCCAGGAGGACTGCTGAGAGTTAGAAGCCAGCCTGGACTACATGAGATCCTGTTGAAAGTGAAACAAACATGGGGCTGGAGAGATGGCCTAGCGGTTAAGAGTGCCGACCCCTCTTACAGAGGACCCGGGTTCGATCCCCAGCACCCACATGGTGGCCGAGAACCGTCTGAAACTCCAATTCCAGGAGAACTCCAGTTCTAGGGGAATCCGACACCCTCTTCTGACCTTTGCAGCATTGCACGACATGGGTGCACAAACTTGCATGCAGATAGTACATTCGTACACATACAGAAATAAATAAAATTAATAAAAAAAAATTTGAAAGTGAAACAAACACAATACAAACTTCATCCGAGGCATCAATAAACACTGACCAGGAGAAAGGAGAGAGCGGAGCCATGGGGTCAGCCTTGATCAAAGTATTTGTGTATGTGTGTTGTCATACATGTGCATGTGTGTATGTGTGTGGAGTCTAGTGGTCAACCTTAGGCATTGTTCCTCAGGAACTGTCTGCCTTGGTGTTTGAGACTCTAGGACCTGGGGTCACTGATTAGGTTAGGCTGGCTGGTGAGTGGGCCCCAGGGACCTTCTTACCTCCACCTCCTCATTCTGGGATTACCAGCATGTGCCATCATGCCTTGCTGTGGGGCTCAAACTCAGGTCCTCATGGGAAACTGAGTTCTGCTTTTGCAGGTGTGTTCCACCATGCTCAGCTTATGCAGGACTAGTTATTGACTACCAGGCTTTGTTCACACTAGGCAAGAACTCAGTGGAACCACGTCCCCAACCTACTTTTGGGGTTTTGAGTCAGGATGTGCTTATGTATCCCAGGCTGGCCTAACATGTTTAAAAAAATATATATATATATATATATATATATATTATTATTATTATTATTATTGTCTTTTTGTGACAGGGTCTCCCTGTAGCCCCAAATGGCCTGGAACTCACTCTGTAGACCAGGCTGGCCTTGAACTCACAGAAATCCATCTGCCTCTGCCTCCCAAGTGCTGAGATTAAAGGCACGTGCCACCAGGCTGGGCTAAAATATTTTTAAAATTTTATTTTATTTTTATTTTATTTTTTAGTCTTTTTGAGACAGGGTCTCCCTGTAATTCTGGCTGTCCTGGAACTCACTCTGTAGACCAGGCTGGCCTTGAACTCACAGAGATTCACCTGCCTCTGCCTCCCAAGTGCTAGGATTAAAGGCATGCTCCACCACGCCCCACTTAAAGATTTATTTTATTTTTAATTATGTGCCTGGGTCTGTATATGTGTACCTCCATGAGGTGCCCACAGAGGCCAGAAGAGGTCATTAGATCTCCTGGAAATGGAGTTAGGGAAGGTTGTGAGTGGCCATGGAGGTATTGGGATTGGAATGTGGGTCCTGTGCAAGCACAGCCAGTGCTCTTAACTGCTGAGCCACGGCTCCAGCCTTCACTTTGTTTTTTGAAGTCAGCTCACTCACTGAACCTAGAGCTTATGTATTCTGCAAGACCAGCAGCCAGAAAACCTGGGAATCCTCTTGTCTCTCTCTCCAGTGGTGGAATTTCAGGTGTATTTGGCAAGATTGCTACTGGCTTTAAAAAAAAAAACAAACATATAAACCGGTGTGGTGGTGCATACCTTTAATCCCAGAACTCAGGAGGCAGATGCAGGTGGATCTTTGTGAGTTCAAGGCCAGCCTTGTCTACATAACAAGCTCCAGGCCAGCTGAGACTAAAGGGAGACCCTGTCTCAAAAATCAACAACAACAAAAAAAGTGTTTAAATTTATTTATTGTTATTTTAAATGTACCACAGTATATTGCCTGCATGTATGTAAGTGCACTATGTGCATGCAGTACCTGAGGAGACCAGAAGAAGGCATTTGATCCCTGGAAGTGGAGCTACACAGAGTTGTTAGCTGCCATGTGGGTGCCAAACCCAGGCCCTCTGCAAGACTATCCAATGTTCTTTTTTCTTTTTTTGGTTTTGTTTTTTGGTCTTTTTGAGGCAGGGTCTCCCTTTAGTCCCAACTGGCCTGGAACTCACTCTGTAGACCAGGCTGGCTTTGAATTCACAAAGATCTGCCTGCCTCTGCCTCTGCCTTCTGAGTGTCCAATGTTCTTAACCACTGAGCAAACTCTCTAGCCCCTGCACCTGGCTTTTTGTACAGATGTTGGGAATCCAAATGCAAGTCCTCATGCTTGCACAGCAAGCACTTTGTCAACCGAGTCAACTCCCTCCCTCCCTTCTTTCGTCCTCCCTCCTGTCTCTCTCTCTCTCTCTCTCTCTCTCTCTCTCTCTCTCTCTCTCCCCCCTTTGGGATGGAACCCAGGTCCTAGTGTGTCCCAGGCAAACACTGTACCACTGAGCAACCTTCCCAGTACCTAACAGTTCAGTTCCAACTTCGTCATGGAAAGACAGCTTGAGGGAGGCGGGCTAGAAAATGTAATCAGTATTTGTCAGTTTTCTCTTTGGTAGATTTAGTATTTGCTCAGCAGCCAACTTAAACTTCTGGGATCAAAACCTGTTGATAAGCTGGAAACAGCCAGTCCTTTCAACCAAAATCACTGTTTGTACCTAAAGTTCTCGTGCTGATCTCTAGATAACCAGAGTCATTTTCTGCTCTGAGTTGTTCCTGGCAGGGTAAACTACTCCCTGAATATATGCTAATCCAATCAGGGCTTCCTCGTGTTTTAGCAAAGTTCCTTTTGTCTCAGATAGAAAGAAGACAGAAGAGGGAGTGAGGACAAAAGGCACTCCAGGGTCAGTTTGGCCATTAATGCCGTAACAGCTGGTAAGGGCAGGACGAGAGAAGCCATTTACTGCACTAATGTCATCACAACATGTCACATGGGTGCTCAGAGGGTAAGGTGCTTGCTATACAAGTGGGAGGGTTCAGATTCTCAGCACCCCCATATGAAAGCTAGGCTCATATGACGTCATCCACCTGTAACCCCAGGGATTGGGAGAAGGAGATAGATCCTGGGGCTCACTGGACCAGTCTAACCAAAATGGGAAGCTCTGCGTTCAGTGTCTCAAAAAATAAGGTCCAGGGGATGTATTAGAGAAGACAGTCTAATGTTGTCAACTTCGTCAAGGCCCCCCCACAAGGCAACATATCCTCAGAAGGAATCCTAGTATCCTGGTGGGGGTGGGGGGATAAGAGCAAAGGAAGGGCATGTGTAAGTAGCTGAACTTTGTTTCAAAAGAACTTTGCTGAAAGAGCTGGGGATGAAGCTCATTTAGTAAAGTGCCAGCTGAACATGTGGGAAATCCTGGGTTCCACTCAAAGCATCCCATAGTTGGGCATGGTGACTCTAGGTAAGCCCAACACTTGGGAGGCAAAGGCAGGAGGATCATCTTTACCTACTTCATGAGTTTGAGGCCAGTCAGGGCTACAAGAGTCTTAACATGAGGGACTGGAGAGATGGCCTAGCGGTTAAGAGCACCGACCGTTTTTGCAGAGGACCCAGGTTCGATCCTCAGCACCCACATGGCGGCCTAGAACCGTCTGAAACTCCAATTCCAGGAGAACTCCAGTTCCAGGGGAATCCAACACCCTCTTCTGACCTCCGCGGCATTGCACGACACGGGTGCACAAACTTGCATGCAGACAGTACATTCATACACATACAGAAATAAATAAAATTAATAAAAAAAAAAAAGAGTCTTAACATGAGTCTTAAAAAAAACTAAAACCCAGCCGGGCATGGTGGCGCATGCCTTTAATCCTAGCACTTGGGGCTGGAGAGATGGCCTAGCGGTTAAGAGCGCTGACTGCTCTTGCAGAGGACCCGGGTTCGATCCCCAGCACCCACATGGCGGCTGAGAACCGTCTGTAACTCCAGTTCCAGGAGAACTCCAGTTCCAGGGGAATCTGAGACCCTCTTCTGACCTCCGCGGCATTGCACGACACGGGTGCGCAGACTTACACGCAAATAGTACATTCATACACATAAATAAATGAAAAAAAAAAAAATCCTAGCACTCGGGAGGCAGAGGCAGGCGGATCTTTGTGAGTTCAAGGCCAGCCTGGTCTACAGAGCGAGTTCCAGGACAGCTGGGGCTACAAGGAGACCCTGTCTCGAAAAGACCAAAAACAAAACAAAAACAAAAAAAAACTAAAACCCAACCCTCCTCCCCCAGGCGGCCCCCCACCAAAAAAACCCTAACTGATTAAGATCAGCTTGGAACAAGTCTTTGTTAGAGTGACACAATGACACAAGACCCCTTCCCCCCCCTTTTTTTTTTCTTTTTGAGACAGGGTCTCCCTGTAGCTCCAGCTGTCCTGGAACTTGCTATGTAGACCAGGCTGGCCTTGAACTCACAGAGATCTGCTTGCCTCTGCCTCCCAAGTGTTAGAATTAAAGGCATATGCCACCATGCTGGGCCTTTTCTTTTTTAAAATTCTTTTTTCTTTTTTATTTTATGTGTATGAGTGTTTTGGCTGCATGTATTGTTATGCCCTCATTGCCCTTCAGTATGTAAGTGTACCATATCTATGCAATGGCCCACAGAGGCCAGAAGAATGTATCAGATCTCCTGGAACTGAAGTTACAAATGGTTGCTAGCTGCCATGTGGGTGCTGGGAATTGAACCCAGATCCTCGGAAGAACAGCAAGTGTTCTTAACCAATGAGACACCTCTTCAGTTTCATGGACTCTTTCTTTTTCTTTTGAATATTTTATTTAATTATTTGGATGAGGATTCTGGTGATTTGGGATTAAATCAGGATGATGCAAAGCTAGAAAGAAGGGAGATGATATAATCAATTGTCAAAAAGATTGGTAGCAGCTGGGCTAGTGGTGTACTGATCCTGGGACTTGGAAGACGGAGGCAGGAGGATCAGGAGTTGGAGGGCTGACTAGGGAGGGGGAGGCTAGTCTGGGCTACATGCAACCCTGTCTCAAATAAATAGACGACCATGAAAAGCACGAAACAAGCAAAAAGATTAGGAAAGGCCGTATACCACAGGTGGATGGCATTACTTAGCTAAGGAATATGGAGGGTGAGAGAGAGAGAGAGATTGGGTCTCACATGGCCTCCCAGCAGGAACTCAGTCTGCTGGTGAGTCAGCCTCCCACACAGCCCTGGAGGGCACTGCTTTCCAGGAGCTTACTATAGCCGTGGCAGGAGTGAGAGAGGCCGAGGCACTGTCCTGGCACTTCCTCTCCTGACTTCTGTCTCCAGGTCTTGCCAGAGAGCAACATCTTGACTCCTTCAGTGCCACCTGACTTGAGAGAGAAATATTCTTGGGAAACAGACTACTTCAGCTGCAGAAAGGTCTGACATTTCTGTACAAGGCATTCCAGAGACAGGGTGCTTCCTAGGAAGATCCTGGATATGGGTTGTCAGACAAACACAGGATGCCCAGTTTACATTTGGACTTCAGATAAACAAGTCACTTTCCATTAAGATGGAATTCTAAGAAGCCAGTAGGTATTACGTCTAGCCCTCAGTTTCCCCTTCTGTAACAGGGACTGTGATACTCCCTGTAGAAGGCCGAACACGGCTTCCAATTTTGAAGTCCTAATCCTAATCTTATGCCTGTTACCCTGTGTGTGGATCCATCCACTGAGCTGCTGTACAGAATACCAAACACTTATATCTGTAATCCCAGAATTTGGGAGGTATGGTCAGGAAGGTCAGGAGTTCAAGGTCATCCTCCATTACATAGAGTGTTTGAGGCCAGCAAGCAAACAAACAAACAAAAAAGCATCTCTATGAATCTGAGGCCAGCCTGGTCTACATAGTGAGTTCTGGGCCAGCCAGGGCTACATGGTGAGACCCTGGCTCAGAAAAAAGGCAGGTGGGGTGGGGGGGCAGGTTTGGTGAAGCATGCCTCTGAGAGCTGGAATTAAAGGCGTGAGCCACCACGCCTGGCTCATGCTTAGGTTTTCAATGTAATTCTCATGTAGTTTGTGTCACTGTGATACTGCCTGTTTTGTCAAATGAGATCCCATTGTATGGCTGCCATCATTGATCAGTTGATGGCTATTTGGATTCTTTACACTCTAGGGTGACTATGAATAAAGGGTTCTGGGGGCCGAAGAGATGGCCTAGCAGTTAAGAGTCCCAACTGTTGCCGGGCGTGGTGGCGCATGCCTTTGATTCTACCACTTGGGAGGCAGAGGCAGGCGGATCTTTGTGAGTTTAAGGCCAGCCTGTTCTACAGAATGAGTTCCAGGACAGCTGGGGCTACATGGAGACCCTGTCTCGAAAAGACAAAAAAAAAAAGAGTGCCCACTGCTCTTGCAGAGGACCTGGGTTGGATTCAATTCCCAGCACCCACATGGCGGCTGAGAACCATCTTTAACTCCAGTTCCAGGGGAATCCAACGATCTCTTCTGACCTCTGCAGCATTGCACGATGACACAGGTGCACAAACCTACATGCAGACAGTACACTCATACACATAAAAAAATAAATAAAATTTTAAAAAGTTCTTTAAAAAAATAAAATAAAGGGTTCTATAAACATGTGTCCGAATTGTTGTGTGAACATTAGTCTTTTTCTCTGTTGGTGCTGGGCATATGGAATGCTAGCGAGTACTCTACCACTGAGCAACTGAATTGCTACATACACCAATCTGGCCTCTGCCTCCTGAGTACTGGGACTAAAGGCATGTACCATCATGCCCTGCTTTCTTTTCACTTTTTTTTTATTGTCTATTTGAGGTAGAGTCTCCCTATAGCCCTAGCTGTCCTAGAACTTGCTATGTACACCAGGCTGGCCTTGAACTCATCGAGATCTACCTGCATCTGCCTCTGACTCCCGAATGCTGGGATTAAAAGCATGAGCCACCGCATCCCGCTCTTTACCTTTTTATTGCTGCTATATTTGTCGTGTGCGTGTGTGTGTGTGTGTGTGTGTGTGTGTCTGTGTCTGTGTGTCTGTGTGTTTTCCCATGCTTTGGTGTGTGTGTGTATGTCATAGGATAACTTATAGGTGTCAGTTCTCGCCTTCCACCATGTGGGTCCCAGGGATCAAGTGCAAGTCCTCAGGCTTGATAGCAAGTGTTCTTACATGCTAAGCCATCTCTCTAGCCTTTTTTTTTTTGTCTTTTTGAGACAGGGTCTCCCTGTAGCCCCAGCTGTCCTGGAACTCACTCTATAGATATAGACCAGGCTGGCCTTGAACTCACAGAGATCTGCCTACCTCTGCCTCCCAAGTGCTAGGATTAAAGGCCTGTGCCACCACGCCCGGCCAAGAATTTCTTTTGTGAGAAGGTCTGGGATGGAATTACTGCTGGCTCTTATTAACCCTGTGTTTAACTGTGTTGAGAAACTGCCAGATTATTTTCCAGAGTAGCTTTAGATATAAAGAATGAAAACAGGGGGGACATAGCCACGGGGAGTGATATTTACACAGGAAGCCCAGCCCCTGGGGGGAGGAGGTGGGAGGAGCAGGAGTTCAGTGTTATTACCACAAAGAGAGGCAGAGGCCAACTCCACCAGGTGAGTTCCAGGGATTGAATTCCAGTCACAAGACTTAGTGGCAAGCTCCTTTACCCTCTGAGCCATCTCACTGGCCCAGTAATTGTCTTTTTGTTGCTGGAAATCAAACTAGGATCCTTCGTTCCCCTCTCTCTTTAATTATAGCCATTCCAAAGTGCTGTTTCATTGTGGTGCATATTTTCCTAATGACTAATGTTATTGAGCAAGTTATGTGGTTTTGACTATTTGCATAGTTCTTGTAGAAATGCCTATTTGAGCCGGGCATGGTGGCACACGCCTTTAATCCTAGCACTTGGGAGGCAGAGGCAGGCGGATCTTTGTGAGTTCAAGGCCAGCCTGGTCTACAGAGTGAGTTCCAGGACAGCTGGGGCTACAGGGAGACCCTGTCTCAAAAAGACAAAAAAAAAACAAAACCCCAAAAAAACCCCAAAGAAATGCCTATTTGAATCTTTTGCCTTCTTTTAAATGACTGTCATTTAAAATTTTTAAATATGTTACTTTTGTTTTTTTATGTATATGAATGTATGTAACACCCATGTCATGCAATGCCTGTAGAGGGGAGAAGAGGGTGTTGGATTCCAATGGAACTGGAGTTATAGATGGTTGCTAGCTGCCATGTGGGTGCTGGGAATTGAACCCAGTTCCTCTGCAAGAGCAGGCAGTGCCCTTAACTATTGAGTCATCTCTCCAGTCCTAGGATTGTATTTTTTATTATTGAGTCCAGAGATTTTTTACATATTCTGGATCTTATGAAATGTATGGATTCAAAGATCTTTTCTTTAGTTCTTTCACCTTCCTGGTTGTATTCTTCATAACACAACATTTTTCATTTCATTTTTAAATATTTATTTTTGTGTATGTATATGATATGTGAACATGTTTTGCGTGTGAAGGCACATGCATGTCCCCCGCCTCCCCCCCTTCCCCCCATTTGAGGTAGGGTCTGTTATTATTTATATGCAGGCTAGTTGGCCCAGGAACTTCCTGAGAGTCTCCTGTCTCTACCTCCCAACTCCCTTTAAGACAACTGGGGGCTGGAGAGATGGCCTAGCGGTTAAGAGCGCTGAATCCGACACCCTCTTCTGACCTCTGCAGCATTGCACGACACAGGTGCACAAACCTGCATGCAGACAGTACATTCATACACATACAGAAATAAAAAAAAAAAAAAGACAACTGGGATATGTGGCTGGAGAGATGGCTTAGCGGTTAAGAGCGCCGACTGCTCTTGCAGAGGACCCAAGTTCAATCCCCAGCACCCACATGGCGGCCAAGAACTGTCTTTGACTCCAGACTCCGACACCCTCTTCTGACCTCTGCAGCATTGCACGACACAGGTGCACAAACCTGCATGCAGACAGTACATTCATACACATACAGAAATAAAAAAAAAAAAAAGACAACTGGGATATGTGGCTGGAGAGATGGCTTAGCGGTTAAGAGCGCCGACTGCTCTTGCAGAGGACCCAAGTTCAATCCCCAGCACCCACATGGCGGCCAAGAACTGTCTTTGACTCCAGACTCCGACACCCTCTTCTGACCTCTGCATGCATTGCACGACTTAGGTGCACAAATCTACATGCAAACAGTACATTCATACACATGCAAAAATAAATAAAATAAAAAAAGACAACTGGGATCACAGACACATGCCACCAAATCCCACTTTTATACGCCTTCTGGGGATTGAACTCAAGTTATCAGACTTGCACAGCAAGTGCTTTTTATGCACTGAGCCATCCCCTCCCAGCCACACCAGTTTTTATCCCAGCACTCAGAAGTTGAGGTAGAAGGTTAGCGAGCTTGAGACTGGTCTGACTATATAGCAAGAAAAGATAGCTTTACCTTTAATAAAGTCTGGCTTGTCGACTTCTTACTTTGCTGCCTGTGATTTTAACGTTTTGAGAACAGGATGTGCAAACACTCTGCTTTGCTTCAATGCCTGGGACACAATGGAATTCCTCAATCTCTCCCCAAGCTCAATTTAGGAACTCATGGTGGAAGACAGCCAGCCCCTGGATCCCTAGGGCTGTGGTGTGGTTGATTTGCTGTCAAGACCATCAGAAGGCTCAAGAGGTCCTGGGTTCAATCCTTAGAACTCATAATAAAGAAGAGAACTAACTTCCAAAAGTTGTCTCTGACCTCCACAGGCACCAAGCTCACGCATATACACATAATAAAGAAAACAAAATGAAAAATAAAGATGGTGTGATGGTTAGTTTTAATTGTCGGTTTGACACAATCTACAATCATTTTGGAAGGAAGTCTCAGTGAGGGATTGACTAGATTGGCCGTAGGATTGTCTTGATTATATTAATTAAAGTGGGAAGAGCTGCCCAATGTGAGAGATTGCATTCCCCGGAAGCCTAGTTAACAGGAAAGGGCCGCCCGGTGTGGTGGCACACACTTTTAATCCCAGCACTCCGGAGGCAGAGGCAGGCAGATCTCTGTGAGTTCAAGGCCAGCCTGGTCTACAGAGCGAGGTCCAGGACAGCTGGGGCTATAGGAAGACCCTGTCTCAAAAAGCAAAAACAACAACAAAACAGGAAAGGGAAGTCGCTAGTCACACCCACCCAGAGTCAACAGCATAAAGTAATGAATTAATGCATGCATACCAGTGTTCAACTTGCTTTCTCTACTTTTAAAAAAAAATTTTTTTTATTAATTTTTATTTATTTCTGTATGTGTATGAATGTACTGTCTGCATGCAGGTTCGTGCACCCGTGTCGTGCAATGCCGTGGAGGTCAGAAGAGGGTGTCGGATTCCCCTGGAACTGGAGTTCTCCTGGAATTGGAGTTTCAGATGGTTCTCGGCCGCCATGTGGGTGCTGGGGATCGAACCCGGGTCCTCTGCAAGAGCGGTCGGCGCTCTTAACCGCTAGGCCATCTCTCCAGCCCCGCTTTCTCTACTCTTTGTTGTTCCGTTTTCTCTCCCTATGTACACCAGGTTGGCCTCCCTTTCACAGTGAGCCTCCTGCCTCTGCCTCCTGAGTGCTAGCACTAAAGGCGTGCACCACTACACCCCCACTGCTTCTTCCTCTTCTTTTTTTTTTTTTTTTTTNGGATAGATATTTTGGAAAATATTCATTTCAGTTAATACCCTCATACCCAAAATGCATATGTAGATATTTGAGTTCTGATTCTCAAAATCAAAATATTTCTCTGTATGGGTTTCAGTATAAATAAATCATGAAACAGTTGAGTTGGAAAGAAAGAAAATGCAAAAGACAACATTATTAGGCTAGCAGCCTTACTTTAGGTGGTGCTGTGTGAGCCCACTTTGAGGTATATGGTTTCTTCTTTGACAGAGGGTTATAGGCCTAGTTTTGATAACTTGTGGCCGACTGCCCCGGAGAATAAGGAATGTGCTTAAAACTTGTTCTAGGAACACAGGAGTGCCTGTCCTTGGTGATTTTCAGAAATGGGACATTCCAATGTATTTAAAAGTGTACGTTATTTATGTGTATGTCCCTGAGAGCATAGGTAGAAGTCAGAAGTTGTCTGATCCATGGAACTCATGTTTCAGTCAGTTGTTCCTGACATGGGTGCTAGAAACTGAACCCTGGTACTTTGTAGGAATAGCAACTGCTTGTAACCACTGAGCAATCTCTCCAGACTCTAAATATATTTTTGAGACAATCAAGAGGATTATAGATAGGACCAAAAGTACAAAAGAAAGACACTTTCCAATTATTTTGTTTTTGAATTTTTCATTGTATACATTCTACACAGTACTGTATTACATAAAGACATTGTCACACAACTTTATATTGTACATTGAACCTATTCCCCTTCTTCTCCTCTCCTTATCTTTTTTAACACTCTCCCTCCCATCAGTATTCTTTGTTCTCTTAGACAGTTTCCTTTCTACATAGTCATATATACATGCATGATTTTTTATATATATATATATGTATATATATATATATATATATGAACCACAAATGACAGAAGACATATTCATCTTTCTGAAACTAGCTTAATTTGCTAAGTGTGATTGATTTTCTATAGTTGCATCCATTTCTCTGCAAACTACAACAACTTTATTCTTTATGGGTGAAATTAATTGCATTATATATACATGTAATGAATATATATGTAGAATTTTCTTTATTCCTCTGTTGGACACCTAGGTTGGTTCCATCACTTACCTGTTGTGAACAGTGCTGTGATAAACACTGATGTGCAAAGATTTATGTGATGTATTGACTTGGAATCCTCTGGATAAATACTTAAGAGTGGTATAACTGGGTCAAAGGTAGATCTATTTTTAGTTTTTGTTTTTATAATCAGCCATACTAATTTGCATACTGTCTAGACTAGCTTATATTCCCACCAGCAGAATTTAAGTGTTTCCTCTTGCCCACATCCCAACTGTAGTTCTTATTTTTCTATTTTAACGTATGAAAAGACATTTTTCTGATCATACACACATATATATATATATATATATATATATATATATATATATTATCACTCAATATGCTTGCCTGTTGGAGTTTGAAATTTTCTTGCATTCTTTGTGACACTGAACATATAAACTCCTGCCTACCCAGATATAATTCCTAAAATCCCCATTGAAATCCTATTTCTGTTTTTAAATGCCAGTTGACTGACATTGTGCTCCGCTAGCTGCATGGGCTTCCAAATGCCAGCTCTTATTCGAACTTCCTAATAAACCTGTGCAATAGATAGATTGGTGTATTATTCCCTTTATAAGTGAGGAATATGCTCAAAGCATTTAATCCCTTAAACCTCAGAGAAGAGACTTGAACTTTCAGATCTGTCCCTTCTTGCAGGCAGCATCCCTGCCTGGGTGTGTCCCAAAGTCAGCAGATGGGGGTTAATTCTGCCCATCTGAGTCCCAAGGTTTCACAGCCCCTTGGCCATTGGCTGGGAACAGTGCTTTTTATGCACAGGCATAAGGTGTCTGCAGCCACCACAGCCTAGGAATGGAGGGGGCCTTCCTGGAAGACTGCCTGTAGTTCTTTGAGCTGTCTGTTCCCTACCCGCCCCATCTTTCTTCCCCTCTTCCCCAGAACCCACTGCGGCTGCTCAGAAAAACTATGTTCGTTCAGAGTTTCATGTCAGAGGGCAGCTTTGGAGTGTAATTTAGGCTGTTGTTACTTGAAGGCAGGAGCATAGCACACAGAGAGGACTATCTACCCTTCAATTGCATTTGGGCGAGAAGGAAGAAGAGGAGGAGGAAGAGGATGAAGAGGAGGAAGAGGATGAGGAGGAGGAAGAGGAAGAGGCAGAGGAGGGAGCAATGCTGTAGGAGAAATGCAGTTCTTGAGGGATTTTTATTGAGTCTGGTGGGCATAGTGGGGGTCCCATTCTTGACATTGTCCAAGTCAGTCCCTTGATCCAGTACCAGGGAGTCAAAGTTACAGGAAAACCTTCTCTGCTCCTCATCCCATCAAGGAATCTGCTAAGACAAAAGGAAGGAGTATAAAAAGAGTGCATCCTGGGGCTGGAGAGATGGCCTAGCGGTTAAGAGCGCCGACCGCTCTTACAGAGGACCCGGGTTCGAT
>VZQC01006697.1:2477707-2490223 GCA_009823505.1 Rhizomys pruinosus
AACTTACAAAGATCCGCCTGCCTCTGCCTCCAAAGTGCTAGGATTAAAGGCGTGCACCACCACACCCGGGGTGTTGTTTGTTTTTAATGTAGACATCATACCATCTGCCTTTGGAAGTTTTGAAACATTTGACTGTGTTCTTTTGTGTGTGTGTGTGTGTGTGTGTGTGTGTGTGTGTGTGTGTGTGTGTCTTTTCGAGACAGGGTCTCCCTATAGCCCCAGCTGTCCTGGAACTCACTCTGTAGACCAGGCTGGCCTTGAACTCACAAAGATCCACCTGCCTCTGCCTCCCAAGTGCTAGGATTAAAGGCGTGCACCACTATGCCCGGCTTGACTGTATTTTCTACTTAAGAGTTGAATCATAGGGGCTAGAGAAATGGCTTAGCAGTTAAGAGTGTATACTGCTTTTCCAGCAGACCCAAGTTTGATTCCCAGAACCCACATCATGTGGTTCACGACCACTTATAACTCCAGCACTGAATGTATGTGCACAAATATACATGTATACATAATGTGAAAATAGGAAAGTAAAACCTTTTTATTTTTATTTTTTTTATTCAACAGATAGTTTTATTATTACTTTTAATTTTTTTTCACATAAATTTATTTATTTATTTTTTTATTTTTAGAAAGTAAAAACTTTTTAAAAAAGAGTCAAATAATATATTTAAAATGCCAGGCATGGTGGCACATGCCTTTAATCCCAGCACTTATGCAGGCGGATCTCTGTGAGTTCAAGGCCAGCCTGGTCTACATAGTGAGTTCAAGGCCAGCCTCGTCTACATAGCAAGCTCCAGGGCTGCTGGGACTAAAGGGAGACCCTGCCTCAAAAAGACCAAAAGAAAAAAAAATCCTCTGTTGCTCTAATTCACATTTTGTGGAGGAAAGTAAGACAGGGGCCTAGCAAGGTATCCCAAGGCTATAGCTCTCAACCTTAGGTCTAGGTGAGGAACAGATGGCTTCCTTGAATGGGCAAGTTAGAAATTTATGGAGGAAGGTGGGGAATGCAGCTCAGCTGGTACTTGACCCTAGGTTTGGTTCCCAGTATCACATAAACTGGGCCTAAAATCCGGAGATGGAGGCAGGAAGATCAGAAGTTCTAAGTCATCTTTGGCTACATAGCAGGTTTGAGAGCAGCCTGGGATCCACGAGAGCCTGCCTCAAAACAATAAAAAAGAAGTTTGTGGAGGAGACATGTAGGATTTGGGGGTGGGAAGTCAAGAAGCTCAGAGTACTCAATTTTTGAGGATTGATGACCGATAAGCATGATTCAAACCTTTTAGCTTGCAAAAATTTCAGACCAGTAGCCCACCACTAATTAATAAGTGAAATAAGGGGCTGGAGAGATGGCTCAGCGGTTAAGAGCACTGACTGCTCTTGCAGAGGACCTGGGTTCAAATCTCAGCACTCATATGGCAGCTGAGAACTGTCCATAACTCCAGTTCCAGGGGATTTGACTCCCTCCTCTGACCTCTGTGGGTACTGCACAACACAGGTGCATTTACATACATGCAGGCAATACACTCATACACATAAAATAAAAAATAATAAAAATAAAAAAATAAGTGAACAAATTTTAAAAACCAAGGATGACATCAACCTGTGTGTAAGCTCCTCACTGGTGAGGCAGAGAGAGGAAGATTCTAGAGCTTGCTGGCCAGCTGCCCCAGCCTACTTGGTGAATTCCAGGCCAGTGAGAAATTCTGCCTCACAAAACAAGGTAGACAGTGCCTGAAGAATGCTACCTAAAGTTGACCTGTCTCCACATGCACACTCAAACATGTGCACCCAAATACACATGAACACACACATAACATCCACAGTGTGCGGTTTTGTGAAATCCACCTTGCTCTGAGCCCAGTACTGTAAATTGGTCACCAAATGTGACCTCCAATTGCCTAGATTCTGTTGCGAGCCCTTCATGGCTGGGGACAAAGCAATTCAGAGCTGGGCACTTCAGCAGGTAGTAAATGACGTATGAGGCCTGGATCCACAGTTGTGCCGAGAGATAATGCTTAAAGAGTTGAACTCCGTGTGTACGCTGGGTGCTTGGCTTGTGTTCTTTGCTTTTTAGTGGCCAGTGGGAAGTGCAAATTGCTGCCTCAGAAATGGTTTCAAAAACTTGGCATGGTGACACAGTCCTGTAATTCAGGAGGCAGTGGCAGGAGGGTCAGAAATCCAAGATCGTCATCAGTTACGTAGCAAGTTTGAGGACAGCTACGTGAAACCTTGGAAACCGGAGCTGCTGACTGCAGCATGGGAAGTTTGCTTTTATCTAGAAACATCTATTTTGGGTAGTGACTATTTTTTTAAGCGTGCTTTTTTTTTTTCCAATATAGTCTCTGATCCCTTGGGATGAAGTCCACCTGTCCCCTGAGCTATAACTCCAACGTGAATATACATTTTTTGTTTGTGGTACTGGGGATTGAATCCAGGGCCTTGCACATGCTAGAAAGCACTCTACCCCTGAAATACATCCCCAGTTCTCCCTCGATTTATTTATTTATTTATTTATTTATTTATTTATTTATGTTACTTATTGGACCTGGGGAGATACCCAATCTCACTCTGTAGCATTTTAGGTTGGCCTCTCCTTGGAACATCAAGCAATATCTAGGCTGCCTTGAACTTGTGACAGTCGTTTCTCTCTCTCTCTCTGTCTCTCTCTTGAGGTCTTGACTTTCATGGGAATCACCAGGCTGGCCTCTTGAACTCACATGGCAATCCCCTGCCTTGAGCCCTCCCCAAAATGCTTACGATTATAGGATGTACTCCCCCCCACTTCAGAAAGAACCTTGCAACTTCGAGTACTTTGAGCCTCTGACTGCTGCGAATGTCTATCGCTCGTATGCAGGACAGAAGGTCTACCACTGGTACCCCCAATAATGGGTGCTGGGCATTAGAACGGAAACTCTGCAAAGAACCAGTCAGTTTCTCTTAACCACTGAGCCATCCCTCCAGCCCATTTCTACCTTAATTTCTCTATGTACTGTGGATCTTGTATTTTTCTAAAGCTTTCGAAAACAGGCCTACCTAGAGAAAGCTTTTTTTTATTGAAAACACCTACTAAATAACGCTTTTTTTTTTTTTTTTTGGTCTCTTTGAGACAGGGTCTCCCTGCAGCCCCAGCTGTCCTGGAAGTCACTCTGTAGACCAGGCTGGCCTTGAACTCCCAGAGATTCATCTGCCTTTGCCTCCCAAGTGCTAGGATCGAGAAAGCATTTTAAAAGTAAAAGAAGGGGCCTGGAGAGATGGCTCAGCAGTTAAGAGTACTGATGCTCTTGCCGAGAACCTGGGTTTGATTCCCAGCATCCACATGGCAGCTAACAACCATCCATAACTCTAGTATCGGGGGAACCCAATGTCTTCTACTGTCTCCTAAGACATAGGTACACTTACACACATGCAGGCAATCCACTCATATACATAAAATAAAAATAATTTTTTTTTAAAAGTAAATTTAACAAAAAAATTTTTTTTAAAAGAATTGAGGGGCTGGACAGATGGCCTAGTGGTTAAGATCACCGACTGCTCTTGCAGAGGACCTGGGTTGGATCCCCAGCACCCACATGGCGGCTGAGAACCGTCCGTAATTCCAATTCCAGGAGAACTCCAGTTCCAGGGGAATCCAAGACCCTCTTCTGACCTCCGCGGCATTGCACGACCCAGGCGCACAAACCTACATGCAGACAGTACACTCATACACATACAAAAATAAATAAATAAAATTAAATAAAATTAAAAAAAAGAATTGAAATGAAAGGAGTAAGGGAGGGAAGGGGAGAACTAGAACCATGCTGGTCTTATCAGGTCTGGGATGGGATGGAGGATGCCTGAGCATGCCTGGGTTCTGTTTATTAAACATCTGTTGTATACCATACACTCTATTGTGTGCTTTCTGACTGCCCTCCTGCACATTGGTCACAACAACTTAATGAGGAGCAAACAGCTCAGAGAGTTCAGTCACCTACAGTCACACAACATAGTAAGTGACTAGACAATACGTGAAAATAAATCTGCCTGCCTGTCCTCTCCAGGAACCGTGACGGGGTAGATCACCGGCTGCACACATATGTTAGTTGCAGTTTGCCACTGTGTCATGGTGAGAATAAATGCATCTATGTATCAAATGCCTCCTCTAAAAATGTATTTATTATTTATTCATATTTAATGTGTATGAGCATTTTGCCTGTATGTATGTAAATACACCAGTGACCGTAGTGCCAGTGGAGGCCAGAAGAGGGCTTTAGACCCCCTGGAACTGGAGTTACAGATCAACATTAGTGCCATGTGGGTGCTGGGAATTGAACTGGGGTCTTCTGCAAGAGCAGCCAGTGCTCTTATTGCTGTTTCACTGGTCCAATTGCCTCATATTTGACCACAGTCGTTATCTGGGACATTTGGACAGTACATTACAGTATTGTGATGATAGGACATCTGATGTAAAGGTTACCAGGATGGACTCTGCCTGCATGTGAGAGAGAGAGAGAGAGAGAGAGAGTGTGTGTGTGTGTGTGTGTGTGTTTGTGTGTGTATCAGGGGACAATCTTGGGCATCACTCCTCTGTGGCCATCCACTTCCAGATGATGTTTCTGAGCTAACAGCTGTGTCTGCTCTTCTTCCTCTTTGCATTTAGCGTTCACCATCAACAGTGTTCACATAGACAGCCTGCCAGCCTGGCAGGTGCCAAATGGGCACAACCTGACCCTGCTGTGCCGGGTGGATATCAGCACCACCTCACAAGTCAGGCCTCGGCACCTGGTGCAGTTCTATAAGGACGACGTGATGCTGTACAACGTCACATCCACAGAGCACACGGAGAGCTACTTTATCCCCCAAGCTCGGGTCTTCCACTCTGGAGGATACAAATGCACTGTGATTCTCAACAAGAAGGAGAAAACCACTCTGGAGCACCAGTTGGTGGTGAGAGGTGAGTACCTGGGTTTTGAACGTGGGCGAGTGGATGAAGTATCACACGAGAAGTGGCATGAATAGTTATTGCGAAGAAGAGGTCACACTGGCTGACCTGCCCAGTAGCCATCACCGTGCTAACTCTCCTGCCCAGCACTTTCCTAACTCAGAACCCAGGCATCAGCCCCACTCTCCAAGCAGGATCTGGGCCTCTCCTGGGAAGAGTCTTAGCTCATCTCGGGAACTGCACTTTCTCCTTCACGATTCCTCACTCCTTCCCTTCCTCCTTCCCTCCCTCCTTCCCTTCCTCCTTCCCTTCCTCCTTCCCTTCCTCCTTACCTCCCTCCTTCCCTCCATCTTTACCTCCCTTCCTGTTTCTTTTCCTTTTTCCCTCTCTTCTTCCCCTCCTCTTTCCTTCCTTCCTTCCTTCTTTCCTCCCTTTCTTCCCTCCCTCCCTCCTTTCTCTCTCTCTCTCTCTCTCTCTCTCTCTCTCTCTCTCTCTCTCTCTNGTGAGCTAGGAGAATGCTCGGTCTGTAAAATGCTTGCCGCGCAAGCCTGAGGACCGGAGTTCAGATCTCCAGTATCCGTGTAAAGAGCGGAACGTTGTGGCACATGCCTGTAATCCCAGTACTGGGGAGGGTTCCTGGGGATTTCTGGTGCAAGCCTGTCTAGTTGCTCTAAGTTGGGTTAGAGATCATCTCAAAGAATAAGGTAGAGAGCCGCTGGAGACATGGTTCAATGGTTATGGGCACTGGCTGCTCTTGCAGAGGACCCGGGCTCAATTCCCAGCACCCACACAGTAGCTAACAATTGTCCATAACTGCAGTTCCAGGGGGATCTGACGCCCTCTTTTGATTTCTGACAGCATTGCACGACATGGGTACACCTTACATACATGTAAGCGGTATACTCATACGCATAAAATAAAAAATAAAAATATAATAAATGTTCTTTAAATTTTTGAAAAAAAATAAGTTGAAGAGTAACAGTGGAAGATACCTTCTGGCTTCCTCATGTACTTGAACATGTGTATGCATGCATGTACATACACACAATTATAACAATAACTATAGGAATACTAATAAATGCTAGCTTTGTGGGGGAGGGTAGGAACAGGGTCTCCCTGTACGGCCCAGGAGCCGCTGAAACCTCACTCTGTAGACCAGGCTGGGCCTTGAACCACATAGATCAGCCTGCCTCTGCCTCCCAATCTGGGATTCTTTTTTTAAATGGATTAAGACATGGTGCCATCACACCTGGATCAATATTGGGCACTTTTTTTTTTTGTACGTATATGAATTGTACTGTCGCATGTAGGTTTGTGTGCACCCATGTCATGCAATCCACGTGAAGGTCGAAAGGGGGTGTCGGATTCCCTTGGAACTTGGAGTTTTTGTTAAAGCGGTTCTCAGCGCCATGGTGGGTGCTGGAGGATTGAACCCGGGTCCTTCTCAGGAGTCTGTCAGGGCTCTTAACTGCTAGGCCAATTCTCCATGCCCATACCTCCTATTTTTGTTTGTTAATTCTTTTTCTTTTTGAGACGGGGGGGGGGGGGTCTCCGTTGTAGCCACTTGCTAGTCCGGAACTCTTGACGTATTAGCCAGGCCTTGAATTCAATAGAGATATCCTGCTCAGCTCACTTGCCTCCCAAGTGTGAGATTTCAGATAGGCATACCACAAACACCTGGCTTTTTTGTTTTTTAATTTTTTTTTTATCATTTATTATTTTTTTTTTTTATTTCTTATTGATTGGTATGTTGCAGAAGTCTGTGCACCCGTTGTCGTGCAATGCCGCGGAGAGGTTAGAAGTGGGGCGTCGGAATCCCATGGACGCTGGAGTTCTCCTTGGAATTTGGAGTTTTCAGACGGGGCCTCTCAGCCCCTTTGTGGGTGTGGGGATCGAACCCTGGGTCCCTCTTAAGAGCGGTCGGCTTCTTAACCGCTAGGCCATTCTTCTCTGGTCTTTTTGAAAAAAAACATTTCTATTATTATTTTATTTATGGTGTACAAGGTATTGTTGCATGTGTGTAAGCGTACCCATTATTCATACAGTGCTCTGGGGGGTCAGAAGTACAGAGTCAGATACCCTGGACAAACTCGAATTACAGAAGGTCTTTAAGCCACCATTGGATGTTGGAATCAAACCAGTGGATCCTGCTCCAAGGCAGCTGAGTGCTCATTAATCTGAGATTTTCCAGCCCCACCCCTGCCTTATTTTTTTTTATAAAAATAAAGATTTTTTTTTCAAGACAGGGTCTCCCTATAGCCCAAGCTGTTCTGGAAACACTCCTGGGTAGGACTAGGCTGGGGCCGTGAATACACTAGATTCCCCCTGCCTCTGCCTCCCAGTGCTTGGATCAAAGGCATCACCCCCATGCCCGTGGCCCCCACCCCATTTTGATGGGGAGTCTTATTGCACCCCCTTCCCAAGGAGCTATAAACCATTGAAGCCTTGGCGGTGGTGGCGCCACCTTTATATCCTAGCATCTTGGGAGGCCGAGGCAGACGGTATCCTTTGTGGGTATCAAGGCCAGCCTGTCTTTCTTTACACCGAGGAATTCCAGGACAGCATGGGGCTACAGAGAGCGCCTTTGTCTCGAAAAAGACAAAAAAAAAAAAAAAAATTTTTTTTTTTGATCGTATTCTCCGTTATGTATATTTTTATAAAGTACCTGGGACAATTCCAGGCACATACAAACTCAGTGATTACTGGAAGGTAGGACTGGTGTTTAAAGGAACTAAGGACCCCTGGATGATTTCCCACAGTAACAGCTGAGGGAGACCTTGTCATTTCATGAAGTTGATACTAACCTCTCTCTCTTCTCAATTCCCAAAGCTGCAGCTAATGATGAAACTAAAAAAGAACAAAAAAGAAGTAAGATGAGAGAGGTGGAATTGTGACAGTCACTTGTTCTGTGCCAGAAGAGGAACCGCCAATATATTTTATAATTGAAAAGATTGAACTTGATCCAAAAATTGTCAAGCTAAGAAGAGAGAAGAATTCGCAGCAGAATTTTGTGACAATAGAATTCCCCATCGAGGAGCAGGACCAGGTTTTAGTGTTCACCTGTCAAGCCAGGATCATGTCTGGCACCCAGCAGCAGACCTCTGAATTCACCAGGAGTGAATTCGTCACTGTGCGGGGTCAGTGCTGCCTTTATCATTCTTTGTGGTGTAGGGTCGGTATAGCAAAAAAGAGCCCAGAAATTATTGGAGAGAGGCTGAGCCTTCTGTCTGGGTGGCTGCTGCTCTGTAGACTTAAAACCTGGTATCTATCTATTATCTACTCTATCTATCTATTCTATCATCTATCATAGCTATCATCAGCACTATATTTGGTATTTTTATTTATTTATTTATTATTTATTTATTTATTTAATTTGTATGTGTGTGGAGTATACTGTCTGCTGTGGTTTTTGCACCCCTGTCTGCATATCCTCTGGAGGTAGAAGAGGGTTTTTGGATTCCCCTGGGACGCGTCAAAGTCAAAGACGGTTCCAACCGCCATATGGGTTGTGCGGGATCAAGGAACCCGGGGTCCTCTGCAGAGTAGTCGGTGCCTCTTTTATGCTTAGGCATCTCTCCAGCCCCCCCTTCTCATTTTCTTTTCTCTGTTTTTTGGTCGTTTTCGGACAGGGTCTCCCTGTAGCCCCAGCTGTCCTGGAACTCAACTTACTCTATCTCTTCTCATCTCTCATCTCTATCTATTATACTCTGATTTTTTTAATTTTTTAAAAATTTTTAAAAATTATTTATTTTGTATGTGTATGAATGTACTGTCTGCATGAAGGTTTGTTGCATCGGTGTCGTGCAATCGCGAGGTCAGACATGGGTCTCTGGATTCCCTGGAAACTGGCGTTTGCTTCCTGGAATGGAAGGTTACAGCAAGTCTCAGCCGCCACTATGTGTGAATGTGGGTGAATCGAAATTCGGTCCATCTGCAAGAAAGAGCAAAGTCTGTGCTTCTTAACCTAGGTATCATTCCAGCCCTCTAATCTTATTGAATTATCTCCATCTCTGTTCTCTTCTCTCTCTTCTTCAGATCAGCATCCCAGGGCCTTGGCAATGCTAGGCGTACTTTATCACTGAGTTACATTCCTAGCCAATTGTTTTTCAGTTTTTAACAATATTGTATATGTTATTTCTTGTGTTTTTTTAATTTTATTTATTTTTGTATGTTGTATGAATATACTGTCTGCCATGGTAGGTTTGTGCACCCATGTTGTGGCACTTCCTTGGAGGTTAAACAGAAGAGGGCTTCGGATTCCCCTGGAACTGGATTTCTCCTGGACTTGGAAGTTACAGACGGTTCTTAGGCCACCATGTGGGTGCTGGGGATCAAACCTGGGGTCCTCCTACAAGAGCAGTCGGTGCTCTCACCGCTAGGACTATCTCTCCAGCCCTCTTGTTTTGTTTTTTGAGACAGGGTATAAAGTAGCCCAGGCTGTCCTCAAACTCTCTATATAGCCAAGGCTAGCCTTGAACTCCTGATCTTCCCACTTCTACCTCCTAAGTGCTGAAGTTTCGCCACAGCTGACTCTGCCTTTTTACTTTATGGTAATTTTCTATACAGAAACATTTAATCTTTAAATTTACCCATAGTTTTTCTTTATATAGCTCAGTCTTATCATTCATTACACCTAAAGGTCATCTATACTCAAGATCAGGGGGGAATGCATCTAAATTTCTCTCTTATGGTATCTTGGTTCATTTCTTCCCTCAGATTATAATTTTGCGCATCTAGTTAATTTTTAAGTACAAGAGGCGGGTGTGGTGGTGGCATATGCCTTTAATTCCTAGCACTCGGGAGGCAGAGGCAGGCGGATCTCTGTAACGTTCAGCGCCAGCCTGGTCCACAGAGTGGCTCCAGGCAGCTGGGAACTAAACGGGAGACCTGTCTCAAAAAACGACCAAACAAAAAAAAAAATTTAAGTACAAGAAAAATATCATCAAGGCTGGCATGGTGGAATACTCCAGAGGCAGAGACAAGGAGATCTCTGTGAGATCAAGACCAGCTAGGGCTACAAGGAGAGCCTGTCTCAAAAAACTAAAAATAAATAAATAAGCCAAGCAGGGTGGTACAGACAGTAATCCCAGAACCGAGTGGGATGGAGGCAGTAAGATTAAGAATTGGGACTAGGGGCTGGAGGATGCCTAGCGGTTAAGGGCACGATCTGCTCTGTAGAGGACCCGGGTCGATCCCCAAGCCCCCACATGGCGGCTTGAGAACTGTCTTTGATCCAGTTCCAGGGGAATCGACACCCTCTTCTGACCTTCGGCGGCATTGCACGACACCGGGTGCACAAACCTCACATGCAGACAGTATATCCATACACATAAAAAAAATAAAAACTTAAAAGAACACACACAACCCCTAGAATTGGAGGACTAAGCCTGAGCTGGGAACTCTCTCTCAAAAACACTAAACAAATAAAGTTCAAAAATTTAAAAAGAAATAAGTTGTGCCGGGTCCGTTGTGGTGTCTCACGCATTTAATCCTAGCATTGGGAGGCAGAGGCAGGCAATCTCTGTGAGTTCAAGGCCACGACCTTGTCTACAGAGTGAGTTCCAGGACAGGCTGGGGTACAGGGACCCCTGTCTTGAAAACACACCAAAAAAACAAAAACAAAAAAAAAAAAAAAAAAAAAGAAAAAGAAAAAAAAGAAAAAGAAAAAAAAAGAAATAAATTATAAAAAGGAACAGCTACTAGATATGGTGGTACAAGCCATAACCCCAACTGCTCTGGAGGCTGAGAGAGGGAGGAGATTGAATTTCATGGTTAGCCTGAGCTATAGAACAAGTTCTAGGTAAGTATGGGTGATTCATTGAGATTCTATCTCAAAATAAAAACTAAAAAGGGGACTGGATTTATAACTCAGTGGTCAAGCACCTGCCTAACCTGGAGGAGAACCCAAATTCAATCACCAGTAATGGCGAGAGAAAGAAAGGAGGCAGCAGGGAGGAAGAGGAAGAGGAGGAGAAGACCAGAAGATATATACAGTGTCTGAGGAATAATACCCAAAGTTGACCTCTGGCCTGCATACACACACACACACACACACACACACACACACACACACACACCCCTATCACCTCCCATCAAAAAATATTAGAATAGGAGCTTGCTCAACTCGGCTTGTCTTCTTTTTCTCGCAGAGTCCTTCTCTACTCCCAGGTTCCACATCAGGCCTCCTGGAATAATCACAGAAGGAGATCAACTCCAAATTAAGTGCACAGTTCAAGTGACACACTTAGTCCAGGAGTATCCAGAAATTATAATCCAGAAGGACAAGGCGATCGTGGCCACCACCAAACATGGCGATGAGGCCGTCTACTCAGTGATGGCCTTGGTGGAGCACAGTGGCCACTACCAGTGCAAAGTGGAATCCAACCGCATCTCCAAGGTCAGCAGCATCGTCCTCAACATCACAGGTAGGGCCACTGGGGGAGGCTGCTGGCAAATGGTAGGTTCAAGAGGCAATGGCGGCTGGGCGTGGTGGCACTTATCAGTAACGCTGGCATTTGGGAGTCTGAGGTAGGGAGATCAGCAGAGTGCAAGGCCAGTCTTGAACTCTAGTGAGACCCTGTACTGTATCTAGACTGGTTGATGGGAGCCCATGCTTTGTCTGTGCAGCTTGTCTAAATTGATGTGTTCAGGCTGGGCTTTGGGCATGTGGGGAAGAGTCAATGGGTTTATATATGTTTTTACTTCATGCTTGTCACAATTCTAGGAGGTGTATGAGACACACTTTATGAAGACTGAGACTGGGATGGTAATAACTCAACTTTAAAAATTTATTTATTTATTTATTTTTGGTCTTTTTTGAAACAAGGTCTCCCTTATCCCCAGCTGGTCTGGAACTCACTCTGTAGACCAGGCTGGCCTTGAACTCACAGAGATCTGCCTGCTTCTGCCTCCCGTGCTAGGATTAAAGGCGTGTGCCACCACGCCTGGCTTTATAACTCAAGTTTAGAAAGTCACCCAAATGGCAGAATAAGAGCTACCCGCCCCCCGTTTGATTTGCAAAACCAATGCATTTAAAAGTTCTCTCAGGGGGCTGGAGAGATAGCCTAGCGGTTAAGAGCACCGACTGCTCTTGCAGAGGACCTGGGTTCGATCCCCAGCACCCACATGGCGGCTAAGAACCGTCTATAACTCCAGTTCCAGGAGAACTCCAGTTCCAGGGGAATCCGAGACCCTCTTCTGACTTCCGCGGCATTGCACGACAAGGGCGCACAAACCTACATGCAGACAGTACATTCGTACACATACAAAAATAAATAAAATTAAAATAAAAAAATCATTATTAAAAAAAAAAAGTTCTCTCAGAAAGCCAGGCATGGTGGCACACACCTTTAATCCTAGCACTTGGGAGGCAGAGGCAGGAGGATCTTTGTGAGTTCAAGGCCAGCCTGGTCTACAGAGTGAGTTCCAGGACAGCTGGCGCTACAGGGAGACCCTGTCTCGAAAAGACCAAAAAAAAAAAAAGTTCTCTCAGAATCCTAATCCTCCTTACCTGGCTTTATGTCTCTCTAAAATACCACTAAAAATGGCCTCTGCCTTTTTTTTTTTTAATTTTATTTTTTTTTTTTTTTTTTTTTTTT
>VZQC01006697.1:2490348-2534631 GCA_009823505.1 Rhizomys pruinosus
AACTGGAGTTAAAGACGGTTCTTAGCTGCCATGTGGGTGCTGGGAATGGAACCCGGGTCCTCTGCAAGAGCAGTCGGTGCTCTTAACTGCTGAGCCATCTCTCCAGCCCCGAACTGGAGTTATTGTTAGCTGCCATGTGGATCCTGGGAATTGAACTCGGGTCCTCTACAAGAATAGTCAGTGCTCTTAACCACTGAGCGATTCTGCAGCCCCTCACTCTGCCTTTCCTAATTACTCTAGTATTCAGCCACTAGAATGTGAGCTGCTGAGAGCAGAAACAGTAACTCTGTGTTCAACATCCTTAGCTGCTAGCACAGCACCCAGGCACAGTAGGAATGCAGTACTATCTTGGATGAAAGATGGAACATTAGAAGATAATGTTTCCCACAGTGGCAGCCTTCCTGTCAAAACACCTTATTTAGTGAAACACAAGTTGACCAAATGTAAAAGAAAAAAGTTGCAACATTGAAAAGTGGATGCTGCCTGGAGAAGTTCTCTAAGGAAAAAAAGCATCCCTCCATCCATTCATTCACTAATTTCCTAAAAGCCCCTGGGTGTCAAGCACTGAGCATGCAGTCACAGCCACAGTCCCCAGTCTCATAGGTAGATAGGCTGACAACTAACCAATTGGATGATTGGTACAATACATTAGATCCTGGTGTATAGTGTGGCAGTGTATTCCAGTAATTTAGTGAATAACTAAAATTTAGTGAATAACAAGGACAAATATTTGAGTGCTTATGATAAGTATGTGTTCTCTCATTAGAGAAAACTATCAATCCAACATATATTGAGCACATTTTTTTTTTTTTTTTTTTTTTGTATTTTTGAGACAGGGTCTCCCTTTAGTCCCAGCTGGCCTGAAGCTCGCTAGGAAGACCAGCTGTCCTTGAACTCACAGACATAGGCCTGCCTCTGCCTCCCAAGTGCTAGGATTAAAAGCGTGCACCACCATGCCCGGCCTGAGTACATTTTATATGCTGGGAAAATTATTAAGACTAGAGATCTGGGGCTGGAGAGATGGCTCAGTGATTAAGAGCACTGGCTGCTCTTGCAGAGGACCTGGGTTTGATTCATAGCACCCCCATAGCAGCTAACAACCATCTATAGCTCTAGTTCCAGGGTAATCTGATGCCTTCTACTGACTCTGCAGGCACCACATAACATGGATGCACTTACACACATGCAAGCAATACACTCATACACATAAAAAATAAAATACTTAAAAAGAATAGCCATCCAAGAGGCTTTGCCTTTAAGGACTTCAGATCAAGCAGGCTGATCTATGGCTGTTTGTTATATCCACAATGACCTTAGAACTGCTGCCTAGGACACTTTCTCCAGGCAACTGGCCAGGACGACTTCCTCCCAGAGACTTTTCCTTAATTCCCTCAAGGTGAAATTCAGTTTCCCTTCTGCGGACTCTACTGCAAACACTGTGGTTGAACTGACCATTAGAAGCACTTAGAAGTCAAGGACTCACAGCTATTTCCCCAACACCTAGCAAAGGAACTCAGTTAAAATAAATCCTTGTAGAAGCCAGGTATGGTAGCACATACCCATAATGCTTGGGATCTGGAGACAGGAGAATCAGAAGTTCAACATTGGTCTGAGTGTGGTGGTGTACACCTTTAATTCCAGCACTCTGGAAGCAATAACAGGTGGATCTGTGTGAAATCAAGGCTAGTCTGGTCTACATAATGAATTCCAGGCCAATGGGGGCTACTGGGAGACAATATCTCAAAAAAACAAAAACAAAACAAAAAAAAAAACAAAAAAAAAAACAAAAAACAAAAAAACTAAACAAAAGGAAGTCCAAGGTCATTCTTGCCTATGTAGGTAGTTCATACCCAGATTCAACCCTGTCTCTATGAACGAGTGAATAAATCAAGAAATTAATAAATCTTTGTGGAATGAAATGTGTGTAAATAAATGAGAGAATACTTGAATTTCTCCCTGCTGCATGATTAGTTGCAAATATTTCTTACCTATGTCTGTTTAATCATTTGGCTCTGTAAGCAAGAAGAACCTGTACTGCAGGTTGGCAATATGGCTCATTGTGCTAAGCACTTGCCCTGCAAGCCTGATGACCTGAGTTCAATCTCCAGAACTCACATAGAGGCGGAAGGAGAGAACAGACTACACAGAATTGCCCTCTGACTTCACATGGGTGCTTGGCTTGAATGTACCTCCCTGCCCCATACACAAATCACACAATAATAAGTGATAAATATGTAAATAAATAAGAACTCATACTGGCAACTCACATATAGAATGAGACCGGATCTTTGAAGCCAGGAGAAGAAAAGGAAGATTTTTTTGTGGAAGGAGAGATTTGCTTCTGCTGAAAGTAGCTAGGTGGCCCACAAGGCTCTCCAGGCGGAGGATTAGGGTGGTATCCAGACACATCTCACTCCATCCCCCTTTGCTGTTTTTCAGAGCTGTTTCCCAAGCCAAAGCTGGAATTTTCCTCCAACCATCTGGACCAAGGCGAAAGGTTGAGCCTGTCATGCTCAGTCCCAGGCGCACCTCTGGTCAACTTCACCATCCAGAAGGATGACACCATCTTGTTAGAGGATCAGAATTTCAGCAAGGTTGCTGAAGAGAAGGACAGCGGGGTGTACACCTGCACTGCGGCCGTTGGCAAAGTGGTCAAGAAAAGTAGCTCAGTGCAGATCTCAGTGTGTGGTGAGTATGCCCCCAGATGGCAGGGAGGACGCAATGCGGGTACGGAGTAGATGGCCGGGCATCATCACTTCAGTCTCCAAGGCTGACCAGATTCAGGCAGGTCGAGAACTCCAGGGAAAGCTGGCAAGATGGCATACTTGCTGCCAAGCCTGGTGACCTGAGATCCCAGGGATCTGCATGGTGGAAGGAGCTCCCACAAGCTGTTCTCCTAGCTTCACATGCATGCTTGGAATGTGCACATGCACGGTGTACACACACACATTTGCGCACACACACACACACATACACATTCTCACACACATACACACACATTTACACATACACACATTCACACATACACATTCACACACACATACTCATACACACATTCACACACACATACACACACATACACACATTCACATACATTCACACATTCACACACATACACACATACATACACACACATACACACATTCACGCACATTCACACACATACACAATACTCACACATTCACACACACATACACACATAGCATACACACACATTCACACACATTCACACACACACATACACATACACATACACACATTCACACACACATACACACACACATACACACACATTTACACATGCATACACACATACACATACATTCACACACATATACACATTCACACATACACATTCACGCATTCACACATCACACACATACACACACATTCTCACACACACATTCATACGCACACACACACACACACTCACAAATAAGTTTTAAAAAGGTTTAGAAAAGAACTTCAGGGAGAAAAAGAGGTAAAAAAAAATCAAGAGGCCAGACACACAAGTAGCTATCCCTGCTTGAAGAACAGAGGAAAGGCAACAGGTAGGGTTTGGCCAAGATTGAGCTAAGGGCTCTTTTGGGAGTGCTGCTCGAAGGGCCTTAGAATTGGCTGCTAGGCCGGGCGTGGTGGCACACGCCTTTAATCCCAGCACTTGGGAGGCAGAGGCAGGTGGATCTTTGTGAGTTCAAGGCCAGCCTGGTCTACAGAGTGAGTTCCAGGACAGCTGGGGCTACAGGGAGACCCTGTCTTGAAAAGACAAAAAACAAACAAACAAACAAAAAGAATTGGCCGCTGGAGCAGGAATCCACTCAGAAGGCCATGGAGGAAGCAGTCACACGGTCCCAACGTCGTTCACAGCTGGCTGTCCACTGATACAGGCTGTTCAAACTTTTTTTTTTGGTCTTTTTGAGACAGAGTCTCCCTCTAGCTCTGGCTGTCCTGGAACTCACTCTGTAGACCAGGCTGGCCTCGAACTCACAGAGATCTGCCTGCCTCTGCCTCCCAAGTGCTATGATTAAAGGCATGTGCCACCATGCTCGACTATAGGCTGCTCAAACTTATGTATACATACAAGACCCGGCTATGAAGCATGATGGCGCAAACCTACAGTCCTGGAACCTGGGAGGCTGAGACAGGGCGATTGCTGTGAGTTCAAGGGCAGCGTGGGCTACATAGCAAAGTTTTCTCTCAACCTGTCTACCCCCTCCAACACAAAAGATCTTTTTTTTAAATTTATTTTTATGTGTATGAGTGTAGTGTCTGCATGTAGATCTGTGCACCTGTGTTATGCAATGCCACGGAGGTCAGAAGAGGGTGTCAGATTCCCCTGGAACTGGAGTTCTCTTAGATTTCGAGTTACAGACGGTTCTCAGCTGCCATGTGGGTGCTGGCGATTAAGCCCGGGTCCTCTGCAAGAGCAGTCAGTGCTTTTAACCACTAGGCCATCTCTCCAGCCCCACAAAAGATCTTTTTAAAATTTTTTCTTTTATGTGTATAAGTGTTCTGTCTACGTGTATGTAAATGCATCCATGCCTGTAGAAGTCAGAAGAGGATGTTAGATCTAATGGAACTGGAGTTGCAGGTGGTTGTTAGCCACCTTGAGTGTGCTGGGAATTGAACCTGGGTCCTTTGGAAGAACAGCCAATGCTCTTTTTTTTTTTTATGTGTATGAATGTACTGTCTGCATGTAGGTTTGTGCACCCATGTCGTGCAATGCTGTGGAGGTCAGAAGAGGGTGTCAGATTCCCCTGGAACTGGAGTTAAAGACAGTTCTCAGCTGCCATATGGATGCTGGGATCGAACCCGGGTCCTCTGCAAGAGCAGTTGGCGCTCTTAACCGCTAGGCCATCTCTCTAATGCTCTTAAACATTGAGCCATCTCTAGAGCCCCTGACAAAAGACCTTGTTTATAAAAGGTTCTAGTTACCCCCTCCCCACAAAAAAAAAAAAGGTTCTAGTTGGCCATACTAGTGCATGCCCATAATCCCAGCCATGAGACAGGAGGATTGTTTCAAGCTCAAGGCCAGCCTGAATTACAAAGCAAGACCCTGTCTCAAAAAACAAACACACAAGAGGGCCAGAGAACTGGCTCAGGAGTTAAGAGCACTTGCTACTCCAAATTTGGTGCCATGCACCCCCATACCTGGCCCTCCTCCTCCTCCCTCCCTCCCCTCCTCCTCTTCCTCCCCCCTCTTCTCCTCCGCCTCCTTCTCCTCCTCCTTCAACAGGACAGGAAACCTAAAATCATCCTGCCTGATTTTCCAGCTGCTCCACTACGCCCAGCTAATAAATCATTCTTTTTGGTTTTTTTTTAGACAGGGTCTCCCTGTAGCCCCAGCTATCCTGTAACTCACTATGTAGACCAAGCTGGCCTTGAACTCACACAGATCTGCCTGCCTCTGCCTCCTGAGTGCTAGGATTAAAGGCATGTGCCACCACTCCCGGTCATTCTTTTTATTTTTATTATATGTGTATTACATGCATGTCTTTAAGCATACCCATGTCGTGTAGCCCCAGTGGAGGACAGAAGAGGGTCTTGGATCCCCTGGAGCTGGAATTATGGATGGTTGTTAAGCTCCATGTGAGTGCTGGGATTTGAACCCAGGTCCTCTCCAAGAGCAGCTAGTGCTCTTAACCATTGACCCATCTCTCCAACCCTAATAAATCATTCTTTATTTTTTTATAGCAGGGGCTAGAGTTAAGAGCACTGACTACTCTTGCAGAGGAACTGAGTTCAGTTCCCAGCACCCACATGGCAGCTAACAACCATCTGTAACTCCAGTTCTAGAGGAATCTAACACCCTCTCTGACCTCCCTAGGCATTGCATGACATGGGAAAACTTACATACATGCAGGTGAAGCATTCATACACATAAAAATAATAAATAAAATATTTTTTAAATAAAAAATATTTTGCCTATAGCAGTTTTTTTTTTAATAGTGCTAGGGATTGAACTTGGGGTCTCATACATGCTAGGCAAATGTTCTACCTGGATTAAATCCCCATCCTTTACAGCGCTTCATTTTCTCCCTTATTACAAACACACACACACACACACACACACACATATACAACACACAACACACACAGGACAGGACAGGACAGGACAGAACAGGACAGGACAGGACAGGAGACGACAGGACAGGAGATGACAGGACAGGACAGGAGATGACAGGACAGGACAGGACAGGACAGGACAGGACAGGACAGGGGAGAGAGAGAGAGAGAGAGAGAGAGAGAGAGAGAGAGAGAGATTACCTGGCAGTTACATAGGAGTCTCTTAAAGGTAGATAACTCAGGCAGGCATTTGAAAATCATGACAGTGACAAAGCCCAGCCCAGGGCTTGCAGAAGGAAAGTCGTGGGCTGGGTACACTGGTTTTGTGCCATCTGATCCTTTTTCTCTGTTGTTCTAGAAATGCTCTCTATGCCCAAAATTTTTCATGATGCCAAGTCTGAAATCATAAAAGGACATACCATAAGCATCAGCTGCCAGTCAGTAAACGGAACTGCACCTATCACGTATCACCTTTTAAAAGGAATGAACACTTTCCGGAGTCATAAAATGACCTCGAACGATCACGCGATATTCACAGATAGGCCAATCAAAGACATGGAGTACCAGTGCATGGCGGACAATTGTCATTCCCGCACTGAGATGCTCAGTGAGGTCCTGAGGGTGAAGGTGGTAGGTAAGTGCTTGTGCTGTGAGAGGAAGGAGGGGCTTTAATGAACAGTTTGGAAGGTTTGGAGTCAATCAGGGATTGTGGGAACGACAGAAGTGAACACCACCTCTGCAAGGCCCACACCCCAGATATGTATCAAAGCAGGGGCAAGGCCCAGTAAATGGGTCTGGAAAATATGTGGGGGCTTTCATATAGCTAGCAAAATCTCTTTTTACCTTTCAAGTGAACTGCCAGAACAGCATAAAAGGGAAAGTGGCTTGACTTCAGGAACGACCCGCATTGCCTGTTTGAGTTTCCTTGAGGTTTTGTGCTTTTGTGCATAAGCCGAGAGCCATTCCTGAGACCCACAGCCCAGAGCTCTTCTTTACTATTGGCCTAGTCGAACATCTGTGTTCCATGAGGCACCTGCAGCAGACGGAGCCACAGGGCATGGGCTCATGGAAATGTTGCTAGCACTTGTCTGGGCTCTCCCCATGGTATGGGATGGAGAGTTTTCCTTGAGCCTTTCTCTTGCACCTCTTGGAAGTCCTTGGGAGGGTCATCACCTGCCCCTGCTCCTGCATCCTGTGTAAGAAGCTTAATGAGGCCTCCTCCTCATCTTCGTCTTTTTTAAATCATTATTGTGCTCTGTATAAATGGCAGATACACATTCATTAGCTGCACAGTATCTGCAGATGCTGCTGTGGACATGAGTTGCCCACAGGATAGGAAGATCCAGTGAGGGGAAAAGGCATCTTGCTTCCATTACTACAACAAAAATTCAAAATCTAGAGCTGAACGCAGTGGCACAGGCCTGGAATCCAGTGAGGTGCTTGGGAGGTAGAGGCAGGAGGATCTGGAGTTCAAGGTCATCCTGAGCTACATGGTGAGATCACAGCCAATCTGGGTTACATCAGGCCCTGTCTCAAAGAGACAAGAGAGAGAGGAAATGGGAGGTGGAGGGAGAGAGAAAAATGGGAGGTGGGAGAAAAGGAAGTATAGGAAGAGAAGACTCGGGAAGAGAAGGAGAAAAGGAAATATTTAAGTACTAGTGCCATGGGGCATATAAAAAAAGAAGATATGTTCTTTGTTTTTGATTCTATAAGAAGCACAGGTTCTCTTGATCAGTAATGAGGAAATAGTTGAATATTACCACAAAAAAAGAAAAGAAAAACTGTTAGAGTTAAGACTTGATTAATTATCACATAAAGAATACCCTTACATGGGCTGGAGAGATGGCTCAGTGGTTAAGAGCTCCGACTTCTCTTACAGAGGACCCAGGTTTGATTTCCAGCACCCACATGGCGGCTAAGAACTGTCTTTAAGTCAGGTGTGGTGGTGCATGCCTTTAATCCTAGCACTCAGGAGGCAGAGGCAGGTGGATGTCTGTGAATTCAAAGCCAGCCTGGTCTATGTAGTGAGTTCCAGGCCAGCTGGAGCTATAGGAAAACCCTGTTTCAAAAAGACAGAGAGAGAGGAAAGAGAGAGAGAGAGAGAGAAAGAGAGAGAGAGAATACCCTTACAATAATAGTTATAATACCCCATGGGCACCTGCCTTTAATCCCAGGACTTGGGAGGCAAAGACTGAATGATCTTTGTGAGTTTGAGGCCAGCCTGGTCCACAAAGCAAGTTCCAAACCAGCCAGAACTGCAGAGTGAGACCCTGTCCCAAGAAAAGCAAACAAACAAACAAACAAACAAACAAACAAAACCCACAGTGATAATGACCCAGAGTATAGGAGATATTACCTACTTGAGGAAGAAATCTTTGTCGAAGAGCTGGCTTGGGAGCCAGAGCTCGACCATGGGTGGGCAGAAAGAGCTAAAGATGGTGTTTTAGTTTCTTCTCTGTTACTGTGATAAAATACTCTTGACAAAGGCAATTTAAGGAAAGAAGGGTTTATTAGCTCCCAGTTTAAGGCAGCAAGAGCTTGAAGCAGCTGACCACATTACATCCTCAGTCAGAAGATGGAAATGAGCGTGTGCGTGATAGTGCTCAGCTTTCTCCATCCATTTTATCTAGTTCAGGACCCCAAGCCCACTGTATGATCCCACCCATAATCAAGATGGGCATATCTACCGGGCCTGGTGGCACGTGCCTTTAATCCCAGCACTCAGGAAGCAGAGGCAGGTGGATCTCTGTGAGTTCAAGCCAGCCTGGTCTACATAGCAAGCTCCAGGCCAGCTGGGACTAAAGGGAGACCCTGTCTCAAAAATACCCCCCCCAAAAGATGGGCATATCCATATCAATGAATGTAATCAGATAATTCCCCACAGGGCTGCCCAGAGGCCCATCTCATAGGTAATTCTAGATGCTGCCAATCTGATAGTGTTAATCATCACAGATGGTCTACCATTTCTAGCAGCTACACGAACCAAATAATCTCTGCTAAATACGTGAATCGGGGCTGGAGAGATGGCTCAGTGGTTAAGAGCGCTGATTGCTCTTGCAGAGGACCCAGGTTCAATTTCCAGTACCCACAGGGTGGCTAAGAACCGTCTTTAAGCTGGGCGTGGTGGTGCACACCTTTAATCCTAGCACTGGGGAGGCAGAGGCAGGTGAATCTCTGAGTTCAAGGCCAGCTTGGTCTACAGAGTGAGTTCCAGGCCAGCTGGGGCTATGGGGAGACCCTGTCTCAAAAAGACAAAAAAAAAAAAAAAAAGTAAATAAATAAATAATAAAATAACAACAACAACAACAAAAAACATGTGAATCAAGGACTCCATGAGGGGTCAGCAAGATGGCTCAGCGGGTAAAGGTTCTTGCCACCAAGCCTGATGACCTGAGTTCAATTCCCAGGACCCACATGGTAGAAAATCAGATGGATAAAAGCAATTAGGATATGGAACCATTAGACTTAAGCTGAAAAAGTTGCTGAGCCCAACTGGAAAGGCATCGAATGTTAGTCTTGGGAATCAGGAATGGTCTTATGTACCTTGAAGAGCCAGAAGATGGGGGAGCCATGTGATACAGATGGGATTTTCCATTGGAAGATGAATCTGGTAGCTGTGTGTTCAGGCTGTCACTGAGAAGGAATGGAGACTTCAGATCTCTGGATCTATTGAGTCAAATTTGGAAATCCACTAGGAAGCCACAGGTTTAAAGTGGGTCAACATTAGTGGCTAGCATTTGAATAGCACTCCCTATGTGTCCAGTCCTGGGTGAAGCCATGTAATAAATAATCCCAAGTAATACTTGCAATAGCCACATGAGACTCACGGTAATATTAACCTCAATTTGTGATGAGGCAGTTAAAGCTCAGAGCAAATATTTGGTGGGTCCTAGGGTTAGGGTTTGAGCCCAGGCAGTCTGGCTCCTAAGTCCAAGTGATTACCAAACCCTGGTGCTTCTCTGTGGAAGAGGCTGTCTGTGAGGTTGGGCTGTGTGTTCAGGCGTTTGCCTATCTGGGGAACCCCCCCACCCGAGGCCTGGTGCTCAGCTTCCTCTGCAGCCCTGTGATCTCACTACCCTCCGCTCTCACAAGAGAAGTGACTCAGATGTCAGAGTGCTAGTCTTTTGAGCATCACTGTCACTAGATGAAAGGATGACTTGAGACAATGACGTAGGATCAGAACTTTAATGGTTGAAGACAGAGGGAACAGGAGGGAGTTCTTGCACCCATGGGGAATTTGGCTCTCTTAGCATCCAGGTGGAAAGAGGGACGTGAAGTTCCGGGAAGTCATCTGGACAGGAAGTGTCTGTTTAGGTTTCAGTGCTCAGAAATAGAAGCTGAATGGGTAAAATCCCCAAAGAGAGTGGAAATGGAGGGGCTGGGAAGATGGTTCAGCTGGTAAAGCTTGCTATCCAGCTTGATGACCTGAGTTCATTCCCCAGGATCCACAGAGTGGAAAGAGAAAGCTAACTGCTGTAAGGTGTTCTCTGACTTCCAGGGGCACTCTGTGGCATGTGCACACACACACACACACACACACACACACACACGCACACAGAATAAATAAATAAAAATCTAATTTTAAAAAAGGATGGAATTGGGGACTGGAGAGATGGCCTAGCGGTTAAGAGCGCCGACCGCTCTTGCAGAGGACCCGGGTTCGATCCCCAGCACCCACATGGCGGCCGAGAGCCGTCTGAAACTCCAATTCCAGGAGGACTCCAGTTCCAGGGGAATCCGATACCCTCTTCTGACCTCCGCGGCATTGCACAACACGGGTGCACAGACCTGCATGCAGACAGTACATTCATACACATACCGAAATAAATAAAATTAAAAAAAAAATTAAAAAAAAAAGGATGGAATTGGAAGGCTGAGAACTAAATTTACAGGAATTCTACACTTCACTGTGAAAATAACTAGTAAGTAAAGAGAAGGCAGCAGGTCAGGCAGAAGGAGAATCAGTTTCAGAGAGAGCATGGAAGCCTGGAGAAAGCCAAGTTCAAGGCCTAGGAGGGGCCAGGTCTCAGACCAGTTGTAGAAAGGCTAAATGGGCCGGGCGTGGTGGCACACGCCTTTAATCCTAGCACTTGGGAGGCAGAGGCAGGCAGATCTTTGTGAGTTCAAGGCTAGCCTGGTCTACAGAGTGATCGTTCCCAGGCCAGCTTGACGGCTGAACAGGGAGACTCCTGTCTCAAAGAAAGCACCAAAAAAAAACAAAAAAGAAAGAAGACACGAAGAGAGAGAGAGAGAGAGAGAGAGAGAGAGAGAGAGAGAGAGAGAAAGAAAGAAAAAAAGAAAGAAAGAAAGAAAGAAAGAAAGAAAGAAAGAAAGAAAGAAAGAAAGAAAGAAAGGCTAAATGGGGCCAGGCATGGTGGTGTACACCTTTAATCCTAGCACTTGGGAGGCAGAGGCATGTTGATCTCTGTGAGTTCAAGGCCAGCCTGGTCTACAGAGTGAGTTCCAGGACAGCTGGGGCTACAAGGAGAGCCCCATGGGCACATGCCTTGTCTGAAGGTAGGAAGAAGGGAGATTTCCCTCATGTTCTATCAATGGATGAAAGTAGGAAGTGTCCATTACTGCCCTTCAGTGCTAATCAGGGGAGGGGCCATGAAGCCGGTGGGATGAGAGGTTTGACTTAGGTTGAAGAACACAGCCCAAGTTCAAGTTCAAGAAACAGGCTGTGAGAAAGGCAGGCAGGAAGCAGTGCACAGTCCATGTGTCTTCTCTGTCCAGCCCTTCTTGGATATTTGTGACACAGTCTCTCTTTGTCTCCATGTAGCCCATGTTGATGTCGAACGTGGGGCTCTCCAGCATCCATCTCCCAAGCGCTGGGATTATGGGCGTGCCCTCTGCGACCTAGCTCTGCCCCCCTTTCTTTGCTCAGTGCTAATCCTCTGCCTGTTTTCCAGCCCCAGTGGATGAGGTTACAATTTCTATCTTGTCGAGTAACGAGGTGAGGTCCGGGGATGAAATGGTGCTTCTGTGCTCTGTGAAGGAAGGAAGCTTTCCAATCATGTATACGTTTTACAAAGAAAAGGAGGACAAACCCTTCTACCAAATCATCCTGAATTCCACCCAAGCATTTTGGCACAAGCAACAGATAACTAAGGAGCAGGAGGGACAGTACTATTGCATGGCCTCCAACCGAGCCGTCCTTACGAGAAGCAGCCCCCGAAGCAGCACTCTGACAGTCAGAGGTGAGTCCCAGCCTTGCCATTGAGGTGTGGTATGAACACTTCAAGGGAGAGGAAAGCACCCCCCCCACCCCACCCCCTTCCTCGAAAAACGGAGATTATGGAAGGTTAGTTCACCTGATTGGAGGCTAAGAAACCAGAATCTGTTTATTTACAATTAAAAGAAACCCATTCATTTAAACTTAAGCGAAAAAAAGGTGATTCTTATAAAGAACTGAAGGGGGCTGGAGACATGGCCTAGTGGTTAAGAGCACTGACTGCTCTTGCAGAGGACCCGGGTTCGATCCCCAGTACCCACATGGCGGCTGAGAGCCATCTTTAACTCCAGTTCCAGGGGAATCCGACACCCTCTTCTGGTGCACAAACCTGCATGCAGACAGTATATTCATAAACATACAAAATAAATAAAAAATCAAAATAAAGAACTGAAGATTTTCTTGTCATTTCCAAATTCCTGGAAGAGAGAGAGACACCGGTCAGCTTGCCTTGGGTCAAACATCCATCTGGGGACCACTTGTGTCCAAGAGGACCCAGTCATAGACACAGAGCTCAGCTATGTGTATGAATGAGAGGGAGGATGCAGAGACAGAGGAGGACCAGGCACAGCACAAATGCAGCCTGACCCCAGCAAAATTGGCCTGGTCTGTGCTTGGAGACCATAGCCGACCCTGGCCCATAGTAGGAACAAGCATTTCAGAAGCAGGTGCGGAAGTAAGGTTCTTACTTACAGGGATTGTGAAAACCAGTTAAATGCTGCTTAAAATCTGATATTATGTTTCCATACACCCCTCCCCCACCCCTCCTTCACTCCTAGTCTTCCTTGCTCCATGGAAGAAAGGACTTATCGCAGTGGTTGTCACTGGAGTAATCATAGCTGCCCTGATCGTGGGGGCCAAATGCTACTTTCTGAGAAAAGCCAAAGGTGAGTCCCTCTCTCCAGATAATTCTTGCCGTGGAAAACTGACTGTAACTATGAAGCACTCAGAAGGGGCTAGAGGAGGCATTACTGGTTTTCCTCTTTGGGTGTTACCTTGGTAACTGAAGGCTCTGGCTTCGGTGGATTAAACTGAGCAAAACTGAACGTGGGTGCTTGCCTAGCCGGGCAAGCTATCTGGGGGGAGTCGGATGAAACTACATCACATTGACAGAAGAAGCTGTTTCTTTAGTGTTTGACCAAACCTTATCCTGGAATTATAGAGTATGTCATGAACACACACACACACACACACACACACACACACACACACACACTCCATGCCTCCTGACTAGTCTTCCAGTTGTGCCAATTATTACTGCCCTCTGCATGGAAGCCAGGATCACCAGCTGGCACTCAGGAATCAGGCCAGCTAGCCCAGACTTAACAAAAAGGATCCACAAAATGCCGGTACATAACGAGGGGGGGGGGAACATAGTGGAGAGATGGAGAGATGGGCCCTTTGGGAGCCTCTGATGCTACTGCCGGGGCTGGGAGGGCCAAATGGGTTGGGAAAAGGTCTTGGATCTTTTCTCAGGTAGGGAAAACTGCAACCCCATTAGGAGTTTCAAAGAATCTTCTTCCTCCCAAGGCAGATCGTAACTTTGGTCTCAGGCCAGCTTAGAACTGATAGTGACAGGATTGACTTAGACTTCACTTTTTTGAAATTGTCTTGAAATCAAAGAGATAGCTGCCTACTTATCTGAGGAGTCTGATTTCCTGTACCTGGTCTTGACCACGTCCTATGGACTAACACCGTCGCTGGTTAAAAATGTTACATATCTCAGGAAAGCTTGTAAAATCTCTTGCAATATAACCAAGAGAAAGCCTGGGGATGTAGCTAGCTTGGTGATGAAGCACACGTTCACAGGCTTGAGAAAAGAAGCAAGAAAACAAACAAAAAGCCAAGGACACCTCTTTGTTAAACTTGTAGTTATTATTTTATTTCACGTGTATGAGTGTATTGCCTGCATGGGTACGAGTACACCTGTTTCATGCAAATCCCCTGGAACTGGAGTTACAAGTGGTTATTAGCTACCCTGTGGGTGTTGGGAATTGAGCCCGGGTTCTCTGAAGAGCAGGCAGTGCTTTTAATCACTGAGCCATCTCTCCAGCCTTGTTTCTTTTTCTCTTTATCTTCCAGGCATAGCTATTCTCAACTGTTTTCCCCATCCCCTCACCCCTACCCAGTCTCTCTCCACATCATCTCATGTGTCCCAAGGCTGAGTCTGACCTTGAACTTCTGATCCCCCTGCCTGCACCTCTGGAGTACTGGGATCAGGAGCATTTGGCTTAGGCAGCTCTGAGGACTGAACGCACAGCTTTGTGCTAGGCAAACACTCTACCAACTGAGCTCCATCCCCAGCCCCTCTTTTCTCTTTATTTTTATGGATAATCTTTAGGAAAATCAAGGGTGGTTGAAGAAACTGTTCTTGTCTGTCATACTTATACTGACCTTTTTTTTTTTTTCTTCTCTTTTCTTTCTATTTTAAAGCCAAGCAGATACCGGTGGAAATGTCCAGGTAAGTGTCCATGTAAGAGGAGGTGGGTGCTTTGTGGGCAGCGGTTGGATTCATCTATGAAGACAGCATAGTCATTAGGAAGCTGTCAGAGGTTCTCGGCAAACTCAGAAAGAATAAGGGCCTTGGGTACAGTGTGTGTGCATGTAATACGTGTGTGTGTGTGTGTGTGTGTGTGTGTCTTACTGAAAGATTCCCAGATATGCTTTTTAAAAATACTTTACTATTTTTATTTTATTTTATTTTATGTGTATGAATGTGTTGCCTACATGTATGTAAGTGCAGCTCTGTCATACGATGCCCATGGAGGTCAGAAGAGGGTGTTGGATCCTCTGAAACTGGAGTTATGGATTATTGTTAGCCACCATGTGGGTGATGGGAAGTGAACCCAGGTCTTCTGCAAGAGCAACCAGTGCTCTTTTTTTTTTTTTTTGGTCTTTTCGAGACAGGGTCTCCCTGTAGCCCCAGCTGTCCTGGAACTCACTCTGTAGACCAGGCTGGCCTTGAACTCACTAAGATCCGCCTGCCTGTGCCTCCCAAGTGCTAGGATTAAAGGCGTGTGCCACCACACCCGGCTGCAACCAGTGCTCTTATCCACTGAGTCATCCCTCCAGCCCCTGCCAGCTAGACTTTTATGGAAAAGATTAGCTTTTCTTCTGAGGCTGTGCTTCCTGGACTGTTATTTGTGAAATTCTCTTTTCCTTACAAAATTATAATGGTAGTAGAGAGAGACTTACCTATTTATTTATATTTTTATGTATTTGGAATAATAGAGTTGGCCTTTAAAAAAATTTTTTTGGACTTTTTGAGACAGGGTCTCCCTATAGCCCCAGCTGTCCTGAAACTCCCTATGTAGACCAGGATGGCCTTGAACTCACGGAGATCCGCCTGCCTCTGCCTCCCAAGTGCTGGGATTAAAGGCGTGCACCACCACGCCTGGCCTAAAAAATGTTTTTATACCCTTTACTTCTTGCTTTATTGAGACATGGTCTCGTGGAGCTGAGGATAGCTTCAAATTCCTCATCCTCTTGCCCTACCTCAACGTGCTGGGATTACAATTTTCTGCTGTTGAGACAAAGTCTTGCTGGGTAGCCTTGGCTGGTCTCAAACTCACACCCATCCTCCTGCCTCAGCCTCCCTCATGCTGGGATAACAGATATGTGCCGCCATGCCCATTTCTTCTTACTTTTTCATGATCTGCCTTTGATGATTTGGTTGATTTGGACTTACAGTGAAAAAATGTTTAACATGGGCTGAGAGATGGCTCGGTGAGTAAGAGCACTTGTTGCTGTTCCAGAGGACCTGAATTCAATTCCCAGCACCTATGTCAGGTAGTTCTTAACTGTCTGTAAATCCAGCTCCAGGGGACTGAACACCATCTTCTAGCCTCTGTAAGTACCTACACATAAATACACACACACACATATATATATACATAAATGAAATCGTGAAAAATGATTACGTTTAATCCAGGTGTGGCAGTACACGCCTTTCCTAGCACTCAGGAGGGAGAAGCAAGCAGATCTCTGTGAGTCGTGAGTCTAAGTCCAGCCTGGTCTACATAGGAAGTTCAGGGACAGTCAGGACTACATAGTGAGACTCTGTCTCAAGAAGAAAAAAAAAAACTGTTTAACTTGTATTTTTTCTCTTTTCTTTTTAACTTCCATTTAAAGGCCAGCAGCTCCACTTCTGAACTCCAACAATGAGAAGGTGTCAGAGCCCAATGTGGAAACCAACAGTCATTACGGTAAGGCCCAGGCCTCCTTGAGTTGCTGAGAGTTTTAGTAACCTTAAGTGAGGAGGGTTAAAGATAGAGGGGTACCCTGGCTTCAAGTAGTGGTACTGTATAATCAGCCTCTGCAGAGTGAGCGGATAATAATAATTAATAAGAATAATAATAGAAAAAGAAAGGCAGGCACTTTTCTGTTTTCATCCTTCTAAATTTCATTGCTTTGGAATGAAGAATGGAGAATAATCTTTTTTTTTTTTTTTTGGGTTTTTTCGAGACAGGGTCTCCCTGTAGCCCCAGCTGTCCTCTGTCCCGGAACTCACTCTGTGTAGACCAGGCTGGCCTTGAACTCACAAAGACCCACCTGCCTCTGCCTCCCAAGTGCTAGGATTAAAGGGGTGCAGCACCACGCCTGGCTAGAATGGAGAATAATCTTAAAGCTGCTGCTAAATACTGAATATTGACCCAGGGGAATCAATTGCACTGCATTTCCAAAGCAGAGACTCGATGTGAGAGCCATCACTTTCCATTGTTATAAAGGGAAACCAATGGAAACATTCTGCTCTTAGCAGAGGCATTTTTGAGACACGGCCCAGATGAAGCGATGCTTCTTATCAGGCCTCTAACAACTCAGCCCCAGTGGAGCACCCAAGGCAAGTCTCAGTACCCTTGGGTCTGCGATAAAGTCCCTCGAAGCCAGATATGGTGGTCCATACCTGTCACCCCAGTACTCAGGAGGCAGAGGCAGATGGATTTTTGTGAGTTTGAGGTAAGTCTGGTGTGTATATATTAGAGTTCCAGGCCAGCCAGGGCTACAGGAATAATGAGACACTATCTCGATTTTTTTTAAATAATGATAATCCTAATTAGTTTAAATACATACTGGAAAATGTGTTCTTGAAGAACAGTGTTTATAATGTCTTATAAAGAATTATTCTAAAAAAAAGAATTATTCTAATCTGACCATATCGAATAAAAAAAAGGAATTATTTTAAGCCAGATGTGGTGGTACATGCCTTTAATCCCAGCACTTGGGAGGCAGAGGCAGGTGGATCTCTGTGCGTTCAAACCCAACCTGGTCTGCATAGTGAGTTCCAGGACAACTGGATCTACAGGGAGACCCTGTCCCAAAAAAGAACCACCCCCCCAAAAGAAAGATACTCAATGTCCATCTCTGGCCTCTACACACACATAGACGTTCATGGGTGAACACGCATGAGCATGCACACAGTCATAGGAAACTAGGCTTTCTATTGTCACTCATCCTAACTGTTTTTCAACCAGGTTATAATGATGATGTTGGGAACCATGCAATGAAATCCCCAAATCAAAATAAAGGTAATTATAATTTTAAGTGTTTTGTTAGAAACATTAGCATTAAAAAATATTTATAGGGAAAGACAACTAAAACTCCAGGTGGCTGGATAATGTCCCAACTCTCTCAGTGGCCCTGTAACTGCCTGATCATAAAATGTAGATGACTGGGTATTTTCTCCAAAGATGAAGACATTATCCAGTCTCTTAAATGGTAATGCAGCCTAAATCCAAGTAGGAAAGATACCTTAAAGAGCCTGGCATGGTGGCACATGCCTGTAGCCCCAGCACTTGGGAGGCAGAGGCAGGCAGATCTCTGTGAGTTCAAGGCCAGCCTGGTCTACATGGGGAGTGCCAGGACAGCTGTGGCTACAGGGAGACCCTGTTTCAAAAAGACCCCCCCCTAAGAAAAGGAAGGAAGGAAGGAAGGAAGGAAGGAAGAGAGAGAGAGAGAGAGAGAGAGAGAGAGAGGAAGGAAGGAAGGAAGGGAGAGAGAGGGGAAGGAAGGAAGGAAGGAAGGAAGGAAGGAAGGAAGGAAGGAAGGAAGGAAGGAAGGAAGGAAGGAAGGAAGGAAGGATACCTTAAAAGAAACGTCCAGCCAGGTGTGGTACCACGCTTTTAATCCCAGCACTCAGGAGACAGAGGCAGGTGGATCTCTGTGAGATCCCAGCCAGCCTGTTCTACATAGCAAGTTCTAGGCCAGCTGGGGCTACTGGGAGACCCTGTCTCAAAAAAGATCCACACATACCCCCCCAAAAAAGAAACAGCAATAATAATTTTCTGAGTTAAAAACAAAGTAACTTCCTGGATTTTCCACAGAACCTGGAGATATTGTGGCCTTGCGTGCCTCGTCTTCTCCAAGCACGTTGAAGCTACTGAGCCCTGTCCCACCCTTCTGCAATCCTTTTCCCAAGTCCTTGAGACTGAATAGGAGGAGTTAACTGCTGGGCCCATCCTGGGTGCTTTCCATGTCTATTAACCTGTTAAAAGCCCCCCCCCGACACACACACACACACACACACACACACACACACACACACACACACACTGTAAAGACTAGGACCTAGGCAGAAGGGTCATCCACATTCAGATCACAAGGGTCAGAGAAGCCGCCAGCATCTCTTCTGCCCAGGCTAGCATAGGGCTCATTGAAATGACGATTTCTATTGTGGTCTCACACCCCTAGACAAGATGTCTAATCTCAAGGTGCTGTGATTCCTTTGAACAGACCCTCAGAACATAGATGTGGAGTACACAGAAGTGGAAGTGTCCCCGGTAGAGCCTCACCAAGGTAAGCAACCCTCACCCAGCGAGCCAAGCACAGTTATTTTGTCTTTGGGTGTAGACGCCATGTCAGAGGTAAGAGTGCTGTGTCCCATTAGAATGGCCTCTCAGAGGGAAGTGCTCAGCAGACCTATTGTGTGCCTAAGGCTGGAGCTGTAAAATATCGTTAGTCGTGTTATTACTACTAATGGGTCCTGAGCACTCACTGGGTACCACGCAGTGACTAAGGGCTAAGCAGCTTGTTTCTTTGGAAGAGACTGGGAGAAGCAGCTTCACCTCTGGTCGTTCCGGGCTTTCTTCAGAGTCTGGCCCCTGCCCAGATGCACTGTGTTTCTAGAACAAAGAGCTATGTAGACTGAACATGTGTCAATCAAATGCAAGTTTAAGATAGGGAATGTGTGTTCGTTACTTTGTTCATTGCTGTGACCAAACGCCTGAGAACAACTGAAGAGGAAGGAGGGGCTTATAGTTTGAGGGGCTACAGTCCATCAAGGCAAGGAAGGTGTAGTGGTAGGAAGGAAGGCAGCTGGTTACATTGTGTCCCCAGTCAGGAAGAAGGAGTAATGAATGCAGGATCTCAGCTAGCTTTCTCCTTTTTTATGTGGTCTCCAACCCTAGCTCATGATAGGGTGCTACCCACACGGTAGGGTGGTTACTTTAATTAATCTAATCTAGAAAATCCCTTACTGGTTTGCCTAGAGCTATGTTTCCATGGTGATTCTAAACTCAGACTAGTTGACAGTAAATATCCTGTTTAGAGGGACTTTGGGGGAAAGACTTGAAAGCGTAGTCTCTGTGAGTGTGAACGAGGCATTAGGTGTAGGCCTTGGCTTGTGTGTTGGGTGTGCAGTTTACTCAAGGGCAAGCTGTCTGTAAGTCCTCACCTGTGATTCAGTCCTGGGAGAGTGACGCACACTGGCCTCCTTACAGCAAATACCAAAACATGGATCTCAGCAGCTTTTGGCAGCAGAAAATAACTCACATCTCCTAAGCCTCCTCCACCTTAGCTCAGCCTCCAGCTCCGGAACGCTCAAAGGAAACAGCTATCCCAAGCCTTCCGGCCCTGTTGAGAAACTCCTTGGGACTATTGCCATTCGCTTCCCTTTGCACTGAGGCTAAAGCCAGGCTGTGCTCTCCGCCAGGCAAGCCTTGGCAGTTTTCCAGGAAGAGCCTGCTGATATCAGCCACAGCCATGTATGTGGTGGTGATGTCCTGAAGCCACCTCTCGCTCCATGATTTAGGAGGTCTCCTGCTGAGCCTGGTTCTGAGTGCCACATTAGCAGATTTGTGTGTGTGTGTGTGTGTGTGTGTGTGTGTGTGTGTGTGTGTGTGACACTTTCATGATCAGGAGACTTGACCCTTATAGCTTCTGGGTCCTGAGCCCTGTGCTTCAGCATTGAGCTCCTTTCTCAGGGTCTCTGGTCATAATTGCTCCCAGAGGTTCCAGATGCCAGACGTAGCAACACAGTTGGTACGTCTGGCATCTGGTTCTGACTGGACCAGCGGGATGGGGAACATAGCCGGCCTAGAGTTCTCTTCCTCTTCATTTTATGGTAAAGTGGTTCACTCCTTTTGGTGACAAATAGTGAAGGCCTGAAGGGGACCAGCCACTGTGGAAGAAACAAAGGTGCAGGTGGTCCCTCCCTGGTGGTGCACACCTTTAATCCCAGCACTCAGGAGGCAGAGGCAGGCAGATCTCTGTGAGTTCAAGGTCACCCTGGTCTACAGAGTGAGTTCTGGGACAGCTGGAGACCCTGTCTCAAAAAGACTAAAAAAAGAAAGGAATCTTACACAGGAGGGCTAGAGACATGGCTCAGCAGTTAAGAACACCAGCTGCTCCTGCAGAGGAGCCTGGTTCAATTCCCGGTACCCACATGGCAGCTAACAACCATCTATAACTCCAATTCCAGAGGATCCAACATCCTCTTCTGACTTCCTTGGGCACTGCACAACATGGGTGTACCTATCTACATGCAGGCAATACACTAATACACATAACATAAAAAATAATAAATGAAATATTTTTTTAAATCTTACATAAGTGGATCAGGAATTTAAGGCCAGCTGGAATTACATGAGACCCTGTCTCAAAAAAAAAAAAATGTGAAAAGAGGCAGAGAGAAGATGGATGAGCCAGGGTTAGAGGCTATAGGAGTACATCACACAGGGGCCCAAGGATTGCTTTGAATCCCATTCTAAATGGATTAGGGAAATCTCCAGAAGGCTTGAGGCAGGACATGGCAGGTTTCCAATTACTTCTTTTAAAAAGATCCTCATAGCCTGGTGTGGTGGCACATGCTTTTAATCCCAGCACTTAGGAGGCAGAGGCAGGTGGATCTCTAAGAGTTCAAGGCCAGCTGGGGCTACAGGAAGACCCTATCTCAAAAAATAAAAAAAAATAATAAAATAGGGGCTGGAGAGATGGCTCAGTGGTTAAGAGCGCCAACTGCTCTTGCAGAGGACCCGGGTTCGATTCCCAGCACCCACATGGCAGCTAAGAACCATCTTTAACTCCAATTCCAGGGGAATCCGACACCCCCTTCTGACCTCCGTGGCATTGCATGACACGGGTGCACAAACCTACATGGAGACACTACACTCATACACATAAGAAATAATAAATAAATAAATTAATTAAAAATAATAAAATAAAATAAAAAAAAGATCCTCAGGGGCTGGGGAAATAATGCTGGGTTGATGTGGTGGCCTGCTTGTAAGTCCAGTGCTCTGCATAGAAGGTAGAGATAGGGAGTCCTGGAGCAAGCTGGCTGACTAGACTAGCCATGCTTGCAGCTCTGTGTGGGCTCCTGCACACACACACACACACACACACACACATATGCACACAATCTTTTTAAAAAGAACTGTAGATAGCCGGGCGTGGTGGCACATACCTTTAATCCTAGCACTTGGGAGGCAGAGGCAGGTGGATCTTTGTGAATTCAAGGCCAGCCTGGTCTACAGAGTGAGTTCCAGACAGCTGGGGCTACAGGGAGACCCGTCTCAAAAAGACCAAAAAAAAAAAAAAAAAAAAAGAACTGTGGAGGAGACTAATGTGCTATCACCACACAACATGAGATGGGGGTGGGGAGAAGTACCCATAATGAGTGGACTCAGTATATTTTGGAGATAGATCACAGTGCCCGGTGACTGTTTAATGGCCAGGTCAGGGGAGACAGTATCCCCAAATTTCTTGCTGGAGTGACTGTGTAGATGCTTGTGATGTCTGAGACCACGAGGAAAATATTCCTGGTAAGATCTGACTTGGCTAGGTTAAATTTGAGATGCCTGTGAGGTACCCAGGAAGGGCAGGCACAAGGAGGGGTGCTCAGAGGCTCAGATGTGAGTCTGAGTGGGCGGTGATGGACCAGTAGAGATCTCTTCATTAGCCTTGGTCCAGTCTGAACTTGGCACATTGCTCCATCACTGTGTATCCCGGGGCTGGGAACCACAGATAACAGCTTTCTTCTCCCTAAGGGGATGTCAGGCTTTGACGGAAATGGGAAGGATAATGTGAGAACAGGAACCTAAGAAGCAAGGCTGCCCACAGATTTTGAATGAAAGTGGAAAATCCCACCATCCTTTCTGTTCTTGACCTTCTGCACGCTATGGAGTGTTCCAGTGGACAATGAAGTGGGATACCGGAGGACACGGGGGACCGAGTTCCTGCTTTCCATCTGTGCAGCAGACCCTGAGGCCCCTTGTCACCCTAAGTTCTGGGACTCGGCTTCTCTGGATCCTCCTACAGAGGTCTGGGCCTGTGCTCCCCTGTTCAGTGGCCTGTGTGTAGAGAGCTCCAAGGGCTGTGCATGGTGGTTGAGAGGCGTTGGATTTAAGGAAGCTGAGGAGGAAGGAAGGAAGCACTTCTGCCCTTGGAAGAGACTCCATTTTCCATTCCTTTTGGACCATGATTCTGACTCTGGTGTTCTTTTGCTTTCTTGAGGGCGTGGAGGGGTTGAAGGTGGGGGGGGGTTTCCTAGAATAGGGTGGGGCATCAGTCATCGCCTTTGTGCTTCCTTTGCCAAGCTCTGCGGTTGTAGGTCACACCCAAACCAATTGGTGACACTTCCCAGGTTGTGCAAGTTGTTGTGTGTTCAGCGGGGGCTCTGTGGAGAGCTGGGGGGGCTCTGTGGAGAGCTGGGGGGCTCTGTGGAGAGCTGGGATAGTAGTCCTTTGGGTGGCAGTGGGACGCTGTAGAGGATTCTAGTTGAGTTTTCTTGTCCCAACCTCCTTTTTGTTATTAAAGGTCAGGGAAGTGGTCAGGCCTGAGCTCCTGTGTTGCCCCAGGAGAGCCATCGAGCGTTACTAGATGAAGAAAGGCCTTTGTAGGTTCAAGGCCAAGGTGAATAAACTTGAGCTGGGTCAGCCAACCCGGTCCCCTGTTCTCAAGACCTCCTCTGCTCTGAAGTTGGAGGAGGTGACAAGGCCATGTCCAGCTCTATCCCTGGCTGGCAGCTGACCAAGTGGTCACTGAGGGTGGAGGAGGGTGGGGAAGGAACTCATTAAAAGCAAATTCACTCTCTGTTTGCCTCAAGGCTAATTGCTGGGAAAACCCCATGACGTTGACGCGATCTCTTTCTCTGTTGGGAGAAAAACAGGAGCCAAAACAGAGCCCCATCCGGAAACACCTCTGTCAGGAGAGACAAACAGCCCGCTGGCCTGGCTTAGTCGTTAGCAGGCAGCTGCTGCCACAAGCACACAGGAGGAGGGGGGGCACCAAGCAGCTGCACCCCCCCCCATGCTGAGCCAGGCAGAGCCAGGGGCAGCCATGCAGCAAGGGTGCGCTGACTGGTATGCTAGGTTACAGAGGAGTCAAGTGCAGCCACTCAGGTCTAGAGAGTATTTGAGTGTCCCCAAGGAGACTAGAGAGGTGTTCTGGCCATCCCTATGTGCCTGGGGACTGTGGGATTCACAAGATGTCCAGACCCCACAGGCTTGGCTACCTAGCCCACCCTTCCTACATCTCCTTCCTGTCCTAAACTCCACTGTGGGGTAGGGCCGAGGAAGAGCTGGCAGGGCTGCCCTGCACACACCTATAGCACTTACCACTCTGTGTGTGTGTGTGTGTGTGTGTGTGTGTGTGTGTGTGTGTGTGTGTGTTATGAACATGTGTGTCCCTGAGCTTGTGCAGAGGCCAGAGGAGGATGTCGCGTGTCCTTCTCTGTCACTGTCCACTTACTCTTTTGAAACATGGTCTCTCACTGAATCTGGATAGCAGCCCCAAGGCCTCAGCAATCCACCTCTCTCTCTGCCCTCCATAGTGTTAGGGTTACAGGTACATGTAACCCCAGTCTTTTACATGGGTGCTGGGGATTTGAACTCGGGTCCTCATGCTTGTACAATATGTGTTCTTACCCTACGTGCCATCTCAACAGGCCTGTCCCATTTTCATTTGTTTATGCTGGAGCTTGAACCCACTGCCCTGTGAATGCTGAGCAAGCCCTCTACCACTGTGCCACATCCCAGCTCATTAAGACTTCTGAAAGCTAGGGCCAGACCCACCTTTTCCTTTTCAGTAGTTCAAGGCGCAAAGGAAATATATATGATCATGTTGAACGGATGACTTGCCCAAGCCCGCCATTGAACAGAGGGTCCCTTGGGTATATGGAGGACCCCTCAGCAGGTTTGGGGGCCGTAGTTCTTCTCTCTATGTCTCCAGAACTGGAGTGTAGAGGGTTGTGTGAACCTCGCTGCTGTTCCTTCCTCGACCTCTTAGGCAGAGGTCCTGACATAGGGAGGAGACTAGTTCCTCAGCTGCTCCCTTGAGCTCCAGCTTCTGGGGAGGGGTCACTTTGCTTCCTCCTGCAAGACTCTCATCGCTCCAGGTGCCCAGTCTCAACCTGGCACACAGGACCTGATAAGGAACCGAGAACATCCAGTGTCTGATGATGCCCTCGGACTTCAGTCCACTCCATGCCTCACTCCAACTCCTCCAGCAGTGTGCTCTTTATTATGTAGGCAGGAAGCAGGGAGCAGATGGCTGTGCCTAGACCTTCTTCAAGTTCAAGGGCCTGAGACAGAGGTGCCTGCAGGGCATGGACTGGGTGACTTCGCTATCACCTCAGACCCTGACAGGTGCTCCCAGGAAGTAATGCAAAGCCTGAGAGAGGAGTAATGCCAAGACTTCAGCCTTTGTTCTGGAGGAGCTCAGGCTTCCCCCGGGGAGACAGCTATAGGAACAAAGAAAGTCAGTGTGCTGTAGGTGAATGTTCCCCAAAGTGCTGGGGAGCACAGGAGCCTGAGTAACTTCGGAGAGCCAGAGAAGGATAAGGGTGTGTGTGAGGAGTGTATGGGGTATAGGAAGGGATGCTTCTTCAAGGTTTTGGAGCAACAGGGCAAGAGAAATGACAGGGTGAGCAATGGAGATGTTCAGGGAAGGGGAATGAGAGGGGGTGGTCCTGGTGAATGAAAGAGCATAGTGAATAGACGGCATCCTGGTGTAGAGTCCAGGTCATGCCCCAGCCATCTGTGAGGAGGAGGTGGCCCTGGCTGTGGTGGCAGGAAGTCTCAGCCTGTTTTGGGTTTCTTTCTCCCTTTGTAAGAGCTGAGTGCTGGCCCAGGCACATAAGGCTTCTTTCTGAAAGGAGACTTCCTGGTCTTTTCTGCAAGCGAGAGAGGCCTAGGATGTGTCCAGGTTCTGTCCTGCATCCTCAGGGTTTGTGCGTATGTGTGTATAAGTGTGGATATTGTGTACAGGAAGTATGTGTCTGTATTCACAGAGTGTGCACACACAGTGAGTGGACACAGCATTGTGTATATACATCCTGTGACTAGTCCTCAATAAGAAATAGGCAACTAGCCTCGTCCCTCCAGCCCCGTGAATCATATCTGGTATAAGCCAAACCCTGGGTCTGTGCTCTTGTCTACCATTCTAAAAGGGTCTAGCCCAGAGAATCAGGACCTGACTACAGGTTAGGGTCCCCTGTGGAACTTTAAAAACTCCAATGTAGGGGCTGGAGAGATGGCTTAGTGGTTAAGAGCACTGACTGGACCAGGGTTCGATTCCCAGCACCCACATGGCGGCTAAGAACCACCGTTAAGGTGGGTGTGGTGGCGAATGCCTTTAGTCTCAGCACTAAGAAGGCAGAGGCAGGTGGATCTCTGTGAGTTCAAGGCCAGCCTGGTCTACATAGTGAATTCCAGGCCAACTGGGGCTTCAGGGAAACCCTGTCTCAAAAAGACAAAACAAAACAAAACAACAACAACAACAACAACAAAAAAAACCCTCTAATGTAGAGGGTGGAGAGATGGGTCAGTGGTTAAGAGCACTGGCTGCTCTTACAAAGGACCTTATCCCAGCACCCACTGGTGGCTAACAACCTTCTGTAACTCTAGCTCCAGGAGATCCAGTGTTCTCTTTGGGCCTCTACAGACATTGCATGCACAGGTGTACCTACATACATATACTTAAAACAGTCATACACATAAAAATTTAAAAACAACAACATCAGTGCCACTAGGTGTAGCAGCACATGCCTACAATCCCAGTACTTAGAAGATGGATGCAGGAGGTTCAGGAATTCAAGGCTATCCTGGATTAGCAAGTTCAAGGCCAGGCTGGGCTATGAGAGAGTGTCTCAAAAAACTAAAACAGGGGCAGGAGAGATAGCTCAGCTGTTAAAAGCACTGGCTGCTTGCCGGGCGTGGTGGTGCATGCCTTTAATCCCAGCATTTAGGAGGCAGAGGCAGGCAGATCTCTGAAAGTTCAAGGCCAGCCTGGTCTGTATAACGAGCTCCAGGCCAGCTGGGACTAAAGGGAGACCCTGTCTCAAAAATACCCCCCCCCCAAAAAAAAGCACTGGCTGCTCTTGCAGAGGACCCAAGTTCAATTCCTAGCACCCACATGGCAGATAACTGTCCATGTCACCAGTCCTGGGGGATCCAGCGCCCTCTTCTGATCTCTGTGGGGATTGTATGACACAGGTGCACTTACCTCCATGCAGGCAACACACTCATACATATAAAATAAAAATACTAAATAAAATATTTTTAAGTTAAAAAACTGAAACAAAATAAAGCAGAAGCAGGTATATCGCTGGGAGACAGAGGCCAATCTAGTCTACATAGCAAGTTCCAGACCAGTTAGGACTAAAGGGAAACCCTGTCTCAAAACACACACACACACACACACACACACACACACACACACACACACACACACAAACATGCACGCACGCACACTGAATACCAGGACAGGCTCCAGAACACTTCACTTAGAATCTGCAATGAGTCCAGGTGTTGGCACCATGCAGTTGGTCCAGCCAGCTTCATCTGTAGGTGGTCACAGTCTCATCCAATTCTTGTGGCCACTGCTGATGTCAGTCTCCAGCTTAGACCCAGGATCTCATTCTAGATCTTGGGGTTCAGGCTCCCCGGTGGTTGCAAAGCTATTCATAGCTCTGCTTTGCTAAGAAGGGCCCGGAGGAGCCGCTGGCTCCTGGTCTCTGTGGCAGAGAAAGAGGGATAAGGCCACTGCCACCAATCATGGGGCTCTGGGCCTGTGCAGAGCCCTACTCCTTGTCTCTTCAGGTCCAAAATCCTTCCCTGCAGGAAGCCGCATCACACAGTGGCCTGTTCACCTCCTACTTTCAGCTTTAGGGAGCCTCTAGCCAGGCCTGGAATCTTCTGAGTCTCCAGTGCTTCTAGACATGGGAATCCCTGGGATGGGTGGGTAGCAGCGGGCTGGCTCTGGGTACAGAAGCGGCTACTGACCTGCACCTGGTCCCTTTTCCAGCTCTGGAAACGAAAGGCACAGAGACGGTGTACAGTGAGATCCGGAAAGTCGACCCTAGTGAGTGAGGGGCCCTGGGTCTCCATTGCGGGTGGGAAGGTATGCCCTAGAATCACTGGTGGGGCCTTGGGAGTGGGTGGGGAAAAGAAGAACCCCCAAAAGAGTCCCCAAAGAATATCACCTCTTATAGTATATTTTGGCTCTTTTCCTTACACCACCTTTAAGAATACTGAAGCACTGGTGCACGCCTTTAATCCTAGCACTCAGGAGGCAGAGGCAGGCGGATCTTTGTGAGTTCAAGGCCAGCCTGGTCTATAGAGTGAGTTCCAAGACAGCTGGAGCTACAGGGAGACCCTGTCTTGAAAAAAAGCAAAAAAAAAGAATATTGAGGCACAAAGCAGGTATGGTAAGGACACCTTTAATTCCAGCACTCAGGAGGCAGAGGCAGGTGGATCTCTGTGAGTTTGAGGCCATCCTGGTCTACATAGGAGTTCTAGGCCAGCCAGAGATACATAGCCTCCCAAGAGCCAGACTCCATGTTCCTGATCACTGAGCCAAACACACTGCCTTTGGTTTGTGGGAGGTAGTAGGTAGAATATGGAAGCCACGGAGATTCTGTTGTAGGAAGCCAGCTCCTCAAGCATCTCTGTCTTGGGACTGGTTACCTGAGGCTACTAGTATAGACCCTCTTAGACCAGCCAAGTGACATGAGTGTGGATCCCTAAGAGGGGAAAGCTTTTTTCCTTTATAGCTCTGGGTTCCTGCCTGAGCCCTTAGCCAAGACAGAGCAGATAAAGGAACTGAGTTGATTGACATAGGTAGCACATATGGCCCAGAAGAAACCTCGGTTATTCATGTAAAAGAGAAGTTAGATGAATCTATATAACTTCTTAACAAAGAACGATAAATGTGTAATGAAGAGACAAGATACTGGGAATGTTGGTACAGAGCCCTAGCACATGGGAGGTAGAGGCAGCAGGAATTCAAGGTCACCCTCAGCTACATAATGAGTTCAAGGCCAGCCTGGGCTACATAAGACCCAGCGTGAGAAACCAACAAAAAAAGAAGCATCAAGACAAAGGAAACAGAGCTTTGGGCTTCCAAAGAAAACAGACTACAGGGAGGAGCTATCGGGGGAGTTACTGAAGTGAGTTTTGCTTATGCAGATCCCTCTTGGCACCGACTTTCTGTCTTCAAGGTCCTCAAACATCCTGGGAGGGGGCGTTTGTGGCAGGCCTCATGTCTAAGGAAGCCTGGGAAGATCCTTTCCCTATCTATTGATTTTCATTTGCCTCCAACTCAAAAGTCTTTACACTAAAGTGACATATTTGGGGATGTCTTATCCTCACTTCCTTTATCTGACTTGGGGTAGCCCATGGCCTAAGTGCATTTTGGGGGGTCTCTAGGCTGGGTCTAAAGTTACTCAGTCTCTGGCTGTTGGAAGCATTGGCTCACAGAACCCAATCTTGTAAAGGTTTGAGGTGGCGAAGGACCCCCGGCATTAAGAGTGGAGCCCCTATCATGATGCTGCCGCTTCTCAGCTATGTGACTTTTGCTAAAATATCTTAGCTCTTGGGGGACTCAGTTTCTTCAACTATGAAGTGAGGCAGGATTGAATGAGAAAGAAGATAGAGAGGGTGTCCTAGGGGAGATGTTATCTCTTTCACATCAGTGTTGTCCCTACCATATGGCGAGCAGTCTGTTTTACTTTAGATATGCAGGTAGAATTTGGTCCCTGGAGAGTTCATTGTCTTGCCCACATTGCTCTCCAGATTTCCAGGCCAGGGTGCTTCCCCAGTCCCCATCCTGCTTCACCTCGGTCATGGAGGCTGCTGTCAGGGTAGAGTAAGCCCCAAGTTCTATGTGGACTACAGCTCTTGGGGCCTGCAGCTCCCAAAGCCACCTCACTGAAAAGGTTTTCATCCCAGAAGGTCAAGGGGTGGAGCCTGAAGCCTTGGCTTATTCCTTCTCTTCTTACTGATTTGCTAAAGAGCAAGGCATCCATTTCCATGTTCAGGGATTACCTTGCATTATTTCCTAGGGACTTCTGTAACAGAAACTATCTTCCATTTAATCTTTCTTCTCCACTCCTCACCTCAAATCAGGGTCCCTTTCTGCCCGAGGAAGCCCAGATTTCTCGTCCCCTGGTAATTCACCAATTTGGGGCTTTCCCTACCTTTTTCCTTAATATCCCCTTAAGCTCCATCCAGAGCTTATTTGAAATATTTGGATTTGAAATATTTCATACATGTACATAATTATCTCCAAACTCATCATCATTCCCAAATCTCCCTGTCCCTCTCTGTCTCTCCCTTTCTCTGTGTGTCTTTGTCTCTGTCTCTGTCTCTTTCTGACCTTAGGTATCTTGGGCTGGCTTTTTTTTTAATTTTATTTATTTCCGTATGTGTATGAATGTACTGTCTGCATACAGGTTTGTGCACCTGTGTCGTGCAATGCCGCAGAGGTCAGAAGAGGGTGTCGGGTTCCCCTGGAACTGGAGTTCTCCTGGAATTGGAATTTCAGACAGTTCTCAGCCGCCATGTGGGTGCTGGGGATTGAACCAGGTCCTTTGTAAGAGCAGTCGGCGCTCTTAACCACTAGGCCATCTCTCCAGCCCCCTTGGGCTGGCTTTAAACTTGCTATATAGCCAAAGATGACTTTGGACTCCTTGTCCTCCTGACCAAGTCCTGGGATCACAGGCATGTACCACCAGGCCCAGCTAGGCTTCATGTCAAGTCCTGGGATCACAGGCATGTACCACCAGGCCCAGCTAGGCTGCATGTCAAGTCCTGGGATCACAGGCATGTACCACCAGGCCCGGCTAGGCTGCATATCAAGTCCTGGGATCACAGGCATGTACCATCAGACCTGGCTAGGCTGTACATATCTTTTGTTCCTTTCTTGTCTCCTTATCTATGATCTAATTCCCTTTGGGTTTGGAGAGTGCTCCTTTTTTGTCATAGTTATAACTGACACTTAATGGATACTACATGTATATGACCTCAGAGCCCTCGCTTAACCTTTAAGCTTGTCCTAGGGTTGATACAAGCCCAATTATTATCCCTGATTCACAGACCAGGAATAGACCCAGGGGTCCTTGTCCCACAGTGGGACATGACTCCAACCCAGAGATGCTGGCCTGTAGTGTCACTCTTCAAGACTTCGTATTTCCTCTGCATTGTCAAAGCAATGTGGGCATGTTTCTCTACTGCCCCTGTTCTCGGTTGAGTTCCAGTCATTACCAGCTCCACTGGAAAGTCTAACTCTGTCTTCCTTAAAGACTAAGAGTAACATTCTTATGCCACCCTGGTGGCCCCAGGGAAGTCATAGAATCTTCCAAGTGTCCTATCACCTCCTCTGTGAAATGAAGAGGGCAGGCTAAATTCTAGACCTCTGGTTCTCAAGATCTGTTAAAACTCAGATTATCTGGTGTATACCCCAACCCTGAATTTCTGATTCTGTAGATTTGAGGATGTGTAATTTATCTATTTTATATTACATTTTATCTTATTTTATTTTATTTATTTATTTTTACATGTATGAATGTACTGTCTGCATGTAGGTTTGTGCACCCGTGTCGTGCAATGCCACGGAGGTCAGAGGAGGGTGTCGGATTCCCCTGGAACTGGAGTTAAAGATGGTTGTTAGCCGCCATGTGGGTGCTGGGGATCGAACCCGGGTCCTCTGCAAGAGCAGTTGGCACTCTTAACCGCTAGGCCATCTCTCCAGCCCCCACATTTTATCTTATTTTTTAGAGAGTCTCACTGTGTAGCCCTGGCTGTCCTGGAACTCCCTATGTAGAACAAACTGGACTCTGACTCACAGAGATCTCCTGCCTTTCCAGGTGGGAGCAATACCCCACTGGGCCTACAATTGGCATTTCTAACAACTTCCCACACACTGTCCTGTTGTCGGCCTGGGGACCACTTTGAGAGTCACTATGTGGATGCTGTCATTGTACCACACAGGTCTTGCTCCTTGTTGGAGGGAATAGAGTCATTCCTCCCCATGCATCCTGTAGCCAATATCTCAAGGTTGCCTGGTGGAGAATACCCAGAAATACCGTGCATGTGGCAGGGGATGACGCCTAGTGAGAGCGTGAGATGTGGACATACCAGTGGCTGGCTGGGTGCAGAGCAGGGCTGTGACTGCTAGTCCCCTTCTTGTCCCTTCTTCCAACCAGTGGCAATCTGATGTTGGCTCTATGGGGAAATGGATCATAGGGCTCTTAAACCCCTTTTCCCTTGATATGAAAGAAAGACACTTCACTAGATAAAGAGAAGCACATAAGCAGGACTGCTTCCATAGAGCAGCCCAGAGAGGGGCCCAGGGGAGATTTTAGGGGGCACGTAGAAGGCAGGAGTCCCTTCGAGGGAGCTGGCAGGCTGTGGGAGTTGCCTGGACCGGCAATCTTGGCTTTAGATTCTAACTTTACCCTCTTTTCTTTTGTTATAAAATGGACATAACACTCAGCATCTTAACCATTGTCAAGTATACAGCTGGTTAGTTTAGTGGCCTTAAGTCCACTGTCCCTGTTGGGTAACGTTTATCCCACCATCCAGCTTCAGAACATGTCCATCTTTTCAAAACATTAACCAATTACTACTCACCCCCACCCCACCTTCGGTTACTGTCATTCTACTCTGTCTGGGCAAGCTTAGCTTTTTCATCTGTCAAATAAGGAGACTGAACCAATAAGCTTAAATTTTCTCATGGTCATAACACTCTAAGAGTCCCAAGGTTGCAGGCAAGAGAGATGGCTCAGTGGTTAAGACACTGGTTTGGGGCTATAGGGAGACCCTGTCTCAGAAAGACACCCCCCCAAAAAAAAACAAAACAAACCACTGGTTGCTCTTGCAGGAGGACCTGAATTTGATTCCCAGCACCCATGTGGAGGCTAACAAACATCTATAACTCCAGTTCCAAGGGATCTGATGCCCTCTTCTGGGCTTGGTGGGCACTGCACACACATAATACATTTACATACATGCAGGCAAAACATTTATAGATGGTAAAAATAAATAAGAGTCGGGCTGGAGAGATGGCCTAGCAGTTAAGAGCACCGACGGCTCTTGCAGAGGACCCGGGTTCGATCCCCAGCACCCACATGGCGGCAAAGAACCGTCTGTAACTCCAATTCCAGGAGAACTCCAGTTCCAGGGGAATCCGAGACCCTCTTCTGACCTCCGCGGCATTGCACGACACGGGTACACAGTACATTCATACATATACAAAAATAAATAAATAAAATAAATAAATAAATAAATAAATAAATAAATAAATAAATAAGAGTCCAAAGATTGGGTCTGGCAAGATGACTCAGTGGGTAAAGGCACTTGCTGCCAAGCCTAGCAACCTGAGTTCAATCCCTGGGACTCACATGGTACAAGGAGACCAGTTCCTGCAAATTGTCCTCTGACTTTTGCACACTCTCTGCAGCATACACACAACTCCACCAGTAAATGTAATGAAATAAATTTTTTAAATGTAATGAAATAAATAAACAGAGGTCATTTCCTAAGCTGTGGTCTCTCCAGTCCTCTCCACCTGAACATATTGAGGCACACACTGGGATCAGTCACTTCAAGGGTTAATTGCTGGGTCCCCTGAAGCCAATTCTAATCTTCAACTCATCATCTCCTTTGATGGTAAGATGCCCCCTCCATAGATATTTGCTCCCAAGCTCAGATCTGAAGTAAGTCCTGGGTCTCAGGGGCCGCCTTCCTGTATTTCTGCTCCAATCATGTTAGCCGGAGTCCAGACTGGATGGTTCTCTGTGCTACAGAAATAACAGAAAGCACCATAAGTGGGAGATGCACTAGCACCTTTAGTTAGAGGGTGATGAATGAACTGCTTTACCAGAAAAGAAGAAAGCCACATGTCAGTATGTCTCTTAGTAAGCCGCAGCGTCGGTGGTGCTAAGAAATGAGCTGTACCAGAAAACAGTGGGTAGCTGTAGCAGAAAGGTCACAGTGGGTACCTTTCTCTCTAGCATTTAACTAGAACTAGTTAACTCACCTCTCTGTCAGACTCAGACTTCATGCAGGGTAATCTGTGATACACCTGACTTTCAGGGGTGGGAGTTGGTTTTGTTGTGGTGATGGTGATGGTTTGCAGTGCTAAAGATGGACCCCCGTTTCATGTATACTACCTAGGTGTGCACATCCCTACTTCTGTAGACATTTTGGTTGCCACAGCTTGGGGCAGAGAGAGCGGTCTGCTGAGTCTCACCTCCTGTTCTCCATCAGGGAGCCTGTCTCCAAACTCCAGCTCTTGCTTTCTTCCCCGTGCCCGCCCTAGGAGGTAACCTAGGCACATCCCAGCCATACCTCTGGCCTGGAACTAAAACAAAGTCTTACTTTAAACCCCAGCCCTGAGCCAGACAGGCACCCACTCCCCACTTAAGGTTCAGTGCCCTTGGCTTTCTCTGTGACTGGAATTCGGACTTCTAACATCTTCCCTTTCCCTTCCCTTCCCTTCTCTTCTTCCCCTTTTTCTCTCTTCAACTTCCTCTTCCCTTTTTCCTTCCTTTCATTTCCTTTTTATGGAAACAGTTCCGGCTGTCCTTGAACTCGTAGTCCTCCTGCCTCAGCCTCGCAAGTGTTGGATTTTTCAGTTGTGTGACACTGTGCCCAGTCCCCGTTGTCTCTTCAGCAGAAACCTCTGGTCCTTCCCACACTCCCTGCCTCTCCATACCAAGAGTTGCTGGGCTGAGACGAGCCATGACAAAAAAAAAGTCATCAAGAAAGAATCAAATCTGGGCATCATGGCACTTGAGAGGCTGAGGCAGGAGGGTTGGTGCACGTTTGAGACCAGCTAAGGCTACAGAGTAAGACGCTGTCTGGTCTAAAAAAAAAAAAAAAAAGAGAGAGACACAGTAATCCCAGCACTTGGGAGGCAGAAGCAGGTGAATCTCTGTAAGTTCAAGGCAGGCCTAGACCCTGTCTCAAAAAAGACCAAAGAGAGAAGAGAGAGAAAGAAAGGGGGGGGGGATACCATGTATGAGGAACAGGGCTGTCCTAGCCACTGGGTTTGCTGGGGCCTCATATTAGAGTTTTCAGCCTCCAGAACTATAAGCAATACGTTTCTGTTGTTTCTACATTAAAAAAAAATAGCAAAAAGGAGGTCTCCTGGCCAAGTCCCCTTCTGGGGGGAGAGAAGACCACTTGAGTTAGGCCCCACCAATCCTATGTGGCCCAGAGCCAGCCAGGCTAACAGGTGCTGCCAGCCTGTTTTCCACCCCAAGGTGGCAAAACTTCTTCCTCAGCACATAAGATGAAGGAGAAAAAATACCCCATAAAAAAAGTAATGTTGCAGGTGTGGTGGTGCACGCCTTTAATCCCAGCACTCCGGAAGGCAGAGGCAAGAGGCCACGGCAGAGATCTCTTTGAGTCAAAGGCCCGTCTCTGATCTAATTGTGACGTAGTTTGTGGACAGCTCGGGACTCTGCACAAGGAGCACCCTGTTTTTGTCCAAACAAGACAAACAAAAAAAAAAACAAAAAAAAAAAAGTAATGGTACCCAGCAAATCCTTTCACACTTTTGTAGTGGTTATACCTGTCATCAAAAAGAAGCAGAGGGCTGGAGAGATTGCCTAGTGGTTAAGAGCGCCGACCTGCTCTTGCAGAGGACCCAGGTTCTATCTCCAGCACCCACATGGTGGCTGAGAACCGTCTTTAACTCCAGTTTCAGGGGAATCCGACTCCCTCTTCTGACCTTTGAGGCATTGCACGACACGGGTGCACAAACCTACACGCAGACAGTACATTCATACACATAAAAATTTTAAATATATTAAAAAAAAGAAGCAGAATCTTTGAGTCATCATAAACCTTGCAGCACATCTGTAGCATGTTTGTATTCAAATTGCATTAAAAAACACATCCATGAGTTTTGTGTCTAATTTCAGAGCCCAGGGGCCATGGCGGAGCCAGAACACCATGGGGTTTCTTTGACCTCCTGTGGTGCTGCCCATAACCCCCTTGCACCTGGAGGTTGACATAGTGACTGCTTGGTGCCTGGGCTGACTCATCCATTTGGCTGAGGCCACCTGCCTTTGGCTGAGCTAGAAGAGAAGAGGGGTCATTTAGAGACTGCTGGGCCTTTAAAGAGGGGCACAGCGAGTATAAGGCAGGGTTGGAAGGGGAGATAGGCTTGGGGAAACAGGATTTTTGTTTTGGTTTGATTTTGTAGGCAGGGTCGGGAACTCTTGCCAATTCTGTCCTTTCAGTGCTGGAAGAGTGAGCCACTAACCTGACTTGAAGTTTCTTGTTTTGGAGTCTTTCTGTCATTGTTTTCTTTCTTTCCTTCTTTCTCCCTCTCTCCCTTCCTCCTTCCCTCCCTCCCTTCTTTGCTTTTTTTTTTTTTTTTGAGACAGGGTCTCTCAGTAGCCCCAGCTTACCTGGAGCTTGCTATGTAGACCAGGCTGGCCTTGATCTCACAGAGATCCACCTGCCTCTGCCTCCTGAGTGCTGGGATTAAAATCAGGTGTGTACCGCCATGCCCAGTCTCTTTCTTTTTTTTAGGAGACAAGGTCTCATGTAGCCCAGCCTGGCCTCAAACTTGCTATGTAGCTGAAGATGACCTCAAACTTCTGATCTTCCTGACTCTACCTCCCCAGTCCTGGGATTTCAGGTGTGTGCCACCATACTCAATTTATGTAGTACTACATCTCGAACCCAGGGCTCCATGCATGCCAGGAAAGCACTGTACCAACTGAGCCCCACCCCCACCCGTGGCCTTCTCATTGTCACCTCCGGCCACCTTTAAAAGCTCAACCATCCTCAGTACCACATGGGGACTTTCTCCCAGAGAGCAGATAAGATTCCCTCAGCTGCTGTGCTGAACGTGTCCTCAGTGAGCTGTCTGAAGAATCTACCCCAAACTACAGTCCACTGACCATTCATAATCTCTGGGATGAGTTGGGGTCTGGTCCTACACAAAGAGGCAGACCATTCCCCTCCCTTTCGTCTTGTGATGAAGACCACCTCTAACTAGCTCAGGCAGTGACACTCCCCCTCCCCGCAGCACCTCCTGTCCTCCCCTCACTGGCTTTTCTCACTCTCTCTGCTTCTGGACATCTGGCAAAGACCATCTGCAGGATGGTGGCCTGGCAGGGCCAGCCAAGCACAGCTTGCATCATCACAGGATGAGTCTCCCCTGAGAAAGCAGAGGTGGTGGTCCTGCCCTTCAGACAGTTGGTCACGTTTGCCAAGAGTCTGGGCCGTCTTCATCCCTCCTGCTCCCCTTGACGTCCCTCCTGGGGATGGGCAGACAAAATAGAATAAACTATGGAAATAGCTTTACTGCCAAGGAGGATACTAGTAACATTTAAAACAGCAGAAACCTGGAAAAAAACCTAACTCTTTAAAGTAAAGAACTAGTTGCTGGGCGTGGTGGCGCATGCCTTTAATCCTAGCACTTGGGAGGCAGAGGCAGGCAGATCTCTGTGAGTTCAAGGCCAGCCTGGTCCACAGAGGGAGTTCTAGGACAGCTGGGGCTACAGGGAGACCCTGTCTCAAAAAGACAAAAAAAAAATTTATTTAGGGCTGGAGAGATGGCTCAGCGGTTAAGAGCACTGACTGCTCTTGCAGAGGACCCAGGTTCGAGTCCCAGCACCCACATGGCAGCTAAGAACCGTCCTAAACTCCAGTTCCAGGGAAATCCAACACCCTCTTCTGACCTCCACAGCATTGCACAACACGGGCACACTTACTTACATGCTGACAGTACACTCATACACAAAGGGCTGGGCGTGGTCATGCATGCCTCTAATCCTAGCACTTGGGAGGCAGAGACAGACAGATCAATGTGAGTTCAAGGCCAGCCTGGTCTACAGAGTGAGCTTCAGGCCATCTGGGACTAAAGGGAGACCCTGTCTCAAAAATACCAAAAAAAAGAATAAATTTTAAAAATTAAAAAATATTTATTTAGGGGCTAGAGAGATGGCTCAGTGGTTAAGAGCACTGACTGCTCTTGCAGAGGACCCAGGTTCAAGTCCCAGCACCCACATGGAGGCTAATAACTGTCCTTAACTCCAGTTCCAGGGGAACCCGATGCCCTCTTCTGACCTCCACAGCATTGCACAACATGGGTGCACTTACTTACATGCAGACAGTACACTCATACACATAAAAAATAATAAAAAGGGCTGGGCGTGGTCATGCACGCCTTTAATCCCAGCACTTGGGAGGCAGAGGCAAGAGGATCTCTGTGAATTCAAGGCCAGCCTGGTCTATAGAGCAAGCTCCAGGACAGCCTGGATTAAAGGGAGCATGGCAACTCACAGAGTGAGTTCCAGGACAGCTGGGGCTACAGAGAGACCCTGTATCGAAAAGACAAAAAAAAAAAAAAAGAAGTCAACTGATGCCTGGGGCTCTACGTGCCTGTCACAGGGGACCTGGAAGATCTCTGAGAACTTCCCTGGGGCAGGGGAACTGTCCAAATCTGAGCACAAGCTGACAAGTAGCCCAAGCCTTCCGCTGTGCTTTGCTTGTATGCTCACTACCGTGTTGTCTTTTGTTTCACAGATTTCATGGAAAACAGATACTCTGTAAGTACACATTTCATGTACATCATTTACAAAGTGCTTCATGGACCAGGTAGTGATCAATGAATGAATTCTCACACTGAGGCTGAAGCAGGGAAATTGTGAGAGTTTAAGGCCATCCTGAGCTACAGAGTGAGTTTTTCAGGATAGCCTGGGCTACAGAGTAAGACTGTCTTTTCTTTTATTATTTTTTTTTAATTTTTTATTATTATTTATTTCTGTATGTGTATGAATGTATTGTCTGCATGCAAGTCTGTGCACCTGTGTCGTGCAATGCCGCGGAGGTCAGAAGAGGGTCTTGGATTCCCCTGGAGCTGGAGATCTCCTGGAACTGGAGTTTCAGACGGCTCTCGCCACCATGTGGGTGCTGGGGATCGAACCCGGGTCCTCTGCAAGAGCGGTCGGCGCTCCTAACCGCTAGGCCATCTCTCCAGCCCTGTCTTTTCTTTTATAAGTATTCCACAGAACAGTGAACTATTTCCCAACTCCACCAGTCTGCTTTCCACTAATTCACCCCACCACTGGATTCTAACCTGCTCTGTTTGAGTCTAGGAGCCTTGGGCTCTTCCAACCAGTCTAAGCCAGCTCTGAGTGATTCTCTCCTGCTGTTTGCATCATTACAGATCAGCCTACATAGGAAGAGGGACGCTTTTAGTGGGCGCTAAAAGGAAGGAGGAAGGAGGTAGAAAAAAGGTCAAGTTCAGTCCATGCAGAATCCCCTCCTCCTCAGCCATTCTCAGCCTATACGTCTGTGAGCGGCCCCGCACAGGAAGAGTTAACAGTGAGCTATTATTTCAAAAACCAGGAACTTGCCTCCTGAACTGCTGCTTTCAGGTCTGGGAGAAGCTTTGAGCAGGACCTCTGCTGGCCCTTTGGAGGGCCCCAAGCTTCCTTTGTTTTGCCAAAGTCTAAATTCTTGTAAAACAGAGCTCATTATGCCTTTGACAGACAGGAAGGCGCTGCCATTCCTTTTATGGAGGAAAGCTATCAATTTAAGGAAGAAAGGAACAGAATGAACATCTTTTTCTAGCCTGTACTACCTAGACTCCTAAAATCACTATTGTATTGGAAGGGAAAGAGAGGCCAGCTTATAGATCAGGATACTGAGGGCTGGGTTGGCAGGATGGCTTACCCAGACTAACCCAGAGCTCAGGTCTCCAGGCACCAGAGCCAGTGCCCTGTGCTCAGTATTTTTATTATTTTTTGGGGGGAGGGGAGTTCCTTTTTGATGTTTTTGAGACAGGGTCTCCCTTTGACCTGGAATTTGCTCTGTAGACCAGGCTGGCCTTGAACTCACAGAGATCCACCTACCTCTGCCTCTCAAGTGCTAGGATTAAAGGCGTGCGCCACCACACCCAGCACCCTGTGCTCAGTATTAAGTGAAGTTACTGGTCCTGAAATAATGGCCTTGAGAGAATAAAGAGTGAACTTTGCCCCCAGGTGGTGTGGGACCCTGACATGTGTGGCAGAGTACAGGAACTCGGGTGGGGTAAGGGGCATGGAAAGGGAAGTGACTCTTGATTCGATTGAGAAATGATGTATGATATACGGAAAAAGTTTAATAACAACAACAACAACAACAACAAAACCAGCTAGGCGTGGTGTCCCATGCCTTTAATCCCAGCACTCAGGTGGCAGAGGCAGGCGGATCTCTGTGAACTCCAGGCCAGCTGGGACTAAAGGGAGACCCTGTCTCAAAAACCAAGAAGACACACACACTCAAAACCAGTTCTTGGTGCAAGTGTCTGTGGCCACCCAAAGCAGGACTACAGCCCCGGGAGGGAAGCACTGTGCAGAACTCACTTATTTACCTTGTCTTCCATCCAAAGGATCCCTCAGGACAAAGGCTCTGAACTCCCAGGCCAGGGAGAACGTTCCCTTTCCCCAAAGTCTGTTCTGGGGATACACCAAACACTCAGGGTGGTCCTACTCCCCACCCCGATAATAAAGCTATTGGCGGGAACCCAGGGTACCCAGCTGTTGGGAAATGAATTTTGAATCTTTAGCAAAATGGATTTTATTTCTAAAAGAAGCAGGTACCAGTTCCCTAATCATGAGCCGTGTGGGTCAGGACATTCACTGAACTGCCCAGCCGGGAAATGGGAGGAGATTTCCTTCCTGAAATCAAACCTGGCGATCATTCCCCTCTGGTCTAATGACCGTTGCTTCTGAAAACATATTGGAGGAAATATCTTAACAATGAGACAGCCTCTTAGCCAACTACTAATTTGGTATTGTTTGACTTGCTTCAATGGTACATTCTGACTTCATTTTTCCTTTGCCATTTTTGCCTTGTTTATAAATTGTGTTCGTGGCCCACGCAGACAGATAACTTGAAAGAGGACTCCATGTACTTAAACGGTTGAATCTGTAACTGTGAGGGACTCCAGATTTTAGATAGAAACTTGACTTAGGAAAAGAAGAAAAAAAAAAAGACTGGGCAGTTTAGCTCTCTTCTCTTCCCTCCTTCCCTGGGGCCAGCAGGGAGCTGGGCTGTGATAGAATCTGTCTAGGAGTGGGATTTAGACTGCTGTAGATTGGGTTCTAGTTCTGTGGTCTTCATGGAGGTAACCTATCTTCCTCAAACCTAAGCATCTCCATCTATAAAGTAGATACGATGATGATAATGCTGATGACATTGATGGCGGTGATGATGAAGGTGGTGGTAGTGATGATGATGATGATTATGAAAGGTAATGGCGACAGCAACAATAACATTTGCTTACTAGGATTTTCCTTTCTTTTTTTGAGACACAGTCTCCCTGTAGCCCCAGCTGGCCTGGAACTTGCTAGGTAGACCAGGCTGGCCTTAAACTCACAGAGATCTGCCTCTGTCTCCTGAGTGCAGATTAAAGGTGAATGCCCATACACCTAGCTATTACTAGGGATTTTCTTTTTGTTATTGTTACAGGGTCTCCCTATAGCCCCAGCTGGCCTAGAACTCACTCTATAAAGCAGGCTGGCCTTGAACTCACAGAGATCTGCCTGCCTCTGCCTCCCGAGTGCTGGGATGAAAGGCATGTGCCACCATGCCTGGCATAAAGCTGGTTCTTAGCCACCATGTAGGTGCTGGGAATCAAATCCAAATCCTCTGCAAGAGAGTCAGTGCTCTTAACCCCTGAGCCATCTCTCCAGCCCAACTAGGGATTTTCTTAATGGTTAAATAAGAAACTTTGCAACACTTAAATCACCATAAAAAGGCTAATTGATTATTTTCTAAAAAATATTTTATTATTTTTATGTATATGAGTGTATTACCTGCATGTGTAAGTGCACCCATGTTGTGTAGTGCCCATGGCGGCCAGGAGAGGGCATCAGATCCACTGGAACTGGAGTTACAGATGGTTGTTAGCCACTTGTAGGTGCTGGGAATCAAACCCAGGTCTTCTGGAAGAGCAGCCAGTGCTTTTAACCCCTGAGCCATCTCTCCAGCCCCTGACTATCTTTATTATTATTATTATTATTATTATTATTATTATTATTATTATTGGTCTTTTTGAGACAGGGTCTCCCTGTAGCTCCGGCTGTGTTTATTATTTTTTAAGCTCTTTATCAAGCACTCTGCCAATGGTGGGTGTGGTTAGACTTACATTTTATTTGGCTTTGTAGTGACCTGCCCACAAGGAGGAACATACCCAAGGCATGGGATTCAACCAAAGCCAGGTTTTTCCTTACGTATTGGAGACACACGAACATGAACCACCCATAATTAGTCATTTGCTTGTCGCTTTGGGCAAAGTGCTTTACTTCTCAAAACTTGTTTCTCCTCTATGATCGTTTTTTACATTTCTTATTTATGATTATTATTTGTGTGTGTGATGTGTGTGTGGGAATGGAGACACTTGTATATGGTCATCAGAGGACCACCTGTGTCATGCAGTGTCTGTGGAGACCACAGAGGGCATCAGATCCCCTGGACCTTGAGTTGCTGATGGTCATTTGACACTATATGGGTGCTGGGAACCAAACCCCAGGTCCTCTGCAAGAGCAGCCAGTGCTCTTAACCAACAAGCCATCTCTCCAGCCCCAGAGGATATTTGTGTGTGTGTGTGTGTGTGTGTGGTATTTTTGAGACAGGGTCTCCCTTTAGTCCCAGCTAGCCTGGAGCTCCATATGTAGACCAGGCTGGTCTTGGACTCACAGAGATCCACCTGCCTCTGCTTCCCAAGTGCTGGGATTAAAGGCGTGCGCCACCACGCCCAGTATTTTTTTTTATGTGTATGAGCATATTGCCTGCATGTGTGTAAGTGCACCCATGTCGTACAGTGCCTATGGAGGTCCGATCCCCTGGAACTGCAGTTAATGAATGGTTGTTTGTCACCATACAGGTACTAGGAATTGAAACGCAGCCAGTGCTCTTAACTGCTGAGCCATGTCCTCAGCCCCTGTATGTTAATGTTTACTTCAAAGTCCCCAAGGTCCTGTCGATGGTGCTCCAGCCCTTCCTGTCTGTGAGGCTGGTCCTGCAGCAATGCCCCAGTACTGTTTACCCCGGGAAGGGGAGAATGCTGGTCTCTAAGGAAAGACTTGGTCTGGGGCCCACAAAAAGGCCGGACATTAGAATCACTCTCCCTCCTCTGGGAGGGTGGTAGCTGCCAGCCCTGGCAAGCCTCCAGCCAGCTGGGGCCACATGGATTTCTTGGCCCATTTGCCCAGCTCTGTCCTGGCAAAGGAGGAGCTGGAGATTTGGCCTTCTAGTTGGGCTGGTCAGCCCTACATCCTGTTCTAGAAGGTACAGACCTGGCATTGCCCAAACAAAACAGAAACTATCTCAGCTCACCCTCAGGAAGCCAACCCGCCCTGCTGTGGGGTTCCCAAGGCAGTAGGCAACCTCTACATCTTTTGCTCCAACCTCCCTGAATTCTACTTGGGGGAAGGTGCAAAACAGTGGGCCCCAGTTCTTCTGGGTCCTGGAACTGTGTAGTTGAGAATGATCTGAAACTCTTGATACTTCTGAGTGCTATGATTACAGGCATGTGCCACCATGACCTACTGCTTTAAAAAAATTTTATTGTAGTAAAACATGCACAACCTAAAATTTGCCATTGTATCATTTTATTTTTATTTTTATTTATTTATTTTTTTGGTCTTTTTGAGACAGAGTCTCCCTGTAGCTCCGGCTGACCTGGAACTCGCTTTGTAGATCAGGCTGGCCTTGAACTCACAAAGATCCACCTGCCTCTGCCTCCCAAGTGCTAGGATTAAAGGTGTGGGACACCACACCGGGCCACTTTTTTTTTTTCATTGTATCATTTTTAAAGTGTCTCATTTGCTGGGCGTGGTGGCACACGCCTTTAATCCTAGCACTTGGGAGGTAAAGGCAGGCGGATCTTTGTGAGTTCAAGGCCAGCCTGGTCTACAAAGCGAGTTCCAGGACAGCTGGGGCTACAGAGAGACCCTGTCTCAAAAAGACCCAAAAATAATAATAATAAAATAAAGTGTATCATTCAAGAGCTGGGGGTGTAGCTCAATGGTAGAGCACTCGTCTAGTATGCGTGCGGCCTCAAGTTCCATCCCCAGCATTGAAAAGAGAAATGTGGGGGCTGGAGAGATGGCCTAGCGGTTTAAGAGCGCTGACTGCTCTCGCAGAGGACCCGGGTTCGATCCCCAGCACCCACATGGCGGCTGAGAACCATCTTTGACTCCAGTTCCAGAGGAATCAGATGCCCTCTTCTGACTTCTGCGGCATTGCACGACATGGGTACACAGACCTACATGCAGACAGTACATTCATACACATAAAAATAAATAGGGGGCCGGGTGTGGTGGCGCACTCCTTTAATCCTAGCACTCGTGAGGCAGAGGCAGGTGGATCTTTGTTAGTTCAAGGCCGGCCTGGTCTACAGAGTGAGTTCCAGGATAGCTGGGGCTACAGGGAGACCTTGTCTTGAAAAGACCAATAAATAAATAAATAAATAAA
>VZQC01006698.1:7988-63309 GCA_009823505.1 Rhizomys pruinosus
AAAAAAAAAAAAAAGAAAAGAAAAAGAAAGACTTTTATCACAATGTCTTTAAATAAAATTGTTTCTAAGCCTCAACTATGGGTGGGAAAGACAAAAAAAAAAATAATAAACTAATATTTTTGTAAACACAAATGAACTTAATTGATCAAAATTTCCCATGGCACCTTGTTAGGTTGGAGACAGGACTTGAGACGGTGTGGACTGCCAGTCCCCATTTTCCTCTTTTGGCCAGGGCCCCAGGTTCTCAAAGATGTGAGAAGAAAGCCTCTGTCAGACACCGGAGGAAGCTCAGCCCTGACTCTAAGGAGATCACCAGACTCGAGCCTCCTTTCAGGACTTTGACCTGGCCAAACCGGCCATATTTTAACACTTCATCTCTCTTCTCTTCCCTTGTAAGAAGCCCCAAGCCTCCCCTAGAGCTCTCTCTGTCTCTCTCTTTCTCCCTTCCCCCATCTCTCTCCTCTCTCTCTCTCTCTCTCTCTCTCTCTCTCTCTCTCTCTCTGCCTTTCACTCCCTCAGTTTCCCCTCACTTCCTTCACTCTTTATTCCTTTCACCCCCGTAGGCCATTGGGTTTTCACGCAAGAATATATTTTCCTTCCCTGATAAAGTCTGCCCTCTGTTAATTTGGACTTGGCCTCCTCTCAGCATCGGGAAACCTAACACATCTAACAGAGCTTATGATCTGCAATACAAATGATCAGTCTGGGACTTTGAGGTCTGTTAAGCTCATCCTGGGTTCTCACTCAGTTACCACTAAGTGTAGCTGCCTGAGACCTATTCTCCAGACAGGCAGACAGAAACTGGACAGAGGTTGCAGTGATGGTGAATGACTGGCCCGAAGTTAGAATGATTGTGACTGCAGACATTGGAAACCTCCCAGCAATGTTCACTCATTAACCAAGCACTCTTCCCACCATGAACTGGCCTGTCTCTCTACTTGTAACTCTCAAAAATCACAAAACATCGTATTTTCTACATGTCCTATTAATTATCTCTTGTACAGTCATTTAATGGCTTATTATTTCAAGATTTAGGCAAGGAAACAGTATATTTGATACTTATTAATAAAAAACTCAATTCTTTTGAGACCAATTATTTAAGAAAAGGTTCACAATGGACTACATCTTTGAATATTACATGGTAACAGCACCCCAAGAAAAATTTAAATAACCTAAAAGATACACTATGAATTTTTTTTTTTTTTTTGTCTTTTCAAAACAGAGTCTCCCTGTAGCTCTGGCTGTCCTGAAACTCACTATGTAGACCAGGCTGGCCTTGAACTCACAGAGATCCACCTGCTTCTGCCTCCTGAGCGCTGGGATTAAAGGCATGTGCCATCACACCTGGCCACACTATGCATTTTAAAAATTGGCTGCTATCAAGGTTTTGTAGATATAGCCTTAAAATAGAATTTATCTGTACATGTGTAGATCTGATGTGCTTGTGCATGTGTGTATAAGTGTGAGTACAGATGCACATGCATGTAAAAGGCAGAGGTTGATGTCAAGTATCTTCTGTCACTCTCCTTTTATTTTTAAGATATTTTATTTATTATTTTTATTTTATGTGTATGAATGTATTGCCTGCATGTATGTAAGTGCATCCATGTTGTGCAATGCCTGTGGAGGTCAGAAGAGAGTGTTCCCATGGAACTGGAGTTAATAGTTAGCTTCAATGTGGGTGCTGGAAACTGAACCAGGGGCCTCTGCAAGAACAGCCAGTGCTCTTAACTCCTGAGCCATCTCTCCAAGCCCCACCATTTTACTTTTTGACACACAGAGTCTCACTGCTTTAGAACTTGACAATTTGGTACTACTGGCTGTCCAGGGAGCCCTAGGATCCTCTCATCTCTGTCTCCCCAGCACTAGACAGAAGGAGCATTGATTGCTCTTTCAGAACAGAGGTCTTGGAAGATCCAAGACATGTTTCAATAACTTATTTTGCCATTTTCTTAATTCCAACCATGTGTTCTTAGTTGGATAAAAGCTTTATACTTCTTACTAGATTTTAAGTACTTGGGAACAAGGAGAATCTCTGAAATCAATATGTGCTTCTAACTACCAAAAAATTCAGTAATGATAATAATGGTAGAAGATATAAACATTAAATAACCCATTCTAACTAATGAGTCTATTACTGGTGGTTTGAAAGCTAAAAACTTTAGAAAACAACATGAGAAAAAAACCCCACATCTTTTGTGTTCTTTTATCTAGAATGTTCCTAAAAATCACAGAAATAATAATACTGATGTAAATTACATCATTCACTTTTCCTCCACAAGTTGTTTGAAAATACTATGAACTCTGAGTGGAAGATCATTAGAGTTGTACGAAATAGCAAAAGAGACTCATCCTACCACAAAGATACATGCACATCCATGTTTATTGCAGCTCTCTTCACAATAGCGAAGAGCTGGAACCAACCCAAATGCCCCCAACAGACGAGTGGATGACAAAAATGTGGTACATCTACACAATGGAGTACTATTCAGTGGTAAAGAAAGATGACATCATGAACTTTGCAGATAAATGGATGGAGCTCAAAGCCACTATGCTAAGTGAAGTAATACAATCCCAGAAAAACAAACAGCAAATTTGTGGATGCTAACACCAAATCCCCAGATGAAAAGCAAGCTGTACAACATTATTGTTATATTTCTGTTTATTTGAAAGCAACTATGTTGTTATAATGTAAATCTCTCTACAGGCTCTGGAATCCACCAACCATTTATTTTCAGACTCTGTAATTACTGTATATGGGTGGAAAGTATATATAACCATTTTTAGAGTAATATAAAATTAATGGAGGAAAATGTGACTTCTTAAACATTAAAAAAATGACTGAGAAAAAGATGCAGGACAATTATGGCAGAATGCATGATCTGGGGTGGGAGGAAAGGAAAAGGGAATATGCCTGAGCTGAAGTGAAAAACGATGTCTGAAATACACAAAAGATCAATAAAAGCATTAAAAAAGAGAGAGAGAGAGAGAGAGAGAGAGAGAGAGAGAGAGACCTGGAATAGGCTGACTAGAGCTCAGAGGATGAACTGGCACTGAGGAATGGCCAGGGAGAGTAATTTGGCATAATAAACCCTAACATGTTCAAAGATGAAAACCAGGTAAAAAATAAATAAATAAAATAAAATAAAATAAACCCAAACACAAATGACAGAATGTATGGACTCTGGAGAGAGGGGAGTGCTGTGGGAGGGTGCCAATGGAGAAAGGGATATAAAAGCAATCAAGACTGATTGAAAAATTATGTATGAAATATACAAAATATTCAATAAAATTTATAATAATAAAAAAGAAATTTGCTATTTCAGCTATATACTGTGTAAGTATAGAGTAATTTCTTCCTCTTTTGAACTACATAATACTCCATTTCTAACTCTCTGCATGAGACTTGCATCATGCCATTCAGCTTTGCTCTTAGGTGCAAGAATGTTTTACATGTCCTAGTAGATTAAAACCATTCTTTAATAGTCTTTTTGCCCCTTCATATAAATCACCCCCTGTGGTACTTTGTACGCACAACGTACACATTACCTAGTATCTCTGTGCACCACAATCGCTGGACTTGCAAATAGATTATGAATTAGCAGACTACCTGTGAGGATAGAAGAAGTACTTTTCCCTGAGTGGATGAACTAATACTCAAGAGGTTCCATGGTCATTTGGAAGCCCTCTGGTAGTTTCTTGTTCTTAACTGTGATCTAGGTTTCTAAAATACAGAGATGTAGAAGAAGATAGGAAGGAAAATCTGAAGGTAACTCAAGAATAATCTGAAAAATGATGCAGCCAGGTCTAGAGAGATGGCCCAGAGGTTAAGAGCACTGGCTGCTCTTGTAGAGGACATGAGTTCAAGTCCCAGCACCCACACGGCAGCTAACTGTCTGTAACTCTCATTCCAGGGGATCTGATGCCCTCTTCTGACTTCTGTGGGCATTGCACAACATGGCTGTGCTTACATACACTCATTCACATAAAATACAAATAATATTTTTTAGAAAGAAGCAACTATATAAGAAAAGAATTTAAGATGCCTTCTCCATTTTCTATCATATATTTGGGGAACTAGCTGCATCAGTCAAATGCATATATTTTTAGAGAAATAAAAACTATAAAACTGTTTAAGTAATCTTATAGGAAATAGGAATAATTTTGCATATATATATATCTACTTTTCAATTTTATCTTCCTTTATAATTAAACCAAACAAAGAAGGAAGTTAAAGATAAATAGTGTATTTTTTATGCTAAATTATGCCCTGAGGGATATCCTGAATGATTTTGATCATTGCTTAGCTATAAATTTTTGAGGCCTATATCATCTCTCCCACGTTTCAATAAAATTTTGATCATTCTAGACTCTACCTTTCACACCTAATGACTTTTACAATATGGACATGTCCTGGACAGATGACTTTTACTTAACTTTGCAACTGAAAAGTGAATCTTAGCTTGCTTATAATGTAAACAAAGTTACTAAGACGTGCTAGTCCTGTGACCTCGACATATGACCTTAATCCCTCATGACCTTCCTTGCTCTCCCCCCCCAGATAATGTATGAAGGTCTGCATGTATGTTTTGCATATTAAAGCACTACAGAAAGAGATTTTCTCATGAAAAACAGATAATTGTCCCTTTTCTCTTGCAAGTAATACATGGGATTAAATTATTAACATCTGTTTTTATGGGGTACATGCTAGACGAAATCAGCAGGGCTCAGAAAGGGCAAAAGTCTCTTATCATTCTGGATACACTGTTTCAATAACAGAAAGAGCTTACCCTTGTTTGAGACACAGTTCTGAGAGAAATCTGAAGAAATTAGTTTTCAGCAGTTCAGAAACTCTCATGGCCTTAAAATGAAGGCTGAGTTAGGCTGCTGTTTATTAAGACATAGCCAAAACGTGAGATCTATAAACATTGTACCAATCAAAATTAGGATATAGCTGAGTCAGACTCAATGTCGATTTTGGGGTTTTTTTGTTTTTGTTTTTTTAATTTTTTTATTAATTTTTATTTATTTCTGTATGTGTATGAATGTACTGTCTGCATGCAAGTCTGTGCACCCGTGTCGTGCAATGCCGCGGAGGTCAGAAGAGGGTCTCGGATTCCCCTGGAACTGGAGTTCTCCTGGAATTGGAGTTTCAGACGGTTCTCAGCCGCCATGTGGGTGCTGGGGATCGAACCCGGGTCCTCTGTAAGAGCGGTCGGCACTCTTAACCGCTAGGCCATCTCTCCAGCCCCCTCAATGTTGATTTTGTAGCTACTACATATATGAGATTTTCTAAAAGAAAGGAATAGTTGTGGGTTTTTCTTCCAGAAACTTACAGACCAATTAAAGAGAGAAGCAAATAAACACAAGAGTTATTATAAAGTGGAAAATGCTAGTACACACACACACACACACACACACACACTCCCTGTTCTTGAAGCTTGCTATCATTATTTTTCTTCATTTGCTTTGACAAAAATTCCTGAGGAGAGCAATGAATGAGAAAGAAGGAAGGGAAATTTAGGCTTATACTTTCAGAGGATGCAGCCCACCAACCTGGAGGAGTCAGGGCAGGACGAGCAGAAGGTAGCTAGTCACATCACATCTGCAGTCAGGAGCAAAGACCAAACAGGAAGTAGGAGGGGTCTATAAAACCTGAAGGTCTTCCCCCACTTCTTCCTCTTCCTCATAGTCCACTACCTTCCAAAACAGGGCTGCTAGAACAAGTGTTCAAACACATGAGCCTACGGGAGAGATTTCACATTCAAACCACACACCTTTATCTCTCATGCCTCCTCAAGAACTGGAAAATGTGTGTGTTTTACTTCATCTGTCCTATTGTATACAGTATCTGGGACTAGAAAGCTCAAAAATAATATCAATTTATTTCTCTTGGTTCTGGAAACTGACAAGCCTAGACCAAAGCCCAGCAGGTTCACTTGTCTCTACTTCTTTTTTTTTTAATTTTTATTTATTTTCTATGTGTATGAATGTACTGTCTGCATGCAAGTGTGTGCACCCGTGTCGTGCAATGCCGCAGAGGTCAGAAGAGGGTGTCAGATTCCCTTGGAACTGGAGTTTTCCTGGAATTGGAGTTTCAGATGACAGTTCTCGGCTGCCATGTGGGTGCCAGGGATTGAACCCAGGTCCTCTGCAAGAGCAGTCGGCGCTCTTAACCGCTAGGCCATCTCTCCAGCCCCCACTTGTCTCTATTTCTAAGATGCCATATTGAACATGATGGCCTTACTTAGAAGGAATAGAGGGCTGGAGTTCAGCAGTTAAGAGAGCCAACTGCTCTTGCAGAGGACCAAGGTTCCATTCCCAGCACCCATATGGTGGCTAAGAACTGTCTTTAAGCCAGGCATGGTGGTGCACACCTTTAATACTACCAGTCAGGAGGCAGAGGCAGGCATATCTTTTTGAGTTCAAGGCCAGCCTGGTCTACAGAGTGAGTTCCAGGCCAGTTGGGACTACAGGGAGACCCTGTCTCAAAAAAGGGGGGGTAGGGTGAGGGACACAGTTATAGATATGATTAGTAACATAATCTTGTACAAAAAATATATATACAATTAAAAAATTTCAAAAAAAGAATAGAAAGACAAAGGTGAATGAATACCAAATCTTCATAGGGAAGAAGAAATTAAACTCACTCAACTGCTTTTCCAAGGGCTCTAATCCCATCTGTGAGGGCTCTGCTCTTAGAACCTTTTTTTAATATTTTTTTATTTTTTATTTACTTTTCTCTATGTGTATGAATGTACTGTCTGCATGCAGGTCTGTGCACCCGTGTCGTGCAATGCCGCGGAGGTCAGAAGAGGGTGTTGGATTCCCCTGGAACTGGAGTTCTCCTGGAATTGGAGTTTCAGACGGTTCTCAGCTGCCATGTGGGTGCTGGGGATCGAACCTGGGTCCTCTGCAAGAGCAGTCAGCACTCTTAACTGCTAGGCCATCTCTCCAGCCCCCCAATTTTTTTTATACATTTTTATATTTGTTTTTTCGACAGGGTCTCACTAGTCATAGCCCACCTGGAACATTGCCCAGGTTGACCTCAATCTCTCAGGGATCCTCCTGCCTCTGCCTCCCACAGCTAGGATTAAAGGCACATGCCACCATGCCTGGCAGAACTTTTTTTCTTAGAGGCCTCATCTCTTTAAAGTATTGCACTGCCAATTAAGTTGCAACATATGAATTTAAGGGTAAAGGCCTTTACCCTTAAACATTCATATGTTACCATAGCAAGATGCCATGGGCCACCACTCATATTTCCCATGCCATCCAGTCTTTCTCCCCCAGTAAGTTCTCATAGCCTTCTAACTCAGTATGCCAGGCAGCCACTACCAATAATGGGTACATGTCAGTTGTTTCTATCATCTGATGTTCCTTTAATCACATGTGGCTGCAATCCACAGGATGTTCTTCCCTCCTAGAACCAGGCTGGCAGCTTCAATATGCTGCAAGCTTCAAGGTTGTCTCCTGCCTGCAGATAGACAGTCTCTAGGCTTAGCTCTGGCAAGGAGAAGGGAGGGAACCACAGGAAGTTACCCTACGAGAAAAGAGACACGGACTCAGAGAAAGTCTGGGAGATAGACTCAGTTTTATTCATGCCAGCAGTGTGTTTATATACTGAAAGCTACTGTGCTCTGGGCAAGGAAGTGGGGGGAGGCAGAACGGAAGGAGGAGCCACCTTGGCTCCTACAGGGGGGCTGCAGAGCTCCGGTTTGTGCAACCAGTAAACTAGAGGTGTGACATTTTGCTCAATACCTCAAGGGAAAGGGCCATCCAGTTCTGGAACTTTGCAGAGATAGGCGAGGCAGGGAAAAACACTGCAATATCCCAACCTTACAGAGATATAGATAACTCACAGAGACAACTGAATGCCCACAGAGATATCAGATAATTCTTGCAGGTTCTTCGGGACAGGTTTTACAGGTCCTTGCCTTGAGCCAGGCAAAGTTTCATTCTTACAGCCCCTCCTGTGTTTTTTAATTAAAATGGAGCAGTTATGTCATAGTCCTCCAGAATATTTTGTGGGATGGTCTGATACTGGACTAAAGACATTTGAGGTGTAACCCCAAACTGGCTTTTGACAAACCAGAAAGTCAACTTTCTGAGGTGAGAATTAGTTTAAACAAAAAGGATCATCCTGGTGGCCTAGGGGAACTTAGGTTGCAAAGCTTTTGTTAAAAAATATCTTTCTCTGAGCACAGAGGCAGCAAAAGGCTATATAGGCCAGTTGCTATGACTCTCANCAAAAAAAAAAAAAAAAAGGATCTTTCTCTGAGCACAGAGGCATTGAAGGGCTCTAGGCCAGTTGCTATGACTCTCAAGTGCATTCACACTTATTGATTAAACATAGAAACTGATGCCAGTGTATCACAAACTGACCATAAGAGATGCAAAGAGACCCGCTGAGTATATAACTTTGCCCTTAAGTGGTGGAACTCTAAAAATGACAAAATAAAAGTAATAACTTTTCTCCCATTAAAACATACAGGTATGCAAATGACATTGTCTCTAAAAATAACATTGCTTGTCCTACACATAAAGACATACAAATACATACAGGTATGCAAATGACATTGACTCTAAAAATAACATTGTTTGTCCTACACATGAAGACATACAAAGACATACAGGTATGTGAATTACATCTTTTCTAAGAGTAACATTCCTTATCTTATACATGAAAACATACAGATATTACTTGATACCCCTTTTAACATGGTGTTTTTTTACTTGTATCGACAAAGTCCCAAGCATGGCTGGAGAGATCTGTATATACAACTACATTGATGGGACAAAGTTCAGTCATAATTGTCTCCTGTAGGTTTTTTCTTTAGCCAGCAGTCTCCAGGCTTTTGGGCGGGGGCAGGTGAGAAAGAGGAGTAAGCTATTTCTTTTGTTGAAGATAGCACCCAGGTTGTCTCAGTCATTTTTCCAGGAGGAGGCTAGCTACTCAGCTGTGCCTTTTAGTTTCTCCAGAGGCGTGGATTATGTCTGAAGGTGAAGTAAAAAGAGGGCTGCAGATGGCTTATCTCAGAGCTAGAATCTTGGCTTTCAGGGGTGACTTTTGTGCTTTTACTGATGGAATATTATACTAGCTTGTGCTGCTGGCCTAGCACAGGTGGTTGGAGATACCATTTTTTTTTAATTATATTACCGTAGGTAGGAAATACCTCATTTATCATTTTAGTAGATAAATGGATGAAGGCTTATTAAAGTTCTTTTTGGGAATAACATAGATTAGCCCTTTAATTTTAAGTTTGAAAAGTAAAATAATATATTAATTTAGTGCATGAAATTATCCATGGCTCTTTTTAGCCCTGATAGATTTATTTGGGCCTGATTTTTAGTTTAATAAAAGACAGCTGTAATATTTTTTTTTTACTGATGTAATTTGTTGTTGAGAGAAATCCCAGCCAGTATAGTACCTGGCCTTGATATATATTTAATAGATGTTTTTGAGAAATAGAATATCTTTTTATGAGATTTTATGTCTCTTAATGTAAGAAAGAAGTTAAGCGGTCTTTTGGAGGGCATTACATTAATTTTACCTTATTTTAGGAGAATATATATATTTTTTCTGAAAACCATAGTATCACATACATACCCATATGGGAACCGATGTCCTGAGGTTCATTGTTGATGAAGAGATGAAATATTGTCTTTTAAAACTAAAAATTATCTTGTAGATAAAAAGGGATGTTACAGATAACATTATAAAAAGATATTGGATATGCATTAATGCCAAGGCTGTTACCTGGAAATTTAGCATGAATTAGAAGTACAAGTAACTTGTAGTTTATATACATTTAAGTGTGAGCAAAATTTTAAACAACATAAATTATTTAGTTTATCACTAATGTGTGAATAGATTTTGAACTTTAGTAAAAATAAGTTAGAGGAACCTTGATTAAATGTACATTGTGACCTTTATGTTACCTGATTAAGACTGGATCCTTGGGGCTGGAGAGATGGCCTAGTGGTTAAGGGCGCCAACCACTCTTACAGAGGACCTGGGTTCGATCCCCAGCATCCACATGGTGCCTGAGAAACATCTGAAACTCCAATTCCAGGAGTTCTCCAGGGGAATCCAACACCGTCTTCTGACCTCCGCGGCATTGCACAACATGGGTGCACAGACCTGCATGCAGACAGTACATTCATACACATAAAAAAAAAAAAAAAAAAAAGACTGGTTCCTGTAGAAATAAAGTTTATACATATATAATTTAATCTTTATATATATTACAATTTTTACATGTATTACTTTAAGGTATAAATTTTACAGAATGGGTTCTGCAGATCCTATTGAGTGTTGGTGGGTCATATCCAGTAAGTGACAGTACATAGTTAATAAAACTTTGAACTACTATCTGTGCAGATTTATATTTACCCATTATAAATCAATTTATTTATTAGCCATTTGAATATATTGACAGACCTGAGTTAGGGAAGAATTAATTTTCGTTTTAGAGTTAGCCTTTAGTTAATCTATGTAAATAGAAAAATCACACAAAATAATTTTTCACCAAAACCTAAAAATGGCAAATAATTGTTAGAGAATATAAATTAGTTTTAGTTTTTGCTAGACCAAGTTGGCTTGAAAAATCTTCATACAAAGCTGGTATAAAACTCAAATAGACAGGGGCTGGAGAGATGGCCTAGTGGTTAAGAGCGCTGACTGCTCTTGCAGAGGACCTGGGTTCAATCCCCAGCACCCACATGGCAGCTGAGAACCGTCTGTAACTCCAATTCCAGAGGAACTCCAGTTCCAGGAGAATCTAACACCCTCTTCTGATCTCTGCAGCATTGCACGACACAGGTGCACAAACCTACATGCAGACAGTACATTTATACACATACAAAATAAATAAAATTTAAAAAATATTAAAAAATAAAAAAATTCAAATAGACATGAATTAAAATGACTTGTATTTTGCTCCGCGGTAGGTTACAGACCACATGATCAAGGGACCTGTGAATTTTAAAAACGAAAACAAATCTAAAAAGCTCCAAGATTGTTTAAGACCTTTTCTATCAAAAAATTTTAAAATTGTTTAGGATCCTTAATTGATTGATTCTGAAATGCCTAGGACTTATTAATTGATCAGTTGTGCACAACTCATTTAAAGATGTTTTTGGGTACCCATGTATCAGATTTAGAAGCATGTTTGAGATGGAATTCAGATTGCCATTTTTTAAATTAATTTTATTTATTTCTGTATATGTATGAATGCACTGTCTGCATGCAAGTTTGTGCACCCGTGTCGCGCAATGCTGCGGAGGTCAGAAGAGGGTGTTGGATTCCCCTGGAACTGGAGTTCTCCTGGAATTGGAGTTTCAGACGGTTCTCGGCCGCCATGTGGGCGCTGGGGATCGAACCCGAGTCCTCTGTAAGAGCGGTCGGCGCTGTTAACCGCTAGGCCATCTCTCCAGCCCCTAGATGGCCATTTTAAAATATATTATCTCAAGATAAAAATTGATGTTCAAAGAGCAGTACAATTATCTTAATTCTGAACAAGTATCATGAGAAAGAACACAGTAAAGTTTAAAGGCACATTTTCTTTGAATATCATTTGGAAAAACCTGAATCAAAAAGTCCCGGAACCACTACTGAAACTTATTGATCAGTGTGAAGCACCTTGGGAAATGTAGTTTTCTGGCCTGTAGGAAAGGAAATGAAAAAAAAAAAATGCCCACGACAGGAAGTTGTCATGACTGTGACAGGCCGAAGGAATTCTGGGAAATGTAGTTCTGCACTCAAAACTGGCAAGCTTTGCTTTTTCTTTCTTGGGAAATGATTTTGGTTATAAATTTTTTTTTATTATTATTTATTTATGTATGTGTTCAATGTACTGTCTGCATGCAAGTCTGTGCACCCGTGTCGTGCAAAGCCGCGGAGGTCAGAAGAGGGTTTCGCATTCCCCTGGAACTGGAGTTCTCCTGGAATTGGACTTTCAGACGGTTCTCAGCCGCCATGTGGGTGCTGGGGATCGAACCCGGGTCCTCTGTAAGAGCGGTCGGCGCTCTTAACCGCTAGGCCATCTCTCCAGCCCTTTTGGTTATAAATTTTTACAGCTCCGAGTTAGGGCTACATTAATGGGAAACGCCTGTAAATGAAGGCTTTGACTATCCTGATCTGGCACGGTATTTGTGTGGCTAAATGTGAAGGTGCTGAAAGTGGCTTAAAGTGAAAGGGAGGATCCTGGCGGCTGGGCTGCAGTGGCAGAGCTCTGGCAGCGCATAGCTGAGCGAGGGTCTGCATGGCCACTGGCTGCACCTGGCTCATCTGGGTCCTCACACGGCCCCCTGCGCTTCCCGCCAGCACCCAGCTCAGTGCTGCAGCTCCTCCATGTGCCGCCGGCCCCTCTGCCAGCTGCCCAGACTGCAGCAGAGCTGCCACCACAGTTGCTTGGTTTTTGATTGGCATGACTGGTGATAAGGAAAGGCAGGGAACCCTAGTGGTTAGGAGAAAAGACAGTTCAAAGATTTATCTCATGGGAAAAGAGAATTAGAATTTTTTCTATAGAGATGTGCCACAGCTTGGCCATATAGAGAAGAAATACTGAAGGGGAAAGACAAATTAAAAGGTTAATCTCTCGTAAAAGAGAAGATTTCCTTGGAGATAGGCCTAGTCTGGCCACTACCCTGAATCCTACATGGTGGGGGGGGGTACTTCTCCATTTTTCACGGTAAAACCCTCTGAGATTTGCCTCACATGTGGAAGGAAAAACGGCTGAGAGAGACAGCCCGTGGAAATACCTTATTCCTTATTCCTTCTGTTGGTGGAGAATCCAAGACCTATGTTGGGCGCCAGCTGTAGGAGTTTATTAATCATCTGAATAGTCCTTTATACACACATGGCCGACATCCACATGCTGTTCTTCCCTCCCTGCAAGCTTTAAGGGTGTCTCCTGCCAGCAGGCAGACAATCTTCCAGCTTAGCTCTAGCAAGGAGAGGGGAGGGGGGGGCTTTGGGGAGGTTACCCGACAGAATAGAAAGACAAGGAGAGACAAGGACAGACAGACACAGACTCAGAGGGCGAGGTACGGGAGAATAGACTCTCTCCTTATTCATGCCAGCAGTGTGCTTATATACCAAAAGATACTGTGCTCTGGGCAAGGAAGTAGGGGGCAGGAGGATGGAAAGGGTGAGCCATTTTGGCTCTAATGGGGGGGGGGTGCTGCAGAGCTCCTGTGTGTGCAACAGGTAAACTAGAGGTGCGACATTCTGCTCAATGTCTCAAGGGAAGTGGCAATCCGGTCCCGGAATTTTGCAGAAATAGGCGAGGTGAGAAAACACTGTAACATCCTGGACCTTCCAGAGCTACAGATAACTCACAGAGACGATTGAAATGCCCACTGAGAGATCAGATAACTCCTGGAGGTTTCTCGTGACAGGTCTTACAAGTTCTTTCCTCAAACCAGACAAAGTTTTATTCCTACATCATAGATTCTAGTAATACATTATTGGTAGTTTATGAACTTTCATAAGTTCCCAACTTGAATATGTTACATATATATCCAACTATGAAACAAGAATAAGAGATCAAAATTTTCACGTTTGCTTATTTGTTTATTTATTGAAAGTGTTTCCAACATCCCAGGAGAGCCTCACACTCACCACACAGCCGAGGATGACTTTGAATTTCTTTTCCACCTCTCAAATCCTGGGATTACAAGGGTTCACCACCATGCTTGGTATAATGTTTGGGGTTTTGAATCCAGGGCTCTGTGCACGCTAAGCAAGCACTTCACCCACTGAACTGCATACCCAGCCCAAAAAAGATATTTGAAAGGGATAATAAATAAAGAAACCAAGGCTCTAAAAGGTTCAACAACAACATGATGGAATGTGGTCATTGCTGTGTCTCTTGAGTTAGAGACAAATGATCATCATCCCAAGCAAGCGAGGCAGGAGCCAGTGAGCATACAGTGCTTTCCGGTGTTCTTAGTGTTACTGAGCCTGGCTATGGGAGGCATGGGTGGTTACAGGGGTAGGTGTTTCTGAGTTGCTGACTCTGTACACAGTTGTCTGGTGATGACCAGGATGGGATGTGGGTTTTGCGTAAGTTTTGGAGAGAAAGTGAAATTTGCAAAGAAGGAACCACTCTGACCCTGGGACACCAGATTAGGAGATGAGCTTCAGGCATGGAAGGAGGATCTGATTAGATTAATGACAAAGAACTTGTTAAAAGGAAAAATTACAAAAAATTAAAGATTTTTTATTGGTGGGGTGATTGTTTTGTTTTGGAGAAAGGGTCTTGCTGTGCAGCCCAGGCTGACCGCCCTCCAATCCCTTTCCTCTTGCTTCAACTTTCTTTTTTTTTAAATTTTATTTATCTATTTTTATGTGTATGATTGTACTGTCTGCAAGTAGGTCTGTGCACCCATGTCGTGCAATGATACAGAGGTCAGAAGAGGGTGTCGGATTCCCCTAAAACTGGAGATCTCCTGGAATTGGAGTTACAGATGGTTCTCAGCCGCCATGTGGGTGCTGGGGATCGAACCTGGGTCCTCTGCAAGAGCAGTCGGTGCTCTTAACCATTAGGCCATCCCTCCAGCCCCTTGCTTCAACTTTCTAAGAGCTGGGAATACAGGTGTATACCACCATGATCAGCTAGTTTACTGTCCAAATTTTACATATTGCTTTTATTTTATGTGTATGAGTATATTGCCTGCATGTATGTAAGTGCACCTGTGTACTGCAATGTCCACGGAGGTCAGCAGAAAGGATCAGATCCCCTGGAACTAGAGCTACCGATGGTTGTTTAGCCACCATGTGGGTGCTGGGACTTGAACCTGGGTCCTCTGCAAGAACAGTCAGTGCTCTTCCCTGCTGGGCCATCTTTCCAGCCCCATGCTCAGCTATTTTAAGGATCTTAATTAGCTTTTATTCATCAAGAAGCAGGAAACATCTTTTATGAAGCTGAATGAGTGTTTTCAGAAGCTGAACTTTTAATATATTTTTAATTTTTATTTATTTATTTATTTATTTTTGTATGAATGTACTGTCTGCATGTAGGTTTGTGCACATGAGTCGTGCAATGCTGCAGAGGTCAGAAGAGGGTGTTGGATTCCCCTGGAACTGGAGTTCTCCTGGAATTGGAGTTACAGACAGTTCTCAGCCGCCATGTGGGTGCTGGGGATAGAACCCGGGTCTTCTGTAAAAGCAGTCAGTGCTCTAACAGCTAGGCCATCTCTCCAGCACCAGAAGCTGAACTTTTAAACAGAAAAGGACTATGGAAAGCAGAAGCAAGTGGACTGGTCGTTGTCTTAAAGTAGCTTTCCTCGCAGGGTTAACACAGAGGGGCTTCCTTACCATCCTCACCTAATCTGCCTGGCTATTTCTCTCTCTTTTTCCTCTTTCTCTCCTCCCTGCCTTCTCCATTACCCCTCTCTATCCCTCCCCTCTCCTCTCCTCTCCTCCTCCCCATCTACCCTTCCCACCTCTTAATTTCCTGGAAGTTCAGTCAAGGTTGGTTTGGTCTTTTTGATGTGAACCTCAGCATGAGTGGCTTCTTTTGTGACTCCATCCTAGGCCCATGTAGGAGCCCCATGTGGAGCCATGGCATCAGACAGATTCTAGTAACAGAGTCAGTTGGATGAGAAGACCTCCTATAGCTACAGAATGAAAGAAATAGGACCTAGCAAACCCAGGACAGTGGACCTCTCTGCAAAGCAGCTTCCAACGTCCCTCCTCCTGTGCACTTCCCAAGTGTCTAAGCATAGTAACTCTCATCTTCCATCTGTGCAGAGTTGTAAGCAGTCCCAATATGTATGTGAGAACATAGCTCTGTCTACTCCTGAGATTACCACTCAGAAGAGGCGACAGGTTGAAAGACAGCACCGTGCAGCGAGATGGTTTCAGTGAGAGATGAGGACACATCTTTGTCCATCTTTGCTTTTCAGCTGGCGTTAGGAGGTGGGATGGATAAAACCAGAGGAATGAGATTCTTTTCTCAGAAATGCAACACAAACTGAACAAGAAAAAAATTTCAAATTGGGTGGTCATGATCATCACTATTTATATAAATAAATAAAGTATTGTCAAAGAAAACTATTCCCTGTAAGAAACAGTTCACTCTTCAGGCAAATATAAGGGATGTCGTTCTAGGACCAAGGACTCAAGTTGCCCAATACAACCTGTTGTGGTGTGGAGACAATTTATTAGGGACTTAAAAGATTGCTCAAGGGTTAGAGCAGTGGCTGATCTTGCAAAGGACTGGGTTCAGTTCTCATAACCCAAATGGGAGCAAGCAAACATCTGTAACTCCAGTTCCAGGGCATCTGACACTCTCTTCTGACTTCCACATGCATCGCATGGCCCAGGTGCACTTACATACATGCGGGAAATACATTCAGACACATGAAATTTAAAAAATACTAAGTAAAATATTTTCAAGTCGTTTAATAATAGACAGCAGGCGAGAGGGGCTATCAACAGAAAGAACTCTGGAGGACAAGGGGACGCAGAGCGGGGTTTAAAAGCATAAAACCACAATTACCCATGCCTTCGATCAAGCCAATAGCCATAGTTACATCAGATCACCATAGATACACTAGAACAGGGGCAGGACAGTTAACAAAGAGGTTTTCAGATAACAAAATGATTGTAAGTTTTTGTTAGGAAAAAAAAGTTTCTCAGAATTGCAGAAACACTGTACCTCCTGAAATGTAGGTGCAGCCTCCATGAGACCAGGTCTGCTCTGCTGGCTGCGGTCAGAGGAGCCGGGAAGGAGAGGGGGCCAGGGGCAGATGGGGTGAGGAAAAGACAGCTAGAATAAAATGGAGTCAGTTTTGCCACTTTAATTCTAAGACTTTGTTCTTCTTGGACAAACGCACAGTGCTGCTCATGGGCCCGTAAGACTTCGTAAACTAACAACTATATTCAAATATTAAACGCATGAATTCCAGGAATAAAAGTGCACAGCTGTCACTTTATCATCAACTCTTGCTGATGCCTGAGATAAGCACACCCTGCAGCCCTGCCTTCAGGTGACAAGGTGTGCACCATCCTGTCAGACAGATGGGGAAACATCTTCACTCAAATGGAACACAGAGACACCCACTTGTCTAGCTGCATTTATAGGACAGCTGCAGATGGGGCCATCCATCTCCAGCTCTGGGTTCCAGAACTTCAGGAGAGCCATCTTCAGAGGAGGTGAGAGTCTAGGTCTGTCAGTGCCTTCCTTTGTGGATGGTGCTCCAAACCTTTTCCATCAGTACTCTGTGTATCTCTCTAACCCATGGGCTATCGCTTTCTATCTTCCTCTCATTATCACAAAGGGTGGGTTGCTTGGGGATAGTTGGAATATTTACTTAGTTACTTTGCAGTACTAGGGCTTTGCTCAGGCTAAACAAGTATTTTACACTAAATGATACTGCCAGCTCTAGTATTTTGGATTTCTCTAATTCCTACATATTCTCTAAACTGCCTTTGGAAAGACAGCAAGTATCACATAAGTTAAAGGAAGACACAGGTAGTGACGCTGGTGGCTGGACCCACATGGGGGCTGACCTTCAGCTTCCTTTCTAAAGAGAGTGTTCCTACCAGAAATGGATTTTTAAAATATTGTGGAGCTGGGCATGGCGGAGCAAGCCTTTAATCCCAGCACATGAGTTCAAGGCCAGCCTGGTCTACAGAGTGAGTTCCAGGCCAGCTGGGGCTATAGGGAGACCCTGTCTCGAAAAAAAAAATGGAAAGGTTATATTCTAATAGTCATATATTTGTATGTCAAATTGAAAAGGGGTCAGCCCTGAGGACCAGATCTTCAACTGACCTACAGAAAACAAAAACCTTGGTTAATCTAGGCTTACTGTGTGGCCTTAAACATCCAAAAGGAAATTATAACTAGAAAAAAGTATCAGGCTGGTGTAACTTAGCTTTCTCAAAACTTAACAACCATACTTAATGCCCATACCAATTTGGCCTAGGGTGTTAAAAGGATAACTTTGTTTCTTGCCCTCAGAGGTCAACTAAGTCCCAGGGGACTATGCATGGGGACATCTATTGAAATGTTCTGCAAATGTGAGTCACCAGTCTTCCTGCACAGGGAGGTCTTGGAGATCCACTAATGGGACTTCAGCCAGTGCCCAGTTTATAAAGAGGAAAGTCTGCTAATGCTTCAAAAAGGGAAGCCTGGTCTAGGAAGACCTGACTTTGTCTTCAAGTGGATGGAACTGGGAAATGAAAGGCCAAAGGGGGTCTGGAGAGATGACCTAGTGGTTAAGAGCGCCGACCGTTCTTGCAGAGGACCCGGGTTCGATCCCCAGCACCCACATGGTGGCCAAGAACTGTCTGAAACTCCAATTCCAGGAGAACTCCAGCTCCAGGGGAATCCGAGACCCTCTTCTGACCTCCGCGGCATTGCACGACACGGGTGCACAGACCTGCATGCAGACAGTACATTCATACACATACAGAAATAAATAAAAATTTAAAAAAATAAAATAAAATAAATTTAAAAAAAGAAAAGCCAAAGGAACCAGGGGCTCCCTCCCCCCCCCCAAAAAAAAACCCCTGAGTGACCCTTGAGGACCAGATCCTCAAGTGACCTTGAGAAAACAAAAATCTTGGCTGTGTGGCCTTAAACATCCAAAAGTAAAGTATATGAAGTAAATAATGAGTAAGGCCTGAGAAACTGAGAAATTGTACTTCATGTGTAACACTTGAGATCTTAGTTTAAAAAGGCAAAAAAGAAAAAAAAAAGCACTGTTGTTTTGCCTGTCTTCAATTCTTACTGCTTTTGCCATCCTTCAAATACATGAGACACAGCTTTTCAACCTTCCAATATGGACTGAAGACTCATGTCTCTCCAAGAATCCTCCAAACCTTCAGTGCCAGATGGGGACTGCTGAGACATCCAGCTTGTGGACTGAACAACTACTGGGGTTTCAGCCTCTTCAGAGTATAGACTGACACTGTTGGACTACCCAGGCTGTATCATGGAGACCAGTCCAGGAAGATCAAGACAGGACGCAGTGCTTACTGGACCTCATTTGGTGACCATGGGAAGAGAAGACCCTAGTGTGGAGCACAAGGGCAGGACTGAAGGTGGTTTGGGCTTGCCAAGGAGGAACCTTCAAACAGTTCTTTAAGGAAAACATGACATCTTTCAGCCTAATAAAGAAAAATAATAATAATAATAATAAAGAAATCATAAACTGAAGATGCTAACACCTATGATGTCATAATCTTGATTATATGTGGCATGCATATATGCATATTTTGGAGTAATACACATTGGAAGGAACAACAACAACAACAAAAGACTGGGTCAGAGAACTGACTAAAAGGGTGAACTTCTGCCCAAAACAGTAAACTTCTGCATCGAAAATTTTAAAAGAGACTGAGAAAAAGATGAAAAACATGTGTGGCAGAATGCATGAGCTCTGGTGGGGGGGAGGACAAGGCAGGGGAAATGGGTCTGGATTTGATTGGGAAATGTTGTGTGAAATGCACAAGGCTTCAATTAAAATTGGCTTAGAAAAAGGGATCAGCTGTGCTGGATAGCTTTAATTGTTTGACACACCTAGGTTCATTTTGTTTTGTTTTGTTTTGATGGGATCTTACTGTGTATCCACGGTTGGTCTTGAATTTGCGATCTTCTTGCCAAGGACTCCTGAATGTCGGGTTCATAGATGTGTGCTATCACTCCAGGCAAAGGTAGCAGTTTCTCAGTGGTAAGAGTGCTCAATAAACTATACAGATTATAATAAGAATCTTTTTTGTCATTACTTATGAAGGTATCTCACAGTATAATTTAGATTTCTTTTTTTTATCCAACAAAGTGATTTTGGTTAGGTGCTTTCTGTTTTTAAATATAAATATGTGTTACTAATGTTTATTATTATTTATATCTAAGAGATATATTCTAACAGAATATTATGCCTAACTTCAAATTTTGTCATTGTTTGCTTCTAGTAGATGGTAAAAAAACATATATTTCATGAACTCTTAAAAATATTTCTGTGATGATGCCTGGTGTGGTGGTGCACCTCTTTAATCCCAGCATTTGGGAGGCAGAGGCAGGTAGATCTCTGTGAATTCAAGGCCAGCCTGGTCTACATAGTGAGTTCTAGGACAGCTGGGACTACAGAGGTGGCTCAGTAGTTAAGAGCACTGACAGAAGCCAGGCATGGTGGTGCATGCCTTTAATTCTAGCACTTGGGAGGCAGAGGCCGGTGGATCTCTGTGAGTTCAAGGCCAGCCTGGTCTACAGAGTGAGTTCCAGGACAGCCAGAGCTACAGGGAGACCCTGTCTCGAAAAGACCAAAAAAAAGAGCACTGACTGCTCTTGCAGAGGACCCAGGTTCAAGTCCCAACACCCACATGGCAGCTAACGACTGTCCTAAGTGATGGTTAATTTAATGTAGGAACTTACAGCACCATACTCAGATCTGGGGCAAACATTATTTATTATTTTATGTGTATGAGTGTGTTGCCTGCATATATGTAAGTATACTCATGTCCTGCAAGGACTGTAGAAGCCAGAACAGGGCACTGGTTCACCTGAAGTTACAGGCGGTTGTTAGCTGCAATGTGGGTGCTGGGAATCGAACCTGGGTCCTGTGCAAGAGCAGCTATTGTACTTAACTCCTGAGCCATCATTCCAGCCCCAAATAAACATGTGTGTGTGTGTGTGTGTGTGTGTGTTGGTTAATCTTCACTGTCAATTTGTCTGGATTCAAAAACCACATATGAAATACATTTCTGGGCATATCTGTGAAAGGGTTCATATGAGGAGAGAAAAATCCCTGAATACTGTTGGTATTTCGTGCACTGGGGTGCTAGACTGAAGAAAAAGGGAAAAAAAAACAGAGAGAAAACAAGATGGCCACCATCATTCATCTCTCTCCGCCCCATGACTGCAGATGCAGTGCGACCAGCTGCCTCGTGGCTCTGCCACCACAGCCACAGCCCAAATAAACCTCTTTTGTTTAGTCTGCTTCTGTCAGGTATTTTGTCATATGAACAAGAAAAGTACTTTATGAGGGAGTTTCTGAAAGAGATTAGCACTTCAGATTATAAGTGAATTGTGCTTCCAAATGGGTTGGGCATCACCTAATCTTCAGAAGGCTTGAGTAGAATAAAAAGGCAGAAAGGAGAATTCCCTGTCTCCACCTCACTGTTTCCATGCTGAGATGTTGCTCTCCTATCATCTGTTGGAAAAATCTTCAAATAGCAGTTTCTTTCATATAGAAATTATATATTGATGTACTTATATGATTTTCTGCTGTGTCCATATGCTTTCAGATATAAAAGAAGAAGTTTTGGTAACTTGATATTAAATCTGATGTTTGAATTTCTCCTTCTCTTTATTTGTGGTTTTCCTGACATTCAGAAGGATGCTTTAAACTTATTTATTTACTATTTATTTGTGTGTTATTATTGTTGTTGTGTCTAGAAAGGCTTTTGCTGACAGACTATTATGGAACAGAGTATTCTTGTATATACATTTCTAGTTATTTTATACTTACATTTTTATAATTAAACATCAAATTCATACAGATACCTCTGATAGGACATTAGACATAAGGATATAACTTTATACATTTCATACATCCATATAAGGAATTGACTTTCAAAAAAGCCAACTTCATTAATTCTCAATATTTTGATTTATTTTTATTTTATGCATATGAGTATCTCCTGCCTGTGTGTAAGTGCACCAGGTCCTGCAATGCCCCTGGAGGCCATAAGAGAATATCAGAGCCCCATGAAACTGGAGCTTTGGAAGGTTGTGAGCTGCCAGGTAGGTGCTGGGATTTGAATCTAGTTCCTCTGCAAGAGCAGCCAGTGTTGTTAACAACTGAGCCATCTCTCCAGCCCCTTACCTATATTTTTAAGATGTTACCCAATGACACATCAGCATGCTGTGCCCTAGAACATAATTTACCTCTTAAAGATGTACTTGTGTTCAAATAATTTTCTATGATCATCTAATTCATGAAGCAAGCCATCAAGTAACCAAAAAATGGCTTGTCATGTCCTGTGGGACTGGAGGTGGTGTAATCTTTCAAGTTGTGAAATGAATAATGCCCAGAACATTCACTTATGGGTTGCATAAAAAGTTTCAAAATATGAACAAGCAGAGATCTGAGGAAAAAGAGAGAGAGAGAGAGAGAGAGAGAGAGAGAGAGAGAGAGAGAGAGAATTTCTTGAGAATACAAAAAGTTGAAATCATCCTAACTGGTGTCTTTGTATATCTCAAAGGTATAGGTGGTCCATGCTTCCACCTGGGTTTACTTCCCTGAAAAGCCTTTGTATTAGAGCAATTCTTTAATTGATCAAATCCTGTACATACTTGCTTTCTCTAAATTTCTGTCCTACCTCATATGCACAAATCTAGTCAAGCAGCTCCTTTCTTTTCTAATAATAAAAGAATAAAGGTAACAGGTAGAAGTGAATGTAGGCCTTTAACTTTTTTCTTTTGTTAGCATATATTAAGTCTATAAAATAATGGGTTTCATTACATTTCATACATGTATATAAGGAATTTATTGCATTTATCCCTCTCCTCCCATTTCTTTAAAATGAGTGAATGTCAGTCATCTACTACTCAAGACACTTTGGCAGAAGGATAGTGAGTTAAACTGAGTCCAACCTGGGCTACCTAGCAAGACTGTGAAACACACAGATGTGAGAGAAGGACAGCGAAAAGACTTATGGGAAGACAAATGGTGCTGACAATGTGTTCTCATAAAATCATTATAGAAGAATGTGTTTGGCATTGAGGAGCCTAGCCAAGGCTTTCTGTGAGTGAACATGACTTTCAAAAAAGAACTCTACTTTCCAAAAGTATGTTACAAAGAGAATTACCTATACTTCTCCTCAGTATATTTTCCTCCTGTGGGGATTATTTTTTATCTCTGAAGAGCCTAGGAAGCATGAAGGCTGTTCCCCTTCAGAAAGTTCCCAAGATCCCCTGTTCGGAAAGACACAAAATTGGAAGCACATTATATTCCTTCTATGTGGAACAACTGTGCTCTGTCAGCATATACTATTTCTGTCACTTGTAGATAAAGGTGTGTGATAACCTCAGAGATGTTTGATAATAGCAAAAATTAGACCATGTCCTCCACACAAAGAGGAAATCACGTGTATCTATTTCAGGTGCAATCACAGATAGCAGACATGTCTGACATCATTGTTGACTGGATCGATGAACACCAACTACAGCGTTTAGACCAAAGGTTGATTGTTGTTGATGAAAATGACAAGGTCATTGGTGCAGACACCAAGAGGAACTGCCACCTGAACAATAACATCGAGAGAGGTAGCACCATGCCTTTCCTTTTTCTGTAGTGAAGATTGGCGCTTAAAAATTTTTTATTAGTGTGCACATATGCATGTGTATGTGTATGATGTATGTGCAAGTGCACGTGTGTGTGGTGTATGTGCAAGTGCACATATGTGTGTGTGATGTATGTGCAAGTGCACATGTGTCATGGCACACATGTGGAGGTCAGAGAACAACTTTGTAAGTCACTTCCTTCCTATCTTTAGATGGGTTACATGGGTTCGGTGAATCAAACTCAGGTCATTAGGCTTCCTTAGTGAGTGCTTTTAACCAGCATTCATTCTCTATCTCCCTCTCTCGCTCCCTCTCTCAACAGAGAGGCTTAGGAGGAGAATGTGGGCTTTTCTATGCAGACCACACAATCATCTTATGCTCTCTCTCTGCTGATCTTTAGGAAGAGATTGTATAGAGCCGATCGTGACAACCTCCATCAGAACCTTGAACCTTGTAGGCAGCTGTGCACTCCCCTCCAAAATCCCATCTGGGAAAGCGTCCTGCTGTTATTTCAAAAAGAACCTCCACCCTGGTTTCTTTTATTTTATTTTATTTTATTTTATTTTATTTTATTTTATTTTATTTTTAATTTTATTTATTTTTGTATGTGTATGAATGTACTGTCTGCATGTAGGTTTCCGCGGAGGTCAGAAGAGGGTCTTGGATTTCCCCTGGAACTGGAGTTCTCCTGGAATTGGAGTTACAGATGGTTCTTAGCTGCCATGTGGGTGCTGAGAATTGAATCCGGGTCCTCTGCAAGAGCAGTCGGTGCTCTTAACCGCTAGGCCATCTCTCCAGGCCCCCCCCCCTTTTTTTTTTTTTGAGACAGGGTCTCCCTGTAGTCCCAGCTGGCCTGGAACTCACTCTGTAGATCAGGCTGGCCTTGAACTCACAGAGCCGCCTGCCTCTGCTGGGATTAAAGGCTTGCACCACCATGCCTGTCTTAAAGATGGTTCTTAGCCGCCATGTAGGTGCTGAGAATTGGACCCGGGTCCTCTGCAAGAGCAGTTGGCGCTCTTAACCACTGAGCCATCTCTCCAGCCCCCACTGGTTTCTAATCAGGTTCCTCAAGCCTTAGCTCTCCTAGGCTGGTATCTGATTACCTGGGTACTTCTGTTACCATCTAGGGGTTATGATCTGGTTTGTTTTCATCATCAATTAAAGAATTAAAAGGCAGGAAGAATCTTGGGCACAACATGCAACAAATTTTATTGGAAGTTAAGGTAAACACACAGACACATACAACACACACACATACACACCACACACATGCACATGCACATGCACATGCACATTCACATAGAGAGAAAGACTCTCCACAGGTGGAGAGAGGATTTGGACTGAAGTTAAAGGCCCCTAGGAGGGCCTACATTTTAAAATGTTCTTGATGGTACAGGGCAGGTCATCTCAAAGAATAGAGGATCTGTAGGTTCATAGCTCCAAACTGAGATATGTCCAGGTCTAGCCTTGGACTTATTCAGACTAGTCTGAAGTGGTCACCTGGAAGCATGGGAACTGTGGGCAGGAGAAAAGGCTCACCAGGCCTTCGTCTCTGCCGAGGAGGAAGCCAGAAGTTTGCCATCTCCTTCTCTCTATCTGTATTCCTACTAAGGACCTGCTTAACTCCTAGTCCCTCAGTTCTTAAGCAAGAAACTACCGGTCTAACCCCCTTTTCCATCCCACTTGGTCATTTCCACCCACCCACCCCTGCTCTGTCACTTGGATGTAAGCTCCCACCTGTCCATGCTATATATAATCAGAGTTGATCCCAAATCTGTACTGAAGTCTCTTCCCCCTATTGCAATAGTTCCAAATAAAAAATCTATTTTTCCTGATTTGGCCTCACTACCATGTAGCTCTGGTTTTCTCTGACAAGTTTACATTTTTCATTTTGAGTTTTAATTTTTCAAACAAGCTTTAATTAGCTAGAGATTGTGAAATGTCAGTTTTGATAACCACAGGTCTTTTGTACTACATATGTTCTATAAGTCACAGAGACAGTACAAAGTGCTCAGACAACACATGTGTGCACTTCATGTATGTGTTCACACTAGACATTTGGCTTTTTAGGGATGCTGCACCGAGCCTTCAGCATTGTTTTGTTCAACTCAGAGAAGAAAATCCTGATTCAGCGTCGATCAGATACTAAGTTGACTTTTCCTGGTAAGTATACCTGCTGAGTCCAGGGCGTAGGAGAAAAAGCCTGTGTGGTTTGACCTGGAGGAATCTGGCATGTAAGTTACCTGGGTTTAAAGGACAGCTCTAGTCAGATACATGCCTATCAGCCTGATATCTCTGCAGTGCACTTCACTAGGGAGTTTTGTTTGTTCTATTTGTTTAATTAGGGAGCTATATGAATTTCTACTTTGGGGTCTCCATCCCCTTTATTTGTTGCTTTAGTTGAAATGAAAAGCTATTCTTTTTTTTTATTCATTCATCTAGTACTAGAGCTTGAACCCAGGGCTTTGTGCATGCTAAGCAAACACCTTACCATCCAGTTACGTTCTCAGCCCTCTGTTTTTATTATTTCATTTTGAGATAGAGTCTCTCTAAGTTCCCCAGGCTACCCTTGGACATGTCATCCTCTGGCCTCAGATCCTGAATAGCTGAGATTATATGCCTGGACCACAAGGCCAAATGCAAAATTGTTTAAATGAAGAACTCATTGATTTAAGGATATAAAGGACTGAAATAAATAGTATTTACCATAATAATTAGGATTTAATGATGAAACTTAATGCCCTGTAATATAAGCCTTATCCTTGAATTTCTTCACTTCCTTAGTTATAATTAAGCTAGGACTGACCTTTTATAAGAGAGAATAGCATTAATATCAGCTGTGGTCACCTAATGTGTTTAGCATGACATCCTGCCCTACTGGTGAAGGTAGACAAGTTCCCAATGTGGAATACAATGTCCATGAAAGGTCTCTTCTTTACTTAGCTGTTTTCTCTGAGGTTCAGTTAATATATCCCTGTCATTTTCCAAAATGTCTCTGCATTTCCTTGATATTGAACACTTGGCTTCTCTATGAAGCTGAACTAAGCCTCAGAACAGTCCAGGAGCTGCAAAGTTAGAAGTGTAACTGTGGTGTGCAGGTCCACAGTGTGCAAACAGTATTCCTTGGGCTAAGATTTCATATCCAATGCTAAGAACCTCCAGGTTCCTAAGGCTCAAGGTGAGAGTTCTAGCTTTTAGTTTTGTAAGGTTCTTTTCTGCTTTACCCAGATGTCTGCAAATTTACCCAAAGACGTGTTCAATGTCTAAGAAGTAAGACAGGATAGTGAGAGGTTTAGTAAGATGAACCCTCACAAAGTCCTTGCCTTCCCTGGGGTAAAGGAAGCAGTACCTATTGTTAGGCTTTGGAACACAGAATACAGGAACACTGGGAGAGAAAGAGTCAATGCCTGAGCACACTCAAGTTTCAGTGAGGGACGGCCACCCGCCCACAAGCCCCAGGCAACTGCCCTGTACATGGGGAGAGTTCCTGATCACATAGGGAGTTGTGCATGAGGAAATGTCAAGCAGGACAGGCTGTCTTAAACAGCAGGTTGCCTCAGGCAGTTCCCCTGGAGTTCTGGGAGTGGTCTGTCCAGTGTGATTGATCAATAAGGTTAGTGGCACTGTCAGAGCAGATAAAGGGTCAGCAGCAGTTTTGGAGGCAGATAAAATTAGCAGCAAAGACCAAAAAACCCCAAAACCACCACCATCAACACCAACAACCAAATTAGCAGCAGTCTCAGAAGACTTCTGGTTCTTTGCAACCAGGGCCTTATATCACCTGCCACTTAGCAAGTGTGAGCAGGGGATGGAGGGATGGCTCAGCTCAGTCCACAGAGCTCTCGCCTCACAAGCATGAGTACCTGAGCTGGCCCTGGGCAGGTGTATTAGTCACTGTTCTGTTGCTGTGATAAAACCACCATGACCGGGGGCTGGAGAGATAGCCTAGTGGTTAAGAGCACCGACCACTCTTGCAAAGGACCCGGGTTCGATCCCCAGCACCCACATGGCAGCTAAGAACCATCTGTAACTCCAATTCCAGGAGAACTCTAATTCCAGGAGAACTCCAGTTCCAGGGGAATCCAAGACCCTCTTCTGACCTCCGAGGCATTGCACAATGCCAACACAGGTGCACAAACCTACATGCAGACAGTACATTCATACGCATACAAAAATAAATTAAAAAAAAAATAAAAAATCACCATGACCAAGGGAACTTATAAAAGGAAGAGTTTATTTGAGCTTACAATTGACAGTTCCAGGGAATTAAGTGTCCATCGTGGCAGTGGGGAGGCATGGTGGCCGGGAAGCATGGTGGCTGGAGCTGGAGCAGAAAGCTGAGGTTCACATCCTCCAATGAGTACAGGAAGTCAAGAGAGAGTGAGGCTGGAGACTGCAAGGCTTGTTAAACTCACTAAGCCCACCCCCAATGATGTACTTCCTCCAACATGGCCACACCTTCTAAGCCCTCCCATAACAGTGCCACCAACTGGGGACAAAATGTCTGAATACTTGAAGCCTATGGGGGACATTCTCATTCAAACCACCACAGCAGGCCAGCATATGCTTCCAACCCCAGCACTGTGGATGCAGAGACAGGAGGATCTCTGGGACTTACTACCCAGCTAGTCTGGTGTAATCGGTGTGCTCCAGGCCAATGCAAGATTCAGCTTCAAAGGAGAGGGATGGCATCCCTAGGGCTGACACTCAAGGCTCTCATCTGGCTTCAAGCATACCCCCACACATACATGCATCTTCATACACATGAACATGCGTATGCATGCACACACAACTAAAAAGAAGACTTGATCAAAGCCAAGTATGGTGAGTGCCACAAGCATGGACTGGCATGTGCTTAAGTCCAAAGGACTCCAGGACACAAATATTATATTATAATACAATCTAACTATTAATTCCCACACAGGTTAATTCTATAATTCTAATTCTGTCCTGTCCTAGCCTGTCTCCCCAAGGCTGCTTACCTACATGGCATTCTCTTAGCCCCTTGGAAGTGACAGAAGGGTTCCATGCTAGGGAGTTCCAAGAAGCCGGTTGATTGGCTGAAGTGGATCTCTCTCCTCTGACCAGGGCTGTAGCAGCTCAGACAGACCAGTCCGGGCAGCAGCAGTGGCCAGGAGGGTCAGCATACACTTCAGGCAAACTGGTGTCGGGGGTGGGCAGCATGTCTGGGTGTTCTCAGCAGAGAGGTTTGCAGTGGCATTTAATCCCAGCACTCAAGAGGCAGAGGCAGGCAGATCTCTGTGAAATTGAGTTCAGCCTGCTCTACATAGCAAATTCCAGGCCAGCTGGAGCTACAAGAATATCCTGTCTCAAAAAACCAACCAAACAAAACAAAACCCAATAGACTTTCTCCTCTGCCCCCTGAAGGTTTGATCAATGAGTCGATGAAATAAACTGACAGTGGAAAATAACAGTGAAAAGTGCTTTGGCTACATGCATGCAGGTGGTAGTCCCACAGAATATTAGACTAGAAGAACTGGTGATTGAAGTTCATATAGCATCCTGGGCTACAGAAAGGAGTCGCGATTGAGGCTTCTGGTGGTGGGAGAACATGGAATCATGAAGAAGCATTCACTCACTCTGTGGTTTTGTAATGTAGATTTACAGCTTCTAGGACAAGGTCCTAAAGAGGGGCTCTCAGGAGTACAGGTGGCAAAGCTTCTCTGGGTACAGTACTCTCTGCAGCCTCTGCTGTGCTGGGGTCATCCCCGGTGGAATCCAGGGCATTTACTGACTTCCAGGGGGAGAGGGTTCCTGGCCACTGTTTTCATATGGGAAGACTAGTCCATAGTCAGATGAGGGAAGCTGCGAGAGGCACCTCTCCATCCTTGTTCCTCAGATCTGCTTGAAGTATAAATTTAGCAGCATCTTGTGGGTGTTAAGTTTATTCAAACCCGAGTCTGAAAATCCCTGCACCGACAAAGAAACAGCAAAGAATGCAATATGTAAGCAAGTGTTTATTGGGAGGCTGGCTAGCAAGGGTCAAGCCTCTTTCCCTACACGCAGGTCAGGACGAGATAGGCAAGACCTCAAACAAAGGGGTCGGGTTATATTTATAAGTCCTTCAGGCCTTTGTCCTGAGGCCCGCGCTTTTTTGGCCAATCATTTTGTACCAGCACATACAATTGTAACCTATCAGTTTAAACATGCCTCACCTATTATCCAATGGGTTTAACAATTAACATTGCATAGTTCCCGCTCAAGCTGTGAAACCTTCCAACTGTCACATAGACAACAGCATTGAACAGTTGCTTGTGGGCAGGGTTAAGCAAGCCATGAGTTAGCGACTTTGGGCGGCAACTGGAAACTTTCCTCCTGACAGCCTGGTTTCTCTCTGCACGTCCATTGGGGTCTGTCCTTACATTCCCCCCTTTTTCTAGTTACAATGAGGATGCATCTTCATGCTGGGGTCTTTCCTGGGGCAGGGCTTGATACTGTTGCCTTAAGACTAGAAGTTGGACTGAGTTAATTCTGTCTTTTACAAATCCTATGAGCCAGTTTAGGATCCATGGACTGATTGTGACAATGAGTAAGAGAATAATTATAGGTCCAGCTAGGGCGGAGAGGAGGGTTGCAAACCACAGAGATTGGTTAAACCAGGATTGGAACCAGCTCTCTTCTGCCTCTCTCTCTCTCTCTCTCTTTCTCTCTTTTAACCCTTTTCTCAGTTTGGACATGGAATCCCTCACAATCCCAGTGTGATCTGCATAAAAACAACACTCTTCACCCAGGGCTGCACAAAGCCCCCCGTTTTTTAGGAATATCAAGTCTAGTCCCCTCCTGTTTTGGAGGACCACCTCAGCAAGTGAGGACAGATTTTTTCTAGATGGCTAATGGATTTTTCTATTTGGTCTAAGTCTTTGTTGACTGCAGCCCTCAGGGAGATAGGCCAGAGTTCTGGGTGACTAAGGAGGCAATACCTGTCCCAACTCCCATTAGTCCTATTCCAAACAGGGTTGCTATGTTCATCGCGGTGATGGGCTCTCTCTTACTTCTGTATTGTCTGTCGGGCCCGCTGGACCAATTTTGGATGAGGTACTCAGGGGAGTGGTAAATTATCCTGGGCACAATTACGATCATCAGGCAGAACTCTTGGGATTGATTAAATACGGACCCAGCCAAGTGTGGAGTTAGGCCGGTACATGAGCACACCCACTGAGCGCCCTGATCTGGTGTTACCCATACAGAATTGTTCCAACCTGGTGTTGTTATAGTATGGGCACACAGCTTGCTTTTGTTTGAGGGGACATTTCCCACACAAAGTCCCATGCCCGTTACTTGAGTCATAGTCATCCCAACACTAGGGCGAGGGTCCCACCCACCACGAGGAGCAGTGGTGTTGACCATATAGGAACCGTTGGTCCCGACTGCCTCATGGAATGGGGGAGAGCAGTAAAACATAGCCAACAAGCTTCGGTCAGGTTTGGGGCAGTGTGGTTGAGGGCCATATACGCAGCCTGCATAATGGACTCAAGAGATCTACTGGGCATAGGGTGGATTGATGTGGTTACCTGGATTGTGGAGTTGGGGAGTGCAGATGTCTGGATCGTCGGGTTGGGAAATGCAGATGCCTGGACCTTTACTGGCTTCTGTGTCTGGGTTTTTACTGACTGTGGAGCCCCAGAGCCTAATCTGCTGGGGTTCCTTATACAGGGTTTGGACCCACCGACTCAGATAAGGGCTCCACTCTGAGTAGGATTTGAAAAATGAGGCCATGCCATGATTGGGCATACTGCATTAGGCCCCAATTGAGTCCACTAGTCCAGCATTCATCTTGTTTTCCCTTGTCGGTAAAGGTAATTTTTAACAGGGTCATGTGAGGGCTGTACCTTACTCCCCAGGAACTGCACTTTAAAGGGGCCATGAACTCTACTCAAATCAGTTCATTAGTTACCTTCCATTCCCAGCAGCCATCAGTGGAATCCACACAACTCCACTCTGCACAGTAATAGGTGGCGGGCTCTCCACACCTTTTACTGCCTTCCTTTCTAGTTTTATAACCAGGGCATGTGAAGAACCCATTATGCCTCATTGTGGCCTGGGCCCTCATCGCGTTGGGTCCTCGGAATCCCCCATCTGTCCATGCATGTTCTAGAGAGAAATACAGTTCTGGGAAGCACCGATGTAGTGCTGCTGCCTCACATACCATGGTGTTGTATTCTTCATAGTTCTCTCCACTCTGGATGACCCACGTCTGCTTAAATGGCTGGTGAGGATTGTGGTTGTCGGCAGATGAGACCACTCCAGATAATAGGGTCAGAGTCATACAGAGAGTCAGTGTTACTGTTAACAAGCCACGGAGGGTACGAGGGCCTGACTTCCAGGGTCTCGAACTAGTCGGAGTTTGAGAGGATTTGTTGGATGTTGTTGTACGTTCCATTCTGGATGGCTTCCTGCCTGTCTGATGTGGGAGGAGTGTATCCATGGCCCAATTCCGTCGATCTTAAGGGCAGTGGGGGTAACATGGAGAATGACATAGGGTCCCTTCCAACGGGGTCTTAGCACTATGTCTTTTCACCCAAACTGTTTCTCCTTCTTTATAATCATGACCCAGGGTTCTTCCCTCTTTACTCTCATGAAATGCCCTGACCATGGGCCAGATTTGTTTATGAATCTTGGAGAGAGCAGTGAGGGTTGAGTGATACTCTGGGACCCCATCCGGCCTCAGGAGAACTCTTCTAACGATTGGGGGTGGAGCCTGTACATAATTTCGAATGGGGTTAACCCCTTAACATAAGGAGTGTTTCTGGCCTGAAATACCATGAAGGGAAGGAGAGTCACCCAGTCCCCGCTAGTCTCCAAGCATAATTTGGATAAAGTCTCCTTCAAGGTCCTGTTCATTCTTTCTACCTGCCCAGAGCTCTGGGGATTTTATTCACAATGTAATTTCCAATTAGTCCCCAGCACTTGAGCGAACCCTTGCAAGACTCTGCTTACGAAAGCCGGCCCATTATCTGACCCTATCTGTTCCAGAATCCCATATATGGGAATCACTTCCTCTAAGAGTACTTTAATGACTGTTTTACTGGTTTCCCTCTTAGTTGGGAAAGCCTCCACCCAACCCAAAAAGGTATCTATCATAACAAGCAAGTAGCGGTATCCATACCTCCCAGGTCTTACCTCAGTGAAGTCTATCTCCCAGCTCCTCCCAGGACTTCTTCCCACCTCCCTAGTACCTGTGTGGACCCCGCTCCGCCGGGCTGGTTTCATTTGGGTACATGCTCGGCATGCTTTAGAGATCAGCTGTAATCGACCCGCCTGCTCTTGGAAAGTCAGTTGCGCTGATGCGAATAGTTCGGAAGTTTTCCTGCTGCTCAGGTGGGTGGCCTTATGCAAATTTTGTGCTAAGAAAGTGCCGAGATCTTGTGGGAAAATAAGGAGGGGTGTATTGCCACTCCTCTGTCCTTCGATCCCCCCACCCACCCCCCGTTGGCCACCTTTTGTTCATCCACTGTAAATCTTCAGTTGAGTAGCTTGGTTGCAGAGGGAGTGTGGGGAGTTCCGGGTCTGGGAGCTGAAGGGTGAGTGCAGTCGGAGGTGTCCCTTCCTGGGCTATCCCGCTGGCTTCCTCTTCAGCTCTCCTGTTTCCTATTGCTTCAGTACCCATGCCCTTTTGATGCCCTGGGACATGGATGACAGCCACCGCCTTTGGCATGTCTACTGCTTTTAACAGTCACTGTATCTCAGCGAGGTTTTTAGGTTCTTTTCCATCTGCTGCTTGGAATCCCCGTTCCCAGTAGATAGCCCCGTGTACATGTAAGGTGGCAAATGCATACCTGCTGTCTGTGTAGATGTTGATGCATTGTCCCTGCACTTGCTCGAGGGCTTCAGCCAGAGCTATCAATTCGGCCTTTTGTGCTGACGTACCAGGGGCCAAGGCTCTACCCCACACCACATGCCCATTCTGATCCACTATGGCCACCCCAGCTCTGTGCACTCCATCCTGTATGTAGCTGATTCCGTCTGTGTGCCAGCGAGTTGGGCAATTTTCCAGGGAGACATCTCTCAAATCAGGGCGGACTTGGGTGGTGTTAGCCAGAATTTCCAGGCAGTCGTGAATCGGAGGCTTCTGTTCTAGCATAGGCAGTAAGCTTGCCGGGTTGAGGGTGGTGGGGCAGGCAAACGTCACTCGAGGGCTATCTAGCAGTAGGCCTTGGTAGTGTGTGAGGCAGGCATTAGTCATCCACTTACCTGGTGGTTGCTTCAATACTCCTTCAATAGGATGTGGGGTTATCACACGTAACTGCTGTCTGAATGTCAGGTCCAGGGTGGTATACCATTGGAGGGTAGGACTCAGGTGTCCCAAGAGGGCGTATGGGTTTGGCACTGTGGGGTGTATATCTTCCATGTGCGCATTTACTTGCCTTAGGTCTTGCACCAGGCAGTAGTCTTTCCCTCCTGGCTTTTGTACCAGTAGGAGAGCCTCCTTTACCAGAAGAGCAACCATGCCTATGATTCTCAAGCATGGGGGCCAACCTCCACCTACAGCATCCAGGCGTTTGGGCAAGTATGCCACTGGGCATGTCCATGGACTGAGCTTTTGGGTCAGAACTCCCTTAGCCAACCCCCTCTTCTCGTCCGCATATAGGATAAAAGGTTTTAGGGGGTCTGGGAGGGCCAGGGCCGGTGCCTATAGGAGGGCCTCTTGCAGTTTTTCAAAGGCTGTCTGTTGGCCCTCTTTCCATTCCCAAATTTTGGTCTCTTTGGTGGCCTCATATAGGGGTCGAGCAATCTCTGCAAAATTAGGAATCCAGAGGCGGCAGTAGCCTACTGACCCTAGAAACTCCCTAACTTCTCTCGGTGAAGTAAGAGTAGGAGGTGGAGGATGATTTCTTTCATAGCTTCAGTCAGCCATCTGACCCCACCTTTCAGTTTATACCCTAAGTAGGTCACCTGGGTTTGGCAGATCTGAGCCTTCTTTGCACTGGCCTGGTAACCTAAATCTCCTAGGAGTGTCAGTAAATGGCCTGTCATTCACTGGCAACTGCCTCTGGACGGGGCTGCCAACAGTAGGTCATCCACGTACTGCAGCAGACTCCCCTCTGGGTTGGACTTTCTAAAGGGCTCTAAATCCTGTCCCAAAATTTCATTGAACAGGGTTGGAGAGTTTTTAAACCCTTGGGGCAGTCTAGTCCATCTCAGTTGTTGACTTTTTCCTTCCTCTTGCCATTCAAAGGTGAATAGGGCCTGGCTGCTCTCTGCCAAGGGAATAATGAAGAAGGCATCCTTCAGCTCCAGGGTGGTATACCATTGGAGGGTAGGACTCAGGTGTCCCAAGAGGGTGTATGGGTTTGGCACTGTGGGGTGTATATCTTCCACGTGCGCATTTACTTGCCTTAGGTCTTGCACCAGGCAGTAATCTTTCCCTCCTGGCTTTTGTACCAGTAGGAGAGGCGTGTTCCATGCTGAGCAACAGGGCCTCAATACCCCCTCCTGTAACACCCTGTGCATTTGCAGGGAGATGCCTCTCCGGGCTTCATCGGGCACCAGGTATTGTTTTATTCTGACTGGTCGAGTGGTGGCCTTCAGTTCCACAATTATTGGAGTGACATGTTTAGCGAGGCCAATTATTATCCCCAGATTATCGGGGACTACCAGGAATGAGTGCATGACCTGGTGTCTTCCTAAGTCGACTTTACGACTGGTGGTCCATGGGTAAGCCTTCAATCCGGTTGCCCCCTGCACTATGCTTGTTTTGTCCTTTCTTAATTGACCATGGTCCTGGGTAAGAACAGAATTCCATGCCCCAGTATTGACCATAAATCCCATGGGTTTCCCCTCCACGTACATCATTACCCAGGACTCAGGGAGGGGATCCGAGTCCCGTCTCCCTCAGTCATCTTCCCCTGTTACTAACACCTTAGCCCAATCTCCCTCTCTCTTTTCCTCTCTGCAGCTGGTCCTTCTCTCTTCTCTCAACCTGCCTCTTTCCCTCTCCCAGTCTGGACACTCATTTTTCTAATGTCCGAGCTTCTTGCAGTAGGCACACTGGTCCTTGCCCAATCGCTGGTGGCAAGCCCCTCCTTTCCGATTAGGCAGAGGGGCTGTCCTCCCAGCCCCCGCCAAAAGAACCCCTACCATTTCCTTTTGAGTTCACCTGTTTTCCTTTGTCTGATAATCTCTATCCTCCCTTCTTATTCTATCCTCTCTCTCTTCCTTTGATTCCCAGGTGTTATATACCTTTTCTGCTACTTGTAGTGCCTCAGCTATTGTCATGGTCCCAATATTTTCTCTAGAATTGAGTTTCTTTCACATGTCTGATGCAGATTAGCTTATGAAGGAGAAAAGGACTTTGGGGTGGTTAATCTCATTCTCAGGGTCCAGTGTAGTGTATTGTCTATAGACATCATACAATCATCCTAGGAAGACGGCCGGGCTTTTGGTTTCCCCCTGTACAATTGCTCTTACCTTTAAATAATTGGTCAGCCACCTGGCAACTGCCCGGAGACCTGCTACTAGAGTCTGGTGGTAGACTCAGAGACACTCCCTACCTGTGACAGTCCCATAGTCCCAATCCGGTCTAGTTAATGGGAAGACTTCATCGATCAAGTTCGGGAGGGCCGTAGGGCAGCCGTCTTCTCCTGGCACATTCTTGCAGGCCTCCAAAACAATTCTCTCCCTTTCCTTGGTGCTGAAAAGAGTTCTTAAAAGTTGTTGGCACTCATCCCAGGTAGGTGCATGAGTGAACATAATAGATTCTATCAGCCCTGTAAGTCCTTTACGGTCCTGTGAGAATGGGGGATTTTATGACTTCCAGTTGTACAGATCACTAGAGGAAAAGGGCCAGTACTGATATTGTTGTCCTCTGAGACTGCGCCTGCAATGGCTCGCACCGGTAGAAGGAGAACTGTTTCAAGTGGGTCGGAGGTGGAGGAGACAGGGTCCGTGCAGCCCGCCATGTGGGGGCGGAGATGACAGGGTGCCTCTTCTGGGTCTGGAGGGTTATGCCGTCGCTCTTCAGAGGAGTCCAGTGCAGTCAGGGGGGTCCTAGGAGTCAAGGATTGTGATCGGGGAGCATAAGGGGGGGGGCTCTTGACTTCCAACTAAAGATCATCGAGAAGGGAAGGTTGTGATTCCAGGAGGACGGGTTTCTGTGGAGGCAAGGGTTCAGGGGGCTGAGGCAGGGGGTATAGGGACTTGGACTCCGCTGAGGTCTTTCAGGACTCAAGAGCCAGGACGGGAAGGGGTGTGTTGGGGCTTAAGAATGGAGCAAGCCACTCAGGAGGCTCGTCAAGGAGAACTTCCCATATTCTGATGTAAGGGAATTGGTCAGGATACCCGGGTTTTCCTGGTTGAATTACAATCCCTTTGACCCATGCAATAACATCCCAGGAAAGGGATCTGGCCGGGGTCCATCCTACTCCAAAGGCAGGCCATTCTGAGGAACAAAAAGTGTCAAACTTACCCTTTCTGATCACAAAGCCCATGTTTTGAGCTTTCTTCTAGACCTCTGAAAAATGCCTTAGGAGCAAGTATTTAGGAGTGGATACAGATTGACCCATAGTGGGAAGGACGAACAGCAGGAAACAAATACAAAAAATACTGACAGCAAACGAAAACGAGACTCCAATCACACACCAGTCAGTAAGCCACTGAGTCAGTCTCACTGTTCTGCACTCACTCGGACCAGTCCTTCTCTCACTCAGGTGCACGCCACATTCTCCTCCACTACCTGGGAGCTCCCGAATCCACCCAAATGGCATCCACGTGGTCTTGAATTCCAGGAGGGGGAATTCCTCCAACCCCTTGCCTAGCGCCAGGTTGCCTGGAGAGGAGTTCCTCTCAAAGCCAGGAGGTATAAATAACCTCAAAACCAGGGAGGTATAAAAACCTCCTAGAAGGAGCCCCTCTCCTTCCCAGTCAGAGTCAGCCATTACCCTGCCTCGGCTACCAGATACAAACCAGATACAGGACACCGGTGTACATTATAGATGCAGGCCCGTTCCCTGTGTCCGTTTATTGGTGGGAGATCTCAGTGGGACCTCCAATGTTAAGTTTATTCGAACCTGAGTCCGAAAATCCCTGCACCGACAAAGGAACAGCAAAGAATGCAATATGCAAGCAGGCGTTTATTGGGAGGCTGGCTAGCCAGGGTCAAGCCTCCTTCCCGACGTGCAGGTCAGGACGAGATAGGCAAGACCTCGAACAAAAGGGTTGGATTATATTTATAAGTCCTTCAGGCCTTTGTCCTGAGGCCCGTGCTTTTTTGGCCAATCATTTTGTACCAGCACATATAATTGTAACCTATCAATTTAAACATGCCTTACCTATTATCCAATGGGTTTAACAATTAACATTGCATAGTTCCCGCTCAAGCAGTGAAACCTTCCAACTGTCATGTAGACAACAGTATTGAACATTTGCTTGTGGGCAGGGTTAAGCAAGCCATGAGTTAGCGACTTTGGGCGGCAACTGGAAACTTTCCTCCTGATGGCCTGGTTTCTCTCTGCACGTCCATTGGGGTCTGTCCTTACAGTGGGCAGGATTTTGTAGTGTATTACTTTGGGGTGCTGTGTCTCAAGCTCACTACTCTTTTTTTTTTTTTTTTACGAATGTACTGTCTGCACATAGGTTTGTGTGCCCATGTCCTGCAATGCAGTGGAGGTCAGAAGAGGGTGTTGGGTTCCCCTGGAACTGGAGTTAAAGATGGTTCTCAGCCGCCACTTGGGTGCTGGGGATTGAACCCGGGTCCTCTGCAAGAGCAGTCTTCCCTCTTAATCGCTAGGTCATCTCTCCAGCCCCAAGCTCACTACTCTCAAATGAGCCCTGTGCTTCATCATCAGCACCTCTAAACCCACCCACCCTGCCTACTACACTTAACTCTGTTGCCAGATGGGATTTCTCATCTTTTGTTTGCAGAAATCTGCATGGGAATCGATGCCTGTCAGGAGTCTACTTGGACAGCGCCACAAAGCCTGTGGGTGAGGGCTGGAGAGTAGCCAGAGCTGCTTTCGGGTTCTTGGGAGCACTCCAGGAGTGGCCGCTTGAGGCTCTTCACCCTAAGCCTCTCAGTTCTGGGAGCAGAGATTCCACTCGGGCTCTGCTTGCTTTTTTGCCCTCGCCACTCTGCTAGTGATGAATCATGATGGTCTTCCCTGCAAGGGCTGCATCTCCAGGAATGAGAGGATTGTTTTTCGTGTGTATTCTTTCCAGGGCACTTTACTGACTCCTGTTCTAGTCACCCACTAAGTAACCCAGAAGAACTGGAAGAAAAAGATGTCTTGGGAGTGAAGAGGGCAGCGTTGAGACGTCTGCAGGCCGAACTGGGCATCCCCCAGGACCAGGTACCTGAATCTGCCCTGTAACAGCTGTGCCAGCCTGAGTCCAAGGGGGCAAGGGGCAGAAGGTGGCCATTAGCCAGGGGAGGGGAGTGTTGGATCCATGCCCGGGCCTCAGTCAGGTGCCTTAACTAAGGAGATGGGTCTTCAGTGCAGTCAGGTGTTCCAGGCAAGGTCAAATCTACTCAGGAATCGGATTTTCTGGAAACCTCTGAAGAGGAAATTGCAAACAGGGTCAGCTGTGCGTGTAGTCGTTCCCTAGTTACCTTTATCCACGACGGCAAGCAGTCAGAGGCAATGAACATTTTCCTTAGAAAGCCGCTGAGCTTCTACCAGGGCTTTTCACTGCTAGGAGTGAAGGAGTCCATTCTTTGAAATAGGACACAGGCAATTTTATTGGATGGAAGAAACCGAAGTCAGATTATTGTTCAGATTTGAACCCACAAAATTTAGTTATCTAAATTAAGGTTTAACAAAAATAACCACAGTCCGGTCATCAAGTGAGCTGAACAAACTTCTCAAGATGGGTACAAATGGCCAATAAATGCACAAAAAATATTCAACATCTTTAGTCGCTGAGAAAATGCAAATCATGATTGATAGGATCTGTGAATCTCAGAGGAGCCATAAGCTTCACGAAGAAAGACACAGGGTCATAAACCCTTTGAAATGACCAAATGGCTTGAAGCTGGCTATCTGACCTCCAGAGAGCCTTGTCAGCCCACAGGTGCTGCTTTCACAACCATCCTGTCTGCTTGAGGGCTCTGAGGTGCCAGCTTGGCCCGGGAAATAATCTTTTTTTTTTTTTGTCTTTTCGAGACAGGGTCTCCCTGTAGCCCCCAGATGAACTGGAACTTACTCTGTAGACCAGGCTGGCCTTGAACTCACAAAAATCCACCTGCCTCTGCCTCCCGAGTGCTAGGGAGGCAGAGGCAGCAGCCCGGGAAATAATCTTAACAAAAGGCTTTCCATTATGCAAAGACACCAGTCCTCAGCATCAGCATCAAACCACAAACCTGTTGAACCCAAAGGAAAATAAAAGGGTCCCACGACCCCCACCAGGGAGCAGAGAATTTCTTATTGTGAGGATAAGGTTCCTGTGTCCATCTTGCTGTCTGCCTTCATAACGCAGACAGTCCCCGCTCTTTGCAGCTCTGGTTCTTTTTCTTTTCTTTTTTCTTTTTTTAATTTTTTTTTATTTTATTTATTTTTCTATGTGTATGAATGTACTGTCTGCATGTAGGTTTGTGCACCCCTGTCGTGCAATGCCGAGGAGGTCAGAAGAGGGCATCGGATTCCCCTGGGACTGGAGCTAAAGATGGTTTTCAGCCACCATGTGGGTGCTGGGGATCGAACCCAAGTCCTCTGCAAGAGCAGTCGGTGCTCTTAACCACTAGGCCATCTCTCCAGCCCCTGGTTCTTTTTCTTAACAATGATTATATTGAAATTCCATCTTATCCAAGTCGAAAAGGCTATGGAGAAGAAATGTACAACTACAAAAGTTGGCAAAAAAGATGGTGAAAAAAGAACTTTATATACTTCTGGTAAGAATGCAAAAAAAAAAAAAAAAAGAATGTAAACTTAGCCAGGCGTGGTGGCACACACCTTTAATCCCAGCACTCGGGAGTCAGAGGCAGGTGGATCTTGGTGAGTTCAAGGCCATCCTGGTCTACATAGTGAGTTCCAGGTCAGCTGGGGCTACAGGGAGACCCTGTCTCAAAAATACACAAAAAAGTGATATATGTATACAATGTATATAATATATATAATATGTATATGTATATAATGTGCATATGTAAATATATATACATATACATACATTTACAAAAAGTCTTAAATTTTTGTAATTCGTTTATTTTTACTTTATGTGTATGAATGTATTGCCTGCATGTATAGAAGTGCACCACATGTATGCATTGCTTGTAGAGGCCAGAAGAAGGTGCTGTTTCCCTTGGAACTAGAGTTACAGATAGTTGTTAGCTATCATGTAGGTGATGGGAACTGAACCCAGAAGCAATCAATGCCCAACTGAGCCATCTCTCCAGCCCCCAAAAATGGAATGCTTAAAAAGATTTATTTCATTATTTATTTGTGTTTATTATATGTGTGTATGTGTGTGTCAGTGTTTGTATGTGCATATGCGTGTGGGTTCCTGAAGTGTACAGAAGGGTGTCAGATCCTGGATCTGTAGTTACATGCAATTGACATGACCTCTGGGAAGTGAATTCTGGTCTTCCAAAAGAGCAGCAAGCTCTAATCACTGAACCATTTCTCCAGCTCCCACAACGCAGTTTTATTCAGCCATAAAGCATGGCGAAATTGTGCTATTTGAGAGATGATGGATAGACACGGAGATCATCACACGAAGCAAAATAAGACTCGAAAGTCAATTATCGAATTTTCTCTCATATTTGGAATCTAGATTTAAGTGTGTGTGTGTGTGTGTGTGTGTGTGTGTGCACATGTGTGATGAAAGTGGAAGGAGAAAGATTAGAGAAGAGGAAAGGTGCCCACAGGGAGGGGAAGGGGGGCACAAGAGAGGTTAAAGATCTGTTAAAGCAAAGTACAGTACATACATTAGTGAAAATATAATAAAGCCTATCATTTTATACAGTGAATCTATACTAACAATAAAAACAAATAAACAGGGGCTGGAGAGATGGCTCAGCAGTTAAGAGCACCAACTGCTCTTGCAGAGGACCTGGGTTCCATTCCCAGCACCCACATGGCAGATGAGAACTGTCTTTAACTCCAGTTCCAGGGGAATCTGACGCCCTCTTCTGACCTCCACAGCATTGCATGACACAGATGCACCAACCTACATGCAGACAGTACACTCATACACATTAAAAAAGTTAATTAATTAGCCGGGCGTGGTGGCACGCGCCTTTAATCCCAGCACTTGGGAGGTAGAGGTGGGTGGATCTCTGTGAGTTCAAGGCCAGCCTGGTCTACAGAGTGAGCTCCAGGACAGCTGGTACTAAAAGTGAAACCCTGCCTCAAAAATACCAAAAAAAGTTAAAAACTAAAAATAATTAATTAATTAATTAAGAAAACAAATATAAATAAGCAATAAATAAAATTAAGATTTGGGTGATTACCAATTACCAAAGGAAATTTTTAATCTCTTGTGAGGTAATAAACATATATATTTGCCTTAATTCTCTACTATTTTTCATTTTGTAGTTGTCTTGTTAACATTGCATCAACTTCTGTCACAGGTTTCTCTAGAGGACATCATCTTCATGACAAGATATCATTACAAGGCAAAGTCAGATCCAACTTGGGGAGAGCACGAAGTTTGTTACCTTCTGCTTCTGAAGAAAGATGTTACTATCAGTGCAGATCCCAGTGAAGTCAGCAGCTTCAGCTACCTGACCGAAGAGGACCTAAAGGACCTCCTGGACAGAGGAGCCAGGGGCGAGGTGAGAGTCACTCCCTGGCTGAGAATCATCACAGAGAGGTTCCTGTGCCTCTGGTGGCCTTGCTTAGATGAAGTTACCCAGTTTGTGGAGCTTGATAAAATACACAGAGTGTGAGAAGTAAAGCCCAGCGTCTGCCATGAAGATGCCAGGGACTTGGGGGGGGGGGGAGGCGCTGGACTCACAGAGGAGCAGGTGCATGGCTCCTGTGCAGTCACACGCCTTCACCAAAACAGGGACAGGAAAGGGCTCCTGATGGCTAATAATCAATAAATCACTATCTTGAAACCTCAGAATCTACTTCGCCCTGTGTTCTTTTACTTTTATTTTTTTCATTGATTTCTTTTCTTTTTTTTTTTACAACTTAAAAACATACTTTTTAAAATTTTATGTGGATGAGTATTGCCTGCATGTATGTAAGTGCACCTGTGTCTTGCAATGCCCATGGAGGCCAAAAGAGGGTGTTGGTGCTGGATCTCTTGGAACTGGAGCTATGAACAGCAGTTAACCACCCCATGGGGGCTGAGAAATGAACCCCAGTCCTCTGCAAGAGCAGCCAAACCTTTTGACTGCTTAACTATCTCTCTAGCCTCATTTTATTTTATTTTATTTTTGTCATTGAACTTGTGATTATCCTTCCTCCACCCTTCCAGTGCAGGGATTACAGGCCTGCACTACCACACCCTATTTATGCAGTATTCAAGTCTCTGTGCCTGCTAGACAAGCACTCTACCAACTGAGTCCCCACCCCCAGACTGTCTCATTTTTTGCCTGTTGCTTCATTTCTTTTTCATCTGCCTGTAGTAACTAAATGTTGCACAACCACCTTAGGCAATCATTGAATGGAATTCCAATCCTCATAATGGCCTGAAGCTTTATTCAGAGAAACCCCAAGATCACTAAATCCAGTAAGTCCACTTGTTAAGGACCAAAGTTTGACAGGAACTGGATTACCCAAGTTACGCTTGTCCTGCTCAAACTTGCAACAACTAGCTTAACCGTTACTCAGGAGCTCCTTTTCTGTTAGAACTGGAATGATGCGGCTGGAGAGATGGCCTAGTGGTTAAGAGCTCCAACTGCTCTTGCAGAGGACCCGGGTTCGATCCCCAGCACCCACATGGTGGCTGAGAACTATCTTCAACTCCTGTTCCAGGGGAATCCGACGCCCTCTTCTGACCTCCGCGGCATTGCACGACATGGGTGCACAAGCCTACATGCAGACAGTACATTCATACACATAAAAAAAATAAATAAAATTAAAAAATTTTTAAAAAGAACTGGGATGAGAAGGTGACATGATGGGCTGTGGTTCAAAAAGACAAAAAAAAAAGTATTAAAAACCATAAAAGAAATGGCTCCTTGGTTAAAAGCACTGGCTGCTCTTGCAGAGGATCCTAATCTGATTCCTAGCACCCACATAGCAGCAGCTAACAACCATCTGTACCTCCAGTTCCAGGGGATCTGATACCCTCTTCTAACCCCCCGCCCCCGGCACTTTATGAGATGGGTGCACCTACCTACATGCAAGCAATACACTCCTACACATGAAGTAAAAATAATAATGTATTTTTTAAAAAGGAAAAGACAATGTGATAAAGAAGTAGAAACTGACCCCAACATATGCAGACAGCTATATTCGCTACAAAGGGCAAGCAAGTGTCCCACAGGAATGGAGATTATACATATGGATTTTGAGAGATCTGAAATTTATAGTGGCCCAGAAAAATCCCAGCAGGTAGCTCACGCTTTCTGGGGTGGTTTCCTGCTCCTTCCCAGAATCTGGGGAGGGGTGATGGGGAGTTCTTCTAGGGGAACTAGGTGTCTTCCACAAGGGGGTTAAGGAAACATATGCCTTCTGCCAGGGGTTGCTAAGGAACTGGATTTCTAGGCTAGAGATCATGTGTTCTGAGGGAGACTATCTCCCTCCTGGGGTGGTGAGGCAGGTGGCTGGATGGGATGGTCTGTTCGTTCAGTCATTTGTCAGCCTGATTTTCCTTCATTCCAGACCTTGAAGAAAGGAACTGGGCACCATAGCTCTCTTAACTGCTTTAAGCTGAGGGGCTCATTATAGGGAGAGGGTAGCTCATGGTCCACTGGACAAGGGAGTCCTCTGGTGGCATGGAGCAGGAACATAGCTTTAATTTGGTCTCCTGTAGTGGCTTGGGCAGTCATGGGCTGCTCAGTCAGGAGATTCTGTATGAATCTTTGGAGACAGTTGATTAAGCATTGTACTATGGTTTAGAGCAACAGTAGGCAATTATTTTAATTTCTGGTTATACTTTCCTGTTGGGTTTTAAAACTATGCAGTTGGCCCAGATTAATTCTTTTTCAGTTTTAGAAAGAAGTGCTTTATTATAGGGAGTTTGGGATAGAGAAAGCAGAGCTCCTGTATACCGCAAGGGATCTCCAGTAATGGGATTCCAATGAGTTCCATTACTCGGGGTTAATAAGGGTTTATTGGAGGGAGCCGGGGAGGGAGATGAGCTGGCCAGTCTAGTTCTCATTCCAAGTGTCTAGGTCCATCAAGGCTCTGGTCCCATCCTCAGCATGTCTTCAGCAAACAGGGTATTACTTCAGGAAAAGGGAGAGATTAAGCAAAACTCAGACTCCCTTATTGTCATCCCCAGACTATAACTATGATGGAAGCAGAGATATCTTTGGGTTAGATAGTTCTGGCATGTCTAGCTTCAGGTAGGGACAAGTTTACTGGCATGTCCAAGGAACTCTCAGCTCTCAGAAGAGAAAGAAACTAGTCCTTTGACTTTTGGGGTCTTTACCATAAACAGCCAAGCCAGTTGTGATCTCCTGCTCTCGTCGCCCCCCCCTGAAGAAGTGACCCTAACTGATGTTAGGGGGTGAAGATACAGACTGCCCAATCTTTTTATCATGTTGAATAGGGATGTCGGCTGTGCCAGAGTATCTTTCTAGAGGGTCTATCTAAAAGACCCCCAAAGTATGCAAGTGGCTTTTTCGTATGACTTCCATCTGTGGTGAAGGAGGCAAGTCACTCGCTCTTGGTTAGGGACATGAGGGAATAAACACTAAAAGCAAGAGGAATTACGGTGAGCTGGTCAGAGGGCTTTGGGTTCCCATTTTTGTAGACTCTCAGGCCTTGGAGGACGGTCAAGAGGGCCCATGTGAACGGAGTTAGAAAGTCATAGGAGAGCATACAGTGAGTGGAGACGACTGTAACGTGAGGCTGTGAAGCTGAAGCAGCAGCAGGTGTACAGGTGTCCACCGGATATGTGTGGAGCTCCGAGGCTTACAGGAGTCCGTCCTTTCTCTCCTTCTGCTCAGTGGTTGTGGGAGATCAAACTCAGACGCTGAGACTTGGTGGCAAGTGCCTGCACCTACTGAACCACCTTGCTGGCTTCTGACTCTATCTTTTTGCCAACCTTAGAACGAAAGGTGCCATGCACATCTCCCTTTACTATCCATGTGGCACAATCATCTGTAATTAGAGTTTCTCTGGACACAGCTGCCTGGAGGGTGCCTGAGATGAGAGTGAGTGGCAAGAACAGGAAGCAGAACCCCGAGAGGAACAAAGCCTGTGCTTGATGGCCAGGTCTCCGGCTGTCCTAGGCTCCATCGGCAGTCCTTGAACTCTTTAATTCCTCAGTATCAGAACACTGGTGGTTCTTGCAGAAGACCTGGATTCAAATCCCAGCACCCACATGGCAGCTAACAACTCTCTGTAACTCCAGTTTCAGGGAATCCAACATCCTCTTCTGTCCCTGAAGGGCATTGCACAACAGGGGTACATTTACATGCAGGGAATACACACCTACACATAAAATAAAGATAATAAAATATTGTTTTCAAAAAGCAAGAAGTAATGTTGTTCACTAGTTTCTTTGTTTTTGGTGCTGTGGATCAACCCTAGAGTCTCATACATTTAGACAAGTACTCTGCTAACCAATGTATATCCCCAGGCCTATGAGATCTGGTCTTGACACTCTATTCTCCATTGCATTTCCAATGATTGAGATCAGGGTAAGCCTAGCTCTAAGTTATTTCATATTGTGTAAAGCGGTAGTTCTGGACTGTGCCTTCGGACTGAGAAACTCCATTTTTTTTAATTTATTTTTATGAGTATGAATGTACTGTCTGCATGTAGGTCTGCGCACCCGTGTCATGCAATGCCTCAAAGGTCAGAAGAGAGTTTCAGACGATTCTCGGCCACCATGTGGGTGCTGGGGATTGAACCTGGGTCCTCTGCAAGAAAAGTCAGTGCACTTAACCGCTAGGCTATCTCTCCAGCCCCCAAAACTCCATTTTTTAAATTTTTTTATTTATTTTTGTATGTGTGAGTGTACTGTCTGCATGTAGGTTTGTGCACCTGTGTCGTGCAATGCCGCAGAGGTCAGAAGAGAGTCTCGGATTCCCCTGGAACTGGAGTTCTTCTGGAATTGGAGTTACAGACGGTTCTTAGCCTCCATGTGCATGCTGGGGATCGAACTCGGGTCCTCTACAAGAGCAGTCAGTGTTCTTAACCAGCCCCCGAAACTCCATTTTTAAGCAGCCTTCTACTCCATTTTGAGGATGGAAGATGACTGTGCACCAGGCTGATAGGTGAATGGCACCCTCTGTTCAACGTCACTCATGCAGCACAGACTGGAAAATGACTTATTCCTAGGAGTGTCCTAGGAAAAGTGTCCCCTTATACATATATTGAGGTGAATTAAGATCATAAAGAAAATAGGCTTATTAAGATCATATCAGGCGGGGATGGAGAGATGGCCTAGCGGTTAAGAGCGCCGACTGCTCTGGCAGAGGACCCGGGTTCGATCCCCAGCACCCACATGGCGGCCGAGAACCGTCTGAAACTCCAATTTCAGGAGAACTCCAGTTCCAGGGGAATCCGACGCCCGCTTCTGACCTCCGCGGCATTGCGCCACACGGGTGCACAGACTTGCATGCAGACAGTACATTCATACACATACAGAAATTAAAAAAAAAAAAAAGATCATATCAGGAAAACCAAACCTAGGAGCTTATCAGACAACAGGACCAAAGAAAGGGTTTAACTTCCTCACTTGGAGCCCATAAAGAGTTGGACACCTGGCACTGCAATGGCAATGTGACAGCCCCGCTCACCTGTTATCTGACTCTTCAATGTGTGCATCAAGGACAAACAGACAGAGAAGTCCCAAACGTCCCACAGATTTCAGCTCAGCATGTCCCCGTCGTTGACATCCCAAGCTGCCCCCTCTGTCCGTCCTCCTCAAGGCTGATCTGGACCTGCCATCCACCTGTCTTCTGGTTCCTTCGTCTGGGCTTGGTCCTGCCCTTTCACCTTTGGAACTAGGAAGCTAGACTCAAGTAAGGCTGGGGCTCTAGGTGAGCAAACAGTCAAACAAAAATGTACTTACTGAAAGGACATAATTTCATTCTCACTGAAACCAATATTAGCATTATTTTATCACTTAGAAATACACCAAGTAAAATATCAAATTTCCTAAACAATTTAAAACATAGCTAATTATACAAGGATTTAAAAACTGAGAGAAAGCTCAGTTATTTGGGGTACTTGATTGTCAGCATAGTTGCAGAAGAGGGTCACTAGCCTTTCCAAAATGCGTGTGGATGTGTTCTCAGACAAAGGTAGCCTACATCTGATGGAGAAACGTGAATCTACAAGTTCTTCTGAAGTTTTGTAGTATAGGAACTGGCTAGAAGTTCCTTGATAATCTTTTTCCTCTGGGTAGTATGGAATTTTCAATGTGATATCTTCTTTCTTTTAGTTTATTAAAGCATATGGTTCTCTTCATCTTTTGGAAAAGAGTCTATAACCAATTCCAAATTTTTAATTATCATACTTAAAAGTCTGTTATATAGCATATGTCTCTTTTTTGTTGTTTACTATTTTTTCCCTTTAGAACCTCTTTTGGAAAGGCATCCTTATCAATATATATATACATATATATATATATATCTCACATTAAATTTTATAGCTTAATGAAACTTTGAGCTTATGATTACATTGAACATTTTTTAAACATTTATTTATTATTTTTCTGTGTATGAGTGTACTGTCTGCATGTAGGTTGGTGCACCCGTGTCGTGCAATACCACGGAGGTCAGAAGAGGGTGTTGGATTCCTCTAGAACTGGAGTTAAAGACGGTTCTTAGCCACCATGTGGGTGCTGGGACTCGAACCCAGGTCCTCTGCAAGAGCAGTCAGTGTTCTTAACCACTGAGCCATCTCTCCAGCCCCTACAATGAACATTTTTTTTGTCTTTTCAAGACTGGATCTCCCTGTAGCCCCAGCTGTCCTGGAAGTCACTCTGTAGACCAGGCTGGCCTTGAACTCACAAAGATCCGCCTGCCTCTGCCTCCCAAGTGCTAGGATTAAAGGCGTGTCCAGCTTGGACAATGAACATTTTATAAATAGTATTTTAAAATTTTATGAAACAATAGAACTCAAAATACTATTTTAATAATTTTTTAGAGATTCATTGATTTTTATTTTGAGTGTACATGTGAGGTCCTTGGACAAATGTACATGTACCAAGTATGTACCTGGTATCCATGGAGACCAGAAAAGGCTGTTGGATCCCCTGGAACTAGAGTTACAGGTGGTTATGACCTAACACGTGGGTGCTGGAAACTGAACTTCGATCCTCTGTAAGAACAGTGCTCTTAGCAGATGAGGCATCTTTCTAGCTCCCTATTTTAAAAAGTTTTAAGAAATTTAGCATACCCAAGTTTACAAGGAAATATATATTTATCAGAACTTTTAAATTATGTATTTACTTTATAAACCTTCTTAAAATTTTTATATTCTATATATTTGGAAAAAGAGAGGGGGACCGCATGCATGTGTGAAGGTCAGAGAACGACTTGTGGACTTGTGGGAGTAGCTTCTTTCCTTCCTCCATGCGGGTCCTAGGAATCAAACATCAGGTTTAGCAAGCGCTTTTACCTATTGAACCATTTCGCTAAGCTTTAGCCCTTTTAATTATCATCAAAACACATACATATTTGCATATGCATTTTATTTTATNTATGCACCAAACTCCAGTACACCAAACTTTATAAACACAATCCTGCAAGACCATAAGGAACAGATTAATCCCAGCACACTAAGAGTGGGGAATTCAAAACCCCACTGAGAACTTTGGATAGATCAATGGACAAAGAAAAAACAGAGAGACATAAGAAATGAACAATACATTATTCCAAGTGGACCTCACAGACATCTACTAAATATTCCACCCAAACTCCAGATAATATACTTTCTAGTCAGTAACCCATGCAATATTCTCCCAAATCTACCACATACTGGGAAACAGAAAAAAATTCAACAAATACAGAAGGATTGAAATAAATTCATGCATTCTGTCAGACCAGAGTGTAATAAAGCTCAATAGCAACAGTAGGATAAGCCATACTATATACAAGAACACATAGAGACTAAATGCACTCCTGAATAATGAATTGGTCAAGGAAGAAATAAAGAAACAAATAAGAGCATTCCTGGAACTAAATGAAACTGACAATACAACACAACAAAACCTATGGGATACTTTAAAAGCAGTCCTAAGAGGGAAGTTTATAGCCCTGGGTGCCTAAATTACAAAGCTGAAAGAGCACAAATAAACGATCTAACACTAGAGTTAAAAACATTTGAGAGACAACAACAAATGAACCCTAAAGGCAACAGACAGGAAGAAATAACAAAAATCAGGGCAGAAATCAATGAAATAGAAACAAAGAAAACAACACAAAGAATCAATGAATGCAAAAGTTGGTTCTTTGAAAGGGTAAACAAGATAGACAGACCTCTAGCCCAGTTAACAAAAAGAAAGAGCAACTCCAAATCAACAGAATTCATGATGAAAGGGGAAATACCACAACAGACAACAAAAAGATCCAGACAATCATATGGGAATACTTCAAAAACCTATACTCTACCTAAGAGAAATGAATGAATATCTGAAATCCTGGGAATCAACAAAGCTTAACCAAGAAGAGATCGACAGCTTAGACAGACCCATAATATTTGAGGAAATTGAAAACGTAATAAAAAAAACTCCAAATTAAAAAAAGCCCAGGCCCAGATGGTTTCACGGCAGAATTCTATAAAACATTTATAGAGGCCTTACAATCATCACTAAAACCGTTCAATAGGATACAAACAGAGGGAAACCTCCTAAATTCCTTCTATGAAGCCAGCCTCACTTTAATACCCAAACCAGCCAAAGATACAACCAATAAAAGCAAACTATAGAACCATTAATGAACACAAAAATTCTCAACAAAATACTTGCAAATCCCATACAGACCCACATCAAAAAGATCATCCATCATGACCAAGTCGGATTCATACCAGAAATGAAGGGATGGTTCAACATATATAAATCAATAAATATCATAAACCACATAAATGGACTGAAAAAAAAAACCACACCATCATCTCAATTGTTGCAGAAAAAGCCTTTGACAAAATCCAGCATCCCTTCATGCTTAAAATTCTAGAGGGAATTGGACTGGAGGGAACAGTCCTCAATGTAATCAAAGCCATATACAACAAACCCACAGCCAACATCATCCTTAATGGAGAAAAGTTGGAAGCATTCCCCTTAAAGGCAGAAATGCAGCGAGGCTGCCCCCTATTGCCACTCCTCTTCAATATAGTGCTTGAAACACTTGCTAGGGCAATAAGACCAGAAAGGGAAATTAAAGGAGTACTAATTGGAAAAGAGGAAGTCAAGCTATCCCTTTTTTGCAGATGATATGATGGTTTACCTAAGGGATGCTAAAAACTCCACCAGAAAACCCTTAGAAATGATTAAGAGTTTCAGTAAAGTGGTAAGATAAAAAATTAGGGGCTGGAGAGATGGCCTAGCAGTTAAGAGCCCCGACTGCTCTTACAGAGGACTCAGGTTTGATCCCCAGCACCCACATAGTGGCCGAGAACTGTCTGAAACTCCAATTCCAGGAGAACTCCAGTTCCAGGGGAATCCGACACCCTCTTCTAACCTCCGCGGCATTGCATGACACGGGTGCACAAACCTGCATGCAGACAGTACATTCATACACATACAGAAATAAATTTTAAAAAATTAAAATTAAAAAAAGATACAAAATTAACCTTAAAAAAATCAGTACCCTTTCTTTACACCAACAATAAACTAGTGGGGAAAGAATATAAGGAGACCTTCCCATTCACAATAGCCTCAAAAACAATAAGATACCTGGGAACAAACCTAACCAAAGACACCAAAGATCTCTACAACAAAAATTTTAAACTGCTGAAGAAGGAGATTGAAGAAAACATCAGAAGATGGAAAGACCACCCATGCTCATGGATTTGAAAAATTAATATAGGGAAAATGTCCAGATCCCAGGACTCAAGACACCAAGATGGAGCCCATGTCCCAGCACTCAAGATGCCAAGATGGAGCCCATGTCCCAGCACTCAAGACACTGACATGGAGCTGGTGATTCCACCACTCAAGTTGCTGAGATGGAGCTGGTGATCTCAGAACTTTTTGGAGAAAAAAGAAAAGTAAAGGGAACAACAGCAACAAGAAGACTTGCTCAAAGAAACCCAAACAGTAAACTTCTGCATCAAAAAAGTTTAAAAAAAAGACTTGAGTCAAAGATACAAGACAGGACTTAACATGTATGGCAGAATGCATGAGTACAGGGTGAACCATGGATGGGGGATGGGCATAAACTTGATTAAGAAATATTGTATGAAATGCACAAAAAGCTCAATAAAAAATTAAGGATAAAAAAGAAAATGTCCATTCTACCCAAACTGATATGCAGATTCAATGCAATCCCAATTAAAATTCCCAAGAGTTTTTTCACGGACTTGGAAAAAAATTCTTAAATTCATATGGAAACAATAAGACCCCGAATAGACAAAGCAACCCTGAGAGAAAAGAGCAATACAGGGGGGATCACTACATCAGACTTCAAACTATATTACAAGACTATAGTCATAAAAGCAGGAAATGAGTCTAAATTGGAATGAGAAATGATGTATGAAATGCACAAAACTTCAATAAAAATATTTTTTAAAAAAAGAATTGCAGGCCGGGCGTGGTGGCGCACGCCTTTAATCCTAGCACTCAGGAGGCAGAGACAGGCAGATCTTTGTGAGTTCAAGGCCAGCCTGGTCTACAGAGTGAGTTCCAGGACAGCTGGGGCTACAGGGAGACCCTGTCTCGAAAAGACCAAAAAAAAAAAAAAAAAGAATTGCAGGCTGGGCATGGTGGCACACGCCTTTAATCCTAGCACTTGGGAGGCAGAGGCAGGAGGATCTCTGTGAGCTCAAGGCCAGCCTGGTTTATAGAGTGAGCTCCAGGCCAGCTGGGACTAAAGGGAGACCCTGTCTCAAAAATACCAAAAAAAGAGAATTGCAGGATTCGCTGGCAGGATGAAGCAGAGTTAAAGATTTTATTAGTGACCTTAAGAAAGAAACAGTGGCTAGAGGACAGCTCAATAGTTAAGAGCACTGGCTGCTCTCACAGAGGACCCAGGTTTGGTTCCCAGCATCCACACAGTGGCTAACAACCATCTGTAACTCCAGTTCCATGGGATCTAACACCCTCTTCTAGCCTCTGTGGACACTGTATGATGCGGGCACATTTATATACATGCAGGCCACTCATACACATAGGTAAAAACAATTTTTTATTTTATTTATGTGTATGAATGTACTGTCTGCATGTAGGTTTGTGCACCCATGTCGTGCAATGCCATGGAGGTCAGAAGAGGGTCTCAGATTCCCCTGGAACTGGAGTTCTCCTGGAATTGGAGTTACAGATGGTTCTTAGCCACCATATGGGTGCTGGGGATCGAACCCGGGTCCTCTGCAAGAGCAGTTGGTGCCCTTAACCACTAGGCTATCTCTCCAGCCCCAGTAAAAACAATTTTTTAAAAAGAAGCAAGGCCAATATATATGAAAAGAAAGGTGTTCAAGAACAGGAGTACACGGACGGACATGGGCTCCTCTGAGAGACAGTTGCAGAAATAAGACACACCCAAGTGCAGATAGGGACTCCTGTGTTACCTGTCACTGGGGAGATGTGAACAAACATCTATTCACCCTAGATAGGATATTGATGACAGAACAAACCAACAATTCCACGAAAGTGCAGCTCAGCAAACCAGTGAGTTTGCAGGAGTTTCCTCACAGGAGCTCTGCCTTCGGGCCTTCATCTCAGCCAGGAGAAGGAAGTTTGCCATGTTTGTTATTCATTAGTGGTGCAGTCTGCTGGTCAGGGATGTAGTCCCTCGGAATGAAAGGACGTTAGTTTTGGAGGTGTGGGAATTCTGAGGTCCTAGCTTCTCCCCCCCCCCCACCATGGTTCCTGTACACTACAGGGTGAGCATTTTTCCTCCCCATATGCCCCTCACTGTCCATCACATTCCATCTTGCCGCAAGCCCCCAAAGCACAGAGCCCAAAGCAACTGTGAACCAAAAACACTGAAAGCATGCCCACCTCCAACAATTCCTCTTGTAAGCTGATTACCTTAGCTATGTTGTCACAGGCGGAGCCCAGAAGAGTTCCATAGTAAAATGAGAATGGTTTATACAGATTGTGCTAGCTGGAGAGAAAAAGAAAGAGGAATTCTCAAGTGCGATGACTCTTTTCTCCTAGGACTGAATCTGGCAGTGTGTGTGAAGCTCCCCTGTTCTCTCATCACTTGGACAGGATCATAATTGTTCTCAAGGACCAACCAAGAACTGCTTAGCTTGTGGTGGCCAAAGCGCGGAGAACAGACACGAGAGCACGTGGAAGGTGCTGCTGTGAATGAAGAAGGTACTGCTAGGGAATTCTGGGTTCCCTTTTGTCAATTCTTAATCTCATTAATCAAAGAACTCAAAGGAATTCTCAGAAGGGAGCTGAAGGACAATTTGATTAGAGTTTATGAGTACAAGAACAGGGTGGGCAAGCTGCAGATCTTGGCTGCTCTTAGGAGGAGGGAAATGGGGAAGAGGAATAGAGAAACCATTTTTTTTTTTTTTTTTTTTAGTTAGGGTTCAAGAAAGCAGGCAATGGAGCCATATGGCAGAAGGGGAGAGTCCAGAGGAAGACAGACTTTGCAGGCCATGGTTTTGTTAAGAAAGGAAAAGCATGGGGCTGGAGGGATGGCCTAGCGGTTAAGAGTGCCAACCACTCTTGCAGGGGACCTGGGTTCGATCCACAGCATCCACATGGCAGCTGAGAACCGTCTGTAACTCCAATTCCTGGAGAACTCCAGTTCCAGGGGAATCCGACACCCTCTTCTGACCTCCGAGGCATTGCACGACATGGGTGCACAGACCTACATGCAGACAGTACATTCATATAAATAAATAAATAATTTAAAAATTTTTAAAAAAAGAAAGGAAAAGCATTCTCAAGAACAAGAGAGGGGTGGTAAGCCAAGGGGAAAGCCAAAAAGCCCTTGAGCAGGAGGTGTATGACCGACCCTTCACAAGACTTTTACACGCCATCTACTTCTCCCATGTCTACTTAGCACAGACTTTTCTTCACATGTGCGGCTTGTCAAAGCCCAGGTGTGGCAGTTGAACTGCGAACTGGTCTGAGCATGCTCCAGGGGTGTAAGAAGCCCAGGGCGGGAGGGTTCCAGTCTTTTTCTATCAATTTGTTTCTCTCATATATTATTTTTATTTTTTTTTACTATTTTGTTATTTTTATTTTATGTGTATGTGTGTATTGCCTGCATGTGTGTAAGTGTACTCCTAACATGCAATGCTCACTGAAGACAGAAGAAAGCATCAGATACCCAGTAACTGCATTTATGGACAGTTAGCTGCTATGTGGATATTGAGATTTGAACCCAGGTCTTACGCAAGAACAGCCAGTGTTTTTTTGTTTTGTTTTTGGTTTTGGGGTTTTGTTTTTTTTTTCATCTTTTTGAGACAGGTTCTCCCTGTAGCTCTGGCTGTCCTGGAACTCACTCTGTAGACCAGGCTGGCCTCGAACTCACAGAGATCCGCGTGCCTCTGCCTCCCAAGTGCTAGGATTAAAGGCGTGTACCACCATGCCCATCATTTATTTATTTCTGTATGTGTATGAATGTACTGTCTGCATGCAAGTTTGTGCACCCATGTCGTGCAATGCCGCGGAGGTCAGAAGAGAGTGTCGGATTCCCCTGGAACTGGAGTTCTCCTGGAATTGGAGTTTCAGACGGTTCTTGGCCTCCATGTGGGTGCTGGGGATCGAACCCAGGTCCTCTGTAAGAGCGGTTGGCACTCTTAACCGCTAGGCCATCTCTCCAGCCCAAGAACAGCCAGTGTTTTTAACCACTGAGCCATATCTCCAACCCC
>VZQC01006699.1:0-30718 GCA_009823505.1 Rhizomys pruinosus
CAGAGGCTTCTTCCTCTGCTGCAGGAGGAGGAGGAAGAGCTCCGGGCAGTCCTGGTACAGGCTCTAGCTTCATCCCAGAGTCTGTGGTTCCATCTTTCTCTTTTTCTTTCCCTCTGGCTGCTTGAGATCTTCCCCATTTCACATTGAGTCTGCGGCCATTGATGATCAGCTTATTGAAGGACTTCTCAGCAGCCACCTCTGCAGCCTGTCTTGTAGCAAACTGGATGAAAGCACACTGCTGCCTCTGAACAACAGTGATCGTGCGGATCTCTCCAAACTGGTAGAAGTGATTTCTGAGATCTGTCTCAGTGATGGTATCGCCCAGACCACCCACATACAATGTGGTGATAGTCTTGTCTTCTGGAGGATCCAGACGAGGCATGGTGGAAGCCCGCTTCAGAAGCTTATCTGCTACAGGGTCGTTGATTCCATAATACCTGTCTTTTATATTCTGATCAGCAAGGGGATCATCTGGATCTGTGGGCTTCTCATGTCTGTATAGACACTCCTCTCCTCTCTTACACTCTCCTTTCACCCAGAAGGAACAGATGTGTGGCCGATTCCGTTTGTAGTAAGGTGTGGTCCGGGCTAGTTTGAGCAGCATGTCACTGGTGGACGTAGCTTTCCCCAGCATGCCAACTGGCCGTGTGCCATCAGAGTTAGAAATTTCTCTCTCCATATTCTGTGTGTAGTACTCTTTGTTGACATCGGATTTTGGCATGTCATCTTTAAAGGACAATCCTGCATCACGAACCTGGATGGGGAGGCCATACTCGAGGTCTAACAGGCAGGTCTGACAAACATTCTTCAGTTTATTACAGGTCTGACACACTTCAGTCTTCTTGAAGCGCATTCGGACTCCAGGGCACCAGCGAAACACTGTGAACGGCCGGGCGCAGATTTTGCATTCCTTTCCATACTTTTCTTTGGTCATTCGTATATAAGGGTTTTCTCCAAGACACGTCTGGCAGAGAATAGGGAAGTCCGCGTCCTCCCAGTTCTGCCTGTTGTAGGTATTGGAACCCAGAGAGGTCGCCATGTCGAGAGTCCCATGGCAGAACTGACTTCCGATTCGGGAGAATGGCTCCTACGCCTATGTCTTATAGTCTGCTGCCAACTTTTTCTTCTATCGATGGTGATAAAATTTCTTAAATACCTTTGGTTTCATCCACATGTTTCCTAATGCTCCTAACATTACAAACAACACATACATTCACTTTGAACTGTCCCTACCCTGGTAGGCAGATCTATTGATGTAGGCCATTTGGGATGATTCATACCTATCAACCTTCTTCATTGCTGCTTGTCCATGGAAAATACATTTGCCTCACTGTGATGACATGCCTGCTAGAAAAAAAAACTAATAGCAGGAATGATTTATTTTTGGTTATCCTTTATAGGGTATGGTCTGTGGTTTCCTGATTTTGGCCTTATCCTTGGACAGAACATCATGAAGGTCAGAACATGTGGCAGAGTCATTCTCAGGTTGACTTATAGGAAAGGTAGAAGGGAGGAGGAGGCAAGGATGAAGGCAAGATATAACCCCAAGTGCATATCCCCAGTGACAAGCTTCCTACAATGAGACCCCACCTCCTACCTGTTACTACATCTCAATAATTGCATCATATTATTTTTCTATCAAGTATTAATCCACTGGTTAGGACAGAGAGCTCATTGTCTAACTATTTCTGAAATCACCAACCATAGACAGATATAGTAGAATGAACATTCTCTGTGGTATCACACTATTTAGTGGTGTGCTTTGGGCAAAATCTCATGATTTAGACTTGCCTGCAAACAATTTTTTTTAATGTATAAATCTGAATGCTCTCTTACCCAAAGGGATGAGTATTCAGAGAGAAAGAAAAGAGAATAGAATCAAAAGTCTGAAATTCACTAGGGTAAGAACATAAATCCTTTAGCTCCATTATCAGTATTTGGGGCATCTGGTAGCAGTTTGGTAGCTTCAAAGGGCATTGACACCTACTGAACCCTGGTCATGGTAGATAGTCCTCCATAATCCACTGGTCTTGGCAGATATTTCCCTATAGTCCATTGGTCATGGTAGATAGTCCCCCATAGTCCATTGGTCATGGCAGATATTCCCACATAGTCCACTGAACTTGGTCTTTAATTTTGATTCCCAAGCAACACCAGGGACCAGTTTCTGTTTCTCAACCTCTATAGAAGCTACAAGAAATCTTCAGGTAATTTTCCCAACACTCCCCCACTTGGCTTTATAGTACCTCTCTGAGGAACAGTATGCTTGGAATAATAGAATAGTCATTTTTCTGGGGTTTTGAGAATTTTTTTTTGCACAGCCAATACACCAAAAATCTCAATGATCTGTCAAATTCCTAGTTTCAAGGGACCAAATAATCTCTAGTAAATTCTTTACTGGTTTATGGTAATTGTACAAACAACAGGTTCTCTATGGCATTTCTGCCTATCCATACACTATATGTTGATCATATTCACTCCATCTATTAGTCTTCCTAATTCCCCTTATTCCTTCCTTTCCTCTTCCACATCTTTAGTAATCCTTCTTTTTAATTTCATGTTCTTTCCTCAACCAGAGTCCTCCAGTGAACTTCTTAAGTAACCAGGCACCATACCTTTAGAGACACTCTTCTATGTAAGTCAGATCATGCATGCTGCCATTGTAGAACTGTGGATAAAACCGTAGGCTCAACATGTGACTAACAGAGGAATTTGTACTCTGCCATCTTTTTCCAGTAAGGCTAGGCTGGCTTTGTAGATGCTGAATGAACAATGTGATTTCACTGTCTTTGAAAAGTACTCATAGGAATCTGGAATGAGAAGTTTGTCAGTATATGACCAGTGGTAACTTATGTTGGTGGAGACAGGAGGGCAATTAGACTGTATGTAGGGTTATATGTCATAATTGTCACTATCTAAAAATGTGACAAACTGTTGATATAAGTAGGATGAACAATTGCTGTGGAATCACAAAATTTAATGGCGTGCTTTGGACAAAATCATATGACTTAGATTTGCCTGCAAACCATTTTCTTCATTTATAAAAATTAACAATAAGAGCTACATTAGTTTCTTTGGGATATTGTGGATAACAGTAGCTCTGTTAGTCTCTCTGGAATGTTTTAAGGGTCAAATATAAAGACACATGTGGAAGAAATACAGTAGAAATATTAAAAAAGATTATTATATATGTTTACCATGTTTGAATCTGATCAGCAATTAAGATGAGAGAAAAGCTTCTTATTTGTCATGTCACACTTTATTCATGTCATTCTGGCTGAAGTATAAAATCTTTGATGAATACATAATTATACAGACTCTGGTAAAATAGAAATAAAATTCTTTAAATAGGATAATTTTTGAGAAAGGTGTAGAAGGAGCACATGGCAACCAACAGCACAATTTTTAACTAATAAGACCCTGCATTATCATTTTAAAGTTCCTTATTTGGAACAGTGCTACAGGAAATATAATTTGAGATCATTTAAATGTCAGTAAATTAGGGGGTCCAGATGATTAAATACAGTGTACAGATATTAAAAGCTGCAGGGCTGAAGAGCAAGAACATTATTCTCATTGTGATTAAGAATTGCTAGAGACATTTTTCTAGTGCAGTAGATGTTAATGGAAGCTATACATTTTATTATGTATTTTTGAAAGCTCAGTAGTGGATCATAGGTGTGAAAGAAGAGAGAATGACAGATTTTGAAATATTTAAGACCACTGAGTACATTTCCTTCCCTTTAAAGAAAAACCCACTGAAGTCTAAATTGTAGAAGGTGATATAAAATCCTTAAGATTTGCAGCTGTATCTTCTGTTTCACAATTCCCTTGTGGCCACATTAAATTAAAATTTAACACTTTTATTGAGTGTTCATTGCTGCCAAAGCAACAAAAATGGAGAAAGGGAAACAACTCACAAAAGAATGTCAGTCTTTTTGAGTTGTTGGCCAGGCTAGTCCAAGAGGCTCCCAAAATTACACAGGCTATTGCCACTGCCTGTGATTGCCTTCCTTCCAGAAACTGAAGGCAAGACCTTATTTCTAAAGACATGACATACTTCAGAGACTGCATTTGGATCAATGGATCTTAACCTGACCTGGAGGCCACTTTCAGCAAGCTCTCATAGCTTCGGAGAGCACTAGGAAAGCTGCTAAAGGAGAACAGCAATTGTCCAACACCAGATTTACAAACAAATATCCACATCAATGACTGGCACAGCATATGACATTGGTGCTGTAACGGCACTTTTATCCTGGGCAAAATCAACAGCTGTCTGGTTGGACTTAATGCCCACTCGAAGGGAGGAAACTCATGTGTGGTACTGTAAACATAGCCAAACACACATGGATGGAGAGGTCATTGATCTCAGAGAAATCCTCAAGGCTGTCACATTCCTAGAGTAATGTAACTTCTTACTAAGGACAAAATAAGCATCCTTATATTTACAGTCACATATCCCAGTAACCACTCATCAAAGAAACTTATTTTGCACCAAATGGAGACTATTATAGTGTACCACAACTGGTCACCACAAACATTGTGGATTGCTAAAGCCTAAGTGGGATATCTGCAATGGAACCTCTACACCTAAAGCTCATGCGACAGAGAACAAGGGATGAAGAGGACACTAATGAATTTGTGAATTCTCATTAATGAAGCCCCTCATGCAACAGAGGGCCAAGAACACAAAAGGTCATTAATGGTCAAAGGGTGGGGATTAGGAGTCTACACAGTGTGGCTCCTCAGATAGGACTCCTATATTAACCTTCACTCACCCAAGGCTCAGGGACCATAGCAGAAGAGGGGAAAGAAAGATTGTAATAGCCAGGGAGGAGGTACATGATCATGTGGAAATAGAAACCTACAAGCTCCTGGGAACCTATTCATATGAACATAGGTTCAAAATAGGAATAGAGACTGGGATGGGATGACAAAAGAGGGTCTAGCCCCTAGCATGGAACCTTGTATGCAGTGGGCATGCAGCAAGTGTTTGCTGTGAGTCAGCTTGGAGACAGGAGGCTGTACCATCTACTGGGCATAGTGTCAGCATGGACAAGACCCACATTTGCCATGCAGACAAAAACCCAGCATGGAACTGAGGAAATGGGCAGAAGAACCCAATCTTAACTGAAGAAGTATTAGCAGCTGATTACTGTTGGGTGAGAAAGAGCTGATTTTCTTTTTCTTTAGATTAATTAATTAATTAATTATTTTTTATGTGTATGAGTGTACTGTCTGCATGTAGGTTGGCACGCCCATGTTGTGCAATGCCATGCCAGCAGAGGTCAGAAAAGGGCATCGGATTCCCCTGGAACTGGAGTTAAAGACGGTTCTTAGCTGCCATGTGGGTGCTGGGAATTGAACCTGGGTCCTCTGCAAGAGCAGTCAGTGCTCTTAACCACTGAGCCATCTCTTCAGCACTGAGAACTGATTTTTTTAAAGCAAGGGAATCTGGATAGGCTGACTAGACGTAAGTGAATGAACTGGCACTGAATAATGTCCATGGATACCAACTTGACACAGTAGGCCTTAACACAAATGACAGAGTGTATGAATTCTACTGGGGAGCTGTGGGAGGGTGCCCGTATGGAAGAGGATATAAAGGTGATTAAGAGAGATTAAGATGTTCTGTATTAAAGATATAAAAATTCAATTAAAATTTTAAAATAAATTAGATAACATTTCCTACCCACGATATGAAATTATATGGATTAAAAAAGGGTGTGGTATTCCTGAATAAGAATGGTAACCTTAGCAGGGCGTGGTGGTGCACACCTTTAATCCTATCACTTGGGAGGCAGAAGCAGGTGGATCTTTGTGAGTTCAAGATCAGCCTGGACTACAGAGTGAGTTCCAGGTCAGCTGGGGTACAGGGAGACCTTGTCTCAAAAAGACCAAAAAAAAAAAAAAATGGTAGCCTTATAAAACAGACCTACCCTCAAGAGTTTCTTCTTTCATTCTGTTATGTGAATGTCATTTAGAAGCAGTCTAGCCTAAGGGAGTGATGTAAGATGGAAATAGGTACGGATAAATGAGAGCATGGATGGAACAAATGCCTACAAATATGAACATCACCTTAGAACTACATAATGGGTAGAGGCCAGAGGAATTTAGAGGAGCAGAGTAGAAAAACCTGACCTTTCTATGCTATGCAGTATGAAGAGCAATTCTGTTTGGGACTCAGCAAGAAAATAGAAGATCTGTGTAAAATCGTCAAAGTTCTTAGATAATACCCAAATAATCATAGACAAAATGTTTTCAGTATTTTTTTTTTGGTCTTTTTTGAGACAGGGTCTCCCTGTACCCTGAGCTGTCCTGGAACTTTGTATGTAGACCAGGCTGGCCTTGAACTCACAGAAATCTGCCTGCCTCTGCCTCCCAAGTGCTGGGATTAAAGCTCTACAACAACATGCCTGGGTTTTCAATATTTATCTTTTGACAATTTCATAAATGAATTCAAAATAATGTGATTATATTCACTGCCCATTAACTTTTCTTATTCGCCTCCATGTCCTGCTGGCTTCCTTCTTCCTCCCAAGCAGCCTCTCTCTCAAATTCTTATGTATTTCCTTGAAAGTGTCTGAGTTTAATTGGAGCTGCTTTTATAAGCATGGATAGGTGATTATTTCCTGGATTAAGGACAACTTACCAGTGGACTAAAAGCACTGAAGAAAATGGCCGCTCCTCGCTATTGTTTTTGAGGCTATTGTGTCCCAAATCTAAATGGCTATTGGCTTTCTCCTTGGAGGAATAACCCACGGCTGATGCCACAAGCTTGCACCCTCTAATGGTCAGGAGATGTTATAAGCCACAGTAAGACCCTATCATATTTAACAGGAAAAAATGTAATTCATGGATCAACATACCATCCAAACATCTGTGTCTATACCAAAGTAACCTACGATAACAATTAATACTGTTTAAATACCTATATATTTAATTGCTTGTGCTTCATTAGTAGGATCGAAAGGTTATTCCTGGACAAACTGTCAGCCCATGAAAGAAAACACCCAGAATTGACCAGAGACCAAGACAGCAGCTCCAGAGAAAGTAGACTGTTTTGCTTCTCATCCACCTGTGCCCCTTTTCTACGCCCAAGGAACAATCTGCGGAAGAAGAGGCATGGTAGAATGTAAGGGCTGCGATTGGGGTGAATGGTNTTACTCCACTTCTCAAAGAGGATCCAAATAAGTTGATATTATTGGTGGGAACTGACTGACCCTCAGATGAACTGTTTTTGTTCTAAGATGAAGCCTTGCCCTCATAGAAAATTATTGTCATATGGGACATGATCTGTCCTTGGACATTTTGCTCTTCCTGGAATGCAAGATGACCACAGATTAAAGGCAGTGATTGACCTCTGTGCCATCCGTTTTCCTCAACTCTTTAATATGAATACCTTGAAAAGTAAGCAGAAGACTCGAAGAAAAGTAAAAAAAACCAATGAAGACACAGTTGCCTTGCTTTCATTCTAATGACAAGTTTATCTTTAAAAAAAAGAAAAAAGAAAATGGCAGTTCCTGCCCTTGCAATGACTGTCGGTAGCTCTTCATGAAAAGGTAGGGATTCATGTGCCTCTACCCCATGTGGAAGAGCCCATTCTTCTGCAGCTAATCACTGCTTCTGTGTGTTCATTATTGCAACAGCCATCTCAAATCCAGAGTATAGTGTTTCATAGCTCTGGTACTTATATTCTTTCTATTCCTTCTTTGAAGATGTCCCCTAGGCTTTGGAGGGTGTCATAGATGTCTTGCTGAGGCCTGAACATTCAGCAGCCACTTATTCTTACCATTTTAACATTCTTTAGATCCATTTATTTTCATTTTACAGGTATGAGTATGTATGTATGTGAACCTCATGGGTGAATTGTATCTGTGGATGCCAGAGGAGGGTGTTGGATCCCCTGGAACTGGTGTTACAGTTGGTTCTTGGCTACCACATTGGTGTTGGGAACCAAACCTGGGTCCTCTGCAACAGAAGCAAGTTCTCTTAACTACTGAGCCATCTCTCCAGCCCCTTATTCTCATGACTTTGACCAGTTACAAGCGTGCATTAATGGCTATCCACTGCAAGAAGAAGCTCCTCTGGTGCTAGTAAGATGGTTGAGTGGGTAAAAGTGCTTGCCACCAAGCCCAAGGTCCTCAGTTCAATCCCCAGGACTCACATGGTGGAAGAAGAAAACTGACTGCTGCAAGTGAATTGTCCTCTAATTTTCACATGTCCACCCCTTCACACAATAAAGAAATGTAATTTTTAGAAAAGAAGCATCTCTGACTAAGGCTGAGTACAACACTAATCTATGAGAATAAGTACAAACAGCCCAAAGACAGTTTCACTATATATCAATTTAGCAAGACAAGAGTGGTAGATTTATCCCCCTCCTCCATCCTCTGTAACCTCTGCAGCCATAGGCTTTTGATTAGTTTTACACCACCAGACATGTATTACTCTCTGTGGAGTAGACATCAAATTTTATCAGAAAGCAGTTGCGTACCCCCAAGCAATCATGCCGCTTTGGGACCAATGGACTATCTTACGTCACTGGTTACTGTAGCATGCAGATACCATATGTGGGTAAGGCCGTGGACTTTTCTCCCCAAGCAGCCTTCATGGAATCTTCTGGCACTGTGGATGGTAGCCATCAGGGCGTAAGCTTTCAGAAGAGCAAAATCTTTGTATGCTATGGGAAAGTTCATTCAGATGAAATTGCTGAAATGAGCAATGTTATTGGGAGCTGTAGGCAAACTATTTTCATTAAAAATAGGAGAAGGAGGCGGGCGTGGTGGCGCATGCCTTTAATCCTAGCACTTGGAAAGCAGAGGCAGGCGGATCTTTGTGAGTTCAAGGCCAGCCTGGTCTACAGAGTGAGTTCCAGGACAGCTGGGGCTACAGGGAGACCCTGCCTTGAAAAGACCAAAAGAAAAAAAAAAAAAAAAAAAAAAATAGAAGGATTTGGCTGAACAGTGCTCATGGTCTAGTGTTCTGTGTGAGGGTGAACTTACAGCAAATGAAATTGGATAGTTGGCAAAAAGTGTCTCTAAACAAACTCTTGAAAGTGTAGTCTGACTTCTGTGATTGCTTTTAATAATGTCAAGAAAAATCACCTAAGGGTTTATTATTGTTAAGAAAAATGGAAGCAGGGGGTTGGTGGGATGGCCTAGTGGTTAAGAGCGCCAACCACTCTTGCAGAGGACCTGGGTTTGATCCCCAGCACCCACATGGCAGCTGAGAACTGTCTGTAACTCCAATTCCAGGAGAACTACTGTTCCAGGGGAATCCAACACCCTCTTCTGACCTCTACGGCATTGCACGACATGGGTGCACAAACCTACATGCAGACAGTACATTCATACACATAAAAATTAATTAATTAATTAATTAATTAATTAATTAATTAATTAAAAAAATGGAAGCAAAAGAGAATTTGAGAAGTTTTCAGTCTATCATCATTTCAAAAATACAGATAGTATATTAGGGAGAGAACAAGAAGCAAGTGGTCAAGCATTCTTTTGTTTAGAAGGATAGTGGCAGTGTGAATCACAGATTGAACCAGCTACTCCAGCAGAAAAAGTATCTGTTTGAAGAGAAGAGAAAGGAGAAAGGAAGAAATTAAGGAAAGTTAGAATTCTTGGATTTGACAGGATGGAACTATAGAGATTTTTTTAATAAGAGCGTATGATATCTTTTTATTATTTATTTTATTCTATTTTGAGATTGGGTCTTACTATGTTTCTTGGGCTGGTCTTGAACTTCTTGGCTCAGGTGATCATCCTGCCTCAGCCTCTGGAGTGGCTGTCATGCTGTGCTAAAGTGCTGGACTTGGATGCCTGTATGTTAGCACCATCCATGTAGAAGAGAGTGATAGACAAATGCAATCTTGACTGGTATAGCTAATAGAGAAAGAAAATATAAAATTATAAAAAAAAAACTATAAAATTATGACTGAGACAGTGTTAGGAAAAGTATGAAATCAATTAACAACAATAGCAACAATAATAGTTTCAGTTAATAGCTTCTTATTCCTATACTGTGGGACTATGTACTCAGAGATTTGACCTGGTTAGGGAGTCCTCAGTATATGACTATGAAGAAAAATTTACTTAATGATAATGTGGGGCAGGGAAGAGATTATATAATATTGAAATAAACACCTCATAGGACATTCTTTTTAATGAGGTAGCCTGTGTGTATGTGTGAGAATGTGCCTCAAAGCAAAACAGAACAACTCACTACCAATACCTGGGTGTGGGAATAATCTAGAGGCCTGAAAGCAGCCCAGTTGAGAATGAAGGCATATGGGATCAGAGAGGAGCTGTGTAGAGATGTTTGCAATCACATTGAATTTTTCAATTTTGACAATTTTATACATGTATACAATCTATTGTTATCCTAGTTACTTTCTCATCCCTTTCCCACTCTCACTGACCCTCTTCTCCCTGCTAGACACCCCCTACTTTCATGTGTGTGTGTGTGTGTGTGTGTGTGTGTGTGTGTGTGTGTTGGTAGGACTTCTGCAATTAACCATAGCTACTGTGTATTCATGATTGAGATGAACATGCAGTGCTCAGAAGACAGTGGTTCACAATCCCCATCCTCCGTCTGTTAAAATCTTTCCACCTCCTCTTTTGAGATATCCCCTGTTCTTTGAGGACGTTGATACAGGTGTCCTGTTTACTGTTGAACACTCAATACTCATTTATTCACAGTCCTTTAGCCAGCTATGAGCTGCCATTGATGGGTGCCCAGTGCAGAAAGAAGCTTCTCTAACCAAATGTTTCTATGAGAGCAACAGTAATACATGGGTAGAAACACGCATATTTAGGTGGCTGCTTAAACACATGTCCACTTACAAAACATCAGTCGTAAATTTCCCACTTGAGCCTGTGACTTCCTCGCCCATAGGTCTTTCACTGGGTTTACAGTACTAGGCATGCATTCTTTCCCATGGAACAGGTCTCAAATTCAGTCAGAAGGATTTGGCTATACTTCAAATAGGCATTCCAGTATTGTACCAGTGGGCACATCTGACTGGCAGGTTGATGCTGTAGCTCTTTGGATTCAGCTGAAAGAATTCACAGCAGAGAGGAAACTTCTAGCTCACTTCCAGCTTAGATTCCCTTGTCTCATGTATCCAAATTCTGGGGTATCTTGATTATTTTATTTTTGAAGCAAGGTCTAATATATTTCACTCTGGTGTCAAACTCACTATGTAGCTTGAAGATCCTCCTGTCTCTACCTCCTGAGATGGTAAACATCATCATAGCAGTTAATGTGATGCTGGGGTTGTTAGGCCAGTACTCTAGCAGCTGAGATACAGCCCAAGGCTCAAGATAACATTAACATTCACAAAATAAACCCAACTTTGTAGTATGGTTGTGTGTGTGTGTGTGTGTGTGTGTGTGTGTGTGTTGTATGCATGTACATGTGTGGCATATACACTTGTGTTGTAAATGTGTTCTCCTGTGCTTATGCAGGAGTCAAAGGTTGATATCAGGTGTCTTCCTTTCTTACTTTCAACCTTTAAAAAATTCTTCTGGGGGCTGGAGAGATGGCTCAGCAGTTAAGAGCACTAACTGCTCTGCAGGGGACCTGGGTTCAATTCCCAGCATTCACATGTTGGCTAACAACTGTCCATAACTCCGGTTTCAGGGGACTCTGGTGCCTTCTCCTGACTTCATGGGCATTGCATGACACTGGTGCACTTCCACACATGCAGGCAACACATTTAAAATAAAAGAAAATAAAAAAATAAAGAACAAAAACTTCTTTTGAGATAGGATCTCTAATTGAACCTAGAACTTTTCATTTCAGCCTGACCGCATGGTCACGTATCCAATACATTCTTCCTGAGATCTACCTGTCCCTGACCACTCATCATTGGGGTTACAGACATGTGCTGCTGTGCCTGGATTTTATTCACTTGCATGTTGGAGATCCAAAATCAGGTCCTCATACTTCTGCAGCAAGTAGTTTTCCTATTGAGCCATCTCCCCAGCCCTGGTCATTTACATCTTTTTCAACTTAAATTTGATTTGATTTTTAAATATTTTTACTTTTTTACATTTCTTTTTTTTGCCAATTTTTATTGATGCTTTGTGCATTTCATACAAAATTTCCAATCATGTCTAGACCCATTACCCCTTTCCCACCCCACCAGAGCTCATGCATTCTGCCAAACATGTTTTTCATCTTTTTCTCAGTCTCTTTTAAAATTTTCAATGCAGAAGTTTACTGTTTTGAGCAGTTCACAGTTTCAGTCAGTTCTTTGATGCAGTCTTTTGTTGTTGTTTTTGTTGTTCGTCCAAACTGTATCACTCCATTTATTTGATGCATAAATCTTGTATTTTTGTACAAAAACATTTTCACTTGTTCTTTGATTAATTTGATATCTTTCCATCCTTGTTTTTATGGTGATTATTTAGAAATTTAATAAATTTGATTCTCATAAACACTTCAAATGCTTGATGGGCCAATCTTACAAACTTAACAAGCAAAATGTTTCCAAGTCCCATAATAATGTGTATAATTTAATTAATGAAAATTATAAAGGTAATAAATCACTTTCTGGTAATTATTTAAAATTTGTATATGAATAACAAAAGTCTTGTTATCTTTAATGATAAACAGTTTGAAGTAAAATTATAGTTTCAGAATCTCTAATTTGTACTAAATATTCCAAATGCCTTTTATTATAAATACATACACATAGGATCATAATAGCAAAATGTATTTCTAAGCAAAACAGTTGTTATGAAAGGGTTATTTTACTTTGATATTTATTTATTTATTTATTTATTTATTTATTTATTATTGGTGCTTTGTACATTTCATACATCATTTTTCCAATTCAGTTCAGGCATATTTCCCTTTCCCTTCCCCCCTACCCTCCCCATCCCAGATCATGCATTTTGCCATAACTGTCCTGCATCTTTCTCTCAGTTTTTTTTTCCATTTTTTAGCTATAAGTGATGATCCATGAGTACAAGCATCCTTCATATGAAACCAATTTGCAGGCTGTTGTGCCCAAACCCCCACAGCCCCACCATCCAGCAGGGGGTGAGGGGTTGTATGTTCAATCAAGTTGATCAAATGAGTGTCCAGACNTCTCTCTCTTTAGTTCTCTGAATTCCTCTTTATGTTCTTTAATTTCTCTGCATAGGTCTGCAATTATTCCTCTAAGATCTGTTCCTTGGTTCTCCTCCAAGGGGTTCCCATTGTAGCTGTCTCCTACAGGTTTGGTAGAGCTTGGTGCAGGATTATCCTGTGCCTTTCCCATGTTGTCCCTTCGTCGTGTCCCTGGCATGTGGGCTTCCCTTTTGTGGTTTAGATCACAAATAGCGGACGGTTTTGCTTTCCTCCTTCAGATGCTTTTTTTGTTGTTGTTGTTCCCTTTCCTCCTCCTTGTTTATGGAGTATGGACTTGTCTGCTTTTCAATTTTGTTGCTATATTGGATATTAGATGCCAAAGCACTCTTCTCTTCTTGTTCTGAAGGTTCTCCAAAAAAAACGAGTCCACTTGGATTCTCACCGATGGTGGGGGGGGGGATGATATGCCTGATCTAGCCCACCCAAAGGTGCAGCCGCTCTGGCCCTGTCCTGACTCTCTGGACCCTCTGGCCCAGTGCCCGGGTCCCGCACAAAGGGTCTCAGGTCCGGGAAAACCCCAGCTCCAAAGCTACTTGCCCAGGTGACTTCTGGGTAGCTGCCCCAAAGGTGCAGCCGCTCTGGCCCTGTCCCCACTCTCTGGACCCTCTGGCCCAGCGCCCGGGTCCCGCACAAAAGCTTACTTTGATATTTATGTACTAACTTCTATGCCCTACTGGCTTTTTGGGTTACCAAACTTAGTTAATAAAAATGCAAGATAACTAGTTAAGATTGGATTTCAAATGAATAAGTAATAACTTTTTATAATTGAAATTTAATTTAATTTAACTAGATGTCTTATATTCATCTGGAAATCCTAGCAGGTTTATAAATTAACTCAACTAGGAAGCAGAATCACTATCTGCAGTAGTTGCACTTACAGAATCAAAGATTTAAGATCATAAGATAAATTCAGATAAATTAAGATCTTGGTCAGAAATTAAAGGCTTGACCATTATGTCCTCGATGATTTGACTCAAATGACAGTTTATTATCCTGATCTACTTCTACTTATCTGAGTCTGATCTGCTATGTCAATAATGTCTTAAAAAGCCATGTTTTTTAAATAGAACATAGTTAAAAAATAAATCGAGTTTAAAGCCCTGGGCATTATGCATTACTTGGATATTTTATAGGTTTAATCACTATGTAATACTTATTATAAGGGATATCAAATTTCTATGATATCATTTGAGATCACAGAATCATAAAATTTGAGTTGATGAAGTCCTATATTATTCCTCTTCTTCCCATCCCAAATCGGAACTTACAAAATCTTAGGGATCATTACAAAATCTACCTTATGTTTTATCTAAGAGCCAGGGGACCCATTAAAGACTTTAGGGCCAGCGTGACTTGACCAGGTTCCTAGTTTTTTTTTTTTATCAGTCTGATTGTTGCCTGAATTATAGGTAGAGGAGTTTGGTGAGTGACAGACCATTTAGAAAGATTTTGTGTTAGAAGAAATCAAAGATGATAAACTAGTTCAATACTGACAGAGGAGAAAAGTCAACAATTTAGATCTATTTTTTTTTCTTTTTGAGACAGGGTCTCATTTTAGTCCCAGATGGCCTGGAGCTTGCTATGTTGACCAGAGACCAGGCTGACCTTGAATTCACAGAGATCCGCTTGCCTCTGCCTCTCGAGTGTTGGGATTAAAGGCATGCACCACCACACCTGGCTAGATCTNTATATATATGCAGTAAGAAGGAGAGACATATCCTAAATGACTCCAAGACATCTGTTGTCAGTGATTAGATGAAAGATGAGCTGAGAAACGAAGGATGTTGGGAAGCTACGTAGGATCCAAGTAAATGTTCCCGTACCCATACACAAACAACAAGAAGCACTAAATGGACTGGAGGCGGGGGTGGGGTGGGGGAGGAGAGCAACCACTTGAAGTTGGAAAGAAAAAAAATGAGGAGTAATAGTGGTAGAATTGGAGGGAGAAAGTGGGGGAGTGGAATAGATTAAAACACATTTTAGGAGAGTATGAAATTCTCAAAATAATAAATAAAAGGCAACCATGTTATGTAATGGGGGCAGGTGAACCAAGGGATGAGGATAAAAGCAGTTTGATAAAAGTATGTTTATTTGGGGGGCTGGAGAGATGGCTCAACAGTGAAGAGCACTGGCCACTCTTGCAGAGGACCCAGGTTTAATTCCCAGCACACACATGGCAGCTAACCATCCATAACTCCAGTGCCAGGGTATTCAATGCCCTCTTCTGACCTCTGCCGCGATTGCATGAGATGGGTGCACTTACACACTCTATAAAATAAAATAACATAAAATAAAAATAGTGAACTTAAAAAACATCGATTTTGTTTTGATTTTGGAAAGGTCTGGGAAATAGTCCAGTCTGTTCCTACTCAACTGAAAATGCACAGAGAAGCCAGCTGTGGTTCACACCTTTATCTCAGCACTTGAGAGGTAGACACAGGCAGATGTCTATAAGTTTGAGGCCAGCCTGGTCTACACAATTAATTAGAGGCCAACCAAGACTACATAATAAGATGTGTCTCCAAAAAAATGTACAGAGGGCACACAAATGGAGACATTCAGCATACATTTGGAAGCAAATTTCTAGTTCATCCTTTCAAATTCATCTGCATCTATAGAATCCAGAACTTCCCACAGCAATGTTATTGTAATTTGTATTTTTACAAAAGATCTTTTTCACGGGGCATTTTACAAAAAGAAATTTGGATGATACAATGCATTGAAAATAATTAGAGTTGTTTTTCTAACCTTGGTCATTGTAATTTCTTATTGGTTGAGGTTATTTTTAAAATGTTACTTCACTGGTAAATTCAGGGTTGTGCCCTTGTTTGGGGAATGATGCATATTTATTTGAGCCAATAACTAGAAATTACTGCTTACATGACCAGTTTGGTTCTGTATTTTGCACCTTGTTACTCTGTTTAATGATGCTAAGCTATTTCAAAGCAATAGGTAAATAATAAATCTTTAAGCTTAAATGTCCTGCTTACAGTCAATTGACTTCTACTTCCAGGAGATGGAAAATTAATGAACTCTGTTCTTTCTGTAGCAAGAGATTTTACTCAGCTTTTCTCAAGTTATTGTAAAGACATCCCTGTATTCTTTTGAATTAGCTAGGACTTCCAAATGATGTGCTTACCATTGAGACTCCCTGGTCCTCAAGACATGGTCTTGAGATTTATAGGCTTTGCTACCAGTTTTTGTATAGACAGTGGCTTGAGTGACATTTTGATACATTTCTCACTTTGTTTTTTCAAGTCTAAGCATCTTTCATTGTTATTCAGAACAAGCAGAACTGTTTGTGGCAGTTTTCTTCTGTGTTTTATTTATTTATTTTTTATTTTGTCTAGATTCCCTAAGGATATTTGCAAGGATAGAGTCCTAAAAATAGCTTGTCTCCAAAGCAAACTTTTATTATACTATGCTAATTATTTTGATTTCTATTCAGCTGTGGGAAACCATTCATCTGTTCTATTCAAACTATTTTACTGATTACTGAAAATGAGAAAATAATTACTATTTATAAACCACCACCAGTACTTTTTCTGGGATAAAAGTATTGATATTCTTACAAAATATTATACAATTTTTGACTAATTAATGAGAATATATGTCCATAATATCAAGACTGTTTACTTCTATATTTGGAAAAAAGCACAAGAACACTTTTAGACTTTTTAATTTTGGGGGTCTTTAGTGTTCATCCTGAGAATAAACTTCTCACTGATAGTACATGGTGGATAACCATAAGTGTTCAGTGCTTGGGAACTTGGAATCTCTTCTTAAATAATGAGTAATGAACAAGAAGTGAAAGATAAGCTCCAACAGCATTGATGAGTAGATCTAATCAGTCCTGGAACAGTTTTGGGAATTAAGAAAAGACAAGGAGCCTTAAGGGCAACATGATTTCAATAAAATTTCAATGACATACAGTGAATCAAACCAGAAAGGATGATCACTGTGGTCAGAGACCTAAAAAAGTGAATGAAGCAACCCTAGAGAATGCAAATCCAGAACATAAACTCCCTGAAGAGGTAAGGCATGACTTCTGTATAATAACAGAGTGGTAGCAGAAAGGGAGAGGATGAAAGTGAATTCAAAATATTGTAACAGACAATTCTGTCTGGTATGAAGATAAATAATTCAGGCTTAAAATGACCCTTTAGGTACCTGCCCATAAGGAATGCTCCCGGATGGTGTTAAGGGCAGAATTGAGGGAAATTGTGCTGCATGTTAATGAGGCTGGGAGGCAGATCAAGACACTTATCACTCTTTTCAAGCTGCTCATTGGTATCTTCAGAGGCTGAGAGTGAAGTTTGACACTTGGCCATTTGGGGTCACTGGGCACCCAGACAAAACAAGACACAAAGTTGGCTGTGATTGCTCATGTCTGGTTACTGAAACGTTCTGCACTGGTAGGCCAACCAATTGCCCAGGCATCTCAGAATTGAAAATTAGATCACACTACTAAGGTAAATATCCTTTGAACAGGTGATTGCTGCTACCAGTGATATTGATAACTACTGGAAAATGGTATTTATATAATGTTTTATAAATTATACATTTTATGCATATTTAATGTAAGTAATATTGGCTATAATTCATTTAAGCAGTAACATTCCAAGATATTTTGTCTGGGTTGTTGGTGAGTTACGTTTCCTTGGTTTTCCAAGAAATATCAGACCAGTCTACAAAAAGAACAAAAATGTAGGATGAGAGTTCCACCTGAAGTGAATACAAACTCCAGTCTCCTTTTTGCCCTCTAGCTTCTGTCACTGTTTAGAATCATGTAGTGCTTTAGGGAAAGAATGCACTTATCCAGAAGTTCTTGGACAAAGAATACAGATTTCTCCCTGCTCAACGCCTCTTCTCTATCCAAGGTTAGCATGTGTCCTGAATCTTCTATCATATACCAAGAAAAAAATATCACTAATCAATTAAGGCATACTTCCCTACTGATCGAAACGTGGCTATCCACTTCTCAGCATAATGCTGCACACAACTATTTAAAATTGAAATAAAACTTGTTTGATGTTCTTACTCTAGATAATAAGGAAAAAAGATTTCAAATCAACTATATTAATCATTCTCCACATGATTGCCCATTTTTAGTATGTTGCCAACAAAAGAAGAAAACAAAAAATAATGCAGAAGGAGTAGCAGCAGGGCAGAGAGAAAAATAAGCCATTAACTAAATGAGTACAGTGTTTTTCTAATTCACCCAGTACTAGGAAGGGCTGCTTAATAAGCACCCATAGTGTTAAATCAATATGTTACTATCCTATCTGAAAGTGTGACCAATTAAGAAACGATAAGAAATGAAATTATATGGCAAGTCATCACCCAGAGAAAATGTAGGCTAACTAGATAAAACCAAACCACATTTACCGTGCTTTAAAAGTACTTTAATGACACGCTTGTATTATAACACTGAAATTAATAATCAAATACATTGTTTAGAATTACAGATGTCAAAAGAGACAAATGCAGTAATTTCCTTGATGCCAAATAAGCTTTGTTTTCCTATTATTGATCTGAGTAGCAAGCCTGCTATTAAGCAGACTCTTACCAAGGTCAAGATTCTTCAGTCCCTGTTTCTTTTTCCAGCCCTACCAGAGTCAATAGCTTTACGAATTCTGAAGGCATACTGAGGAGAAATCTATACTGCACACATCTGGTAGGAATCAAGCGCTGAATTTTCCTAGCTTATCTAAATTCAGTGGAGACTTCTATCTCAGCAATGTTGAAGAGGATGAATATAAAATAATGGTGCTTAAAAAAATGGACTCTTTCACTTCAAAGCTGTTCTGTTAGAAAATGAAACACAGTTCAAACCATGTAGCAGACACATACTGTGCTTTTGTAACTCCTTGGGAACTGCTTTATCATGCGCTGATTAGCTAAGAAATTAAACATTTTTATGTTTCATTTTTCATCTAAAACGATAATATAACTACTTACCTTTTGACTGTCTTTCGTTATAGGAGACTCTTTTTTTCCTAAAAGGTGAAATCATCTATAAAGAAAGAATAGTTGAAAGTGCTTGAGGGCTAAGTCCCAGCATCTGAGCACAACCTGAAGATCTCCTGAAATGATTTGTGTCACTTAATTCTTTATAAAGTATGCTGCTTTCTTGTATAGGAAATGAGGGATCATATTTTCTTATTTCTTTGTCCACCTATTCACTCGGAAAATACGTCTGGAGCATTTCCACTATTTGAGATACTGGTCTGGATAATGAGGATACAGAAAAGGAACAGGTTTGGTCTCATGAAGCTTGCGGCCCAGGGAGGGAAGAGAGATAATAAGCAATAAACATACTAAAGAAGTATTATATAGCAAGTGAGAAGGTGACCATGCTGCAAACAGAGCCAAAGTAAATCAGGGGGAAAGGGACTCAAGAGATACAGAGGTTGAGATGAACAACTAGAAATGAAAGGTACCATTTGTGTTTGGAAGGTAGCTCAATCAGTAAATGGTTGCCATTTAAATATAAAGAACTAAGTTCAATTCTCATGTGAGAAAAAATTGGCCATGATGGTACATGTGCTTTTGATCCCAGTGATGGCTGGGGAGGCAAAACAGGCATATCCTTAGATCTTGCTGGCCCAACTTACCTAAGTTTTGAGTTCGAGGCCAGTGAGAGACTCTGTTCAAAACAAAACAACAAAAAAGAGGTCAACAGTGCCTGAAAACTGATGCCTAAGACTGTTCTCTGGCCTCTACAAACACCTATGCACATGGGAAGCAAGCATACTCATCTGCATGCGTGCGTGCGCGGGCACACACACACACACACACACACAGACACAGACACACATAGCATTTAAGCTAAGATTTAGAGTGGTAGGAGTAGGGCATCTAGGTAAATGAGATAACTGCTATGTGCAGGAGAAATACCCAAGAGGATATTCCTGATATCGAGAAAGAAGAACAAAAGTAATGAAGGTGAATTTGAATGTGGGAACAGAAGATGAAGCAGATGGGTAATACAGAGAGTCAGAGTCACGTATAATAGGTCACTTGACTTTTACTCTGGCTCATTTGTGGAGTCCTTGCAGGGTTTTGAAAGAAATGTTACATGACCAGTGGCTCCCAGGAGTTCCACTTCTAGTATGGGTCAATAGTTCCTACTCCATCCCACACTTTGTCACAGTTAAGTCCTGGAAAATATGACAAAAACCCAGGGTGTGGAGATGGTGCAGGGTTGACACTTAAAAGTAATGGTATGAGCTGAAATTCCTGTCTCCAGGTTTTATCCTAGAGAAGCAGACTGAATGTAGCACAAAATGTGGCTGAATCTCAAGTTCAGAAATGAAAGACATTCAGAATACAGAGGCTGGAGCATCCCAGCCACTGCATTTCTGGTTGATCACTGAATCACGCATGTGCAGTCCTGAGATCTTTTCATTTGTACAGTGTTATGCAAATGAACATATACAATTCTGAGATGAAAGCAGTGGCATATTTCTGAGAAATTCGATCCGTGTCAAATTTGATAGCAGGACAGTTATTTCAAGGTTTGGACCCTGTTCTGCCCTCCGCCAGGAAGCACAGCTCTGACTTCACTGTATTTCAACATGGGACATTTTAGTGACTATGCTATTTACTGTAGTTTAACAGAGGCTAGAATGCTTCTCTGAAATTAAGTTCAACCCAAAACATCTGTGCCCTTAAAGGGATTCAAGATTTCTCCAGATCTCTAGAGTAAAGGCCCTATTGCACCATGCTTTATTTTCAGCTTCTTCGAATCTAAGTGGGAGGTAATGGGGCCAGGGCTTGTTTTCTGTAGAATCCTAGCAATGATGCATTATGGGTATTTTCCCACAGAGTCCAAGAAATGTGTGTATAATGTATTTTGCCAAATTATCTCTGGTGCATCCCCTAGAAGCAAAGCCATGGCTGTTTGTGCTCCACTTGAAAGGTAACCGTGGCTGTGTAGAATGATTTAGTCGGGGGAACCGCAGGTCATCTGAATCTTTACAGTGTTGCTAACATTCTTTCCTGTTCCAGTTTGCTTATCATTAATCTGCAAAGAGATGTTTTGGAATTTTCAAAATTGAGTGCTGTTTGAAAAAAATTAGGTCGTTTGGCTTCATTAACTTAATACTGCATAAATAATTTCTCGGAAAGTTCTGTCGTGAATGCTCATTTGTCTTATATTAATATTTTGGTTAATGAAGTAAGGCTGTTTTCAACTACTGTAAAATGTACAATTTCAGGCTTGTAGGAAAAGGGAGCCAAACTTATCTGGTGAAGAAGAGTGAATGTGTGATAGAGAAAGACAGAAGGACTTGAACTATGATTAGATTTTTTTTTTCTGCATACCTTCTTTATTAACAGGGCACCACAGTGTAGTGATTCAAAGTTGGAGTAAGCAAGAATCAGGGTGGGATGGAGCCATATGAAATTCTAGTGGGTCTCCTGTGGGTGGCTTTCAGAGAAGGAGCCCCCCTCCCGGTTTGGGTAATTATAAAGGAAATGTTTTTCTACAGCAATTCAGCTTACCTTAATCCTAGGTTTCTGGATTGTTTCCCGTGAGGAGACTTTTGGGATTTTTGTTTTTATTCTCCCACCATTGGCCTCTTCTCTAAATTTCTACCAAGGTAATAGAGTCTGTGCCACTTCGCCTAGTCGGGAGACAGACATCTTTATCATATGTATTTTGCTTCATGTCAATATGCCCCCATCTGGACAAGTAATTCACCTCTTCTGAGCCCCATCTGTTAAATGAGCAGAAGAGCAGTGACCCTCCCTGCCTCTTAGGGTGAAATAAATACCACGATGCTTGCAGATGCATTTTGGATATCCAAAGCTTGTATACATGGATGAAAAATAAAACTGAAACAACAATTTTCAAGAAATATGATTTTACCAAAACATTTCCTTGTTTCTCTTTATTATTCCTTTTAATTGAATTTTCATGAATTCCATACAGTGTATTTTGATCATATTTAGAACCCCTCCTATATCTGTACCTCTCTTTCTAATCTCCCACCAAATTTCTATACTCTAATAAAGAAAGTATATGTATATATGTATATATATATATATATATATGTTGTTTCTTTTAAAAGTAAAAAAAAGACATAGCTTAGAAAACAAGAAACAAAAAGCACAACCCAACCCCATGCTGTGCAGTGTTGAAGTTTAGCTATACCATTGAGACTAACAGTCTTGTCTCCTTACCTCAAAGATGCAAATCAACTCTAGTTATTTTATCTCTCTAAAGAGGTGCATATATAATAAATATTTAGAGTGTTTATTGTTTTATCTTATCATTTACATTTGTATTATGCTTTATAGTGGCCAAAGAACATTCACATATATTATGCCATGTTGTATCTCCATTTTTATACACCAGAAGACTGATAGTTTGGTTGTGAACCTAAGCTTTTAACAGCTGTGTCAGCTCTCCAACTCAAAATAACTCAACTCTCTCCTTTTCATGGTGTTGAGACAGGGCCTCCCTGTAGCCTCAGCTGGTCTGGAACTTGCTATGTAGACCAGGAGGGCCTTGACATGAGATCTGACTGCTTCTGCTTCCCAAGTGCTGTGATTAAAGGCATGTGCCACCATACCCAGGTGGAGTGATAGTTTGAAAGGCACAGGGACTTTCCGAAGGTTACTTGATCAGTGAAGTTACATTTTTCACACAAGCCTTCAGTTGCCCCCACCTAAGGCTCTCTGCACTATGACTCTTTCTGTTCTTATTTACGTGCTGCTGAAAAGGTAGTTCGTCCAGTTCTCATTACAGAAGGAATCTGACATTGCAAACCACATAATTTTTTTTGGAAGTGGCATTATTGATTCTCTTCAGCTGGTTGCACCTGTGCCTTTGAAAACTGTATTTTCTCTTTTATTATAACAGCCAGGGTAGTTAGCGTGTGACACATTCCCAGACTGGTGATGGCTTGGAATTCACTTCAACCCAGCCAATTCTTAATTTGTCAGACTGGATTGTTCAAGGTCTCGGTTGGCTTGTTCGTTTTCTCTTTGTTGGCACTCAGTTTGTACATGTCATTGTGAACTTGAACCCTTGTTTTGCTTGCTGGGAATTGAACCCAGAGCCTGGTACAAGCCAAGCATGTGCTAGACTTCTGGCTTGTGAACTAGAATCCTGATCAAAGTGTAGCTAGTCCAGGTGAAAAAAAAGCAACCGATTTGAATCCTAAAATATATTTTTAATCATTGTGCAAAAATGTTTCAGAGAAAATGACATGAAATTAAAAACATATTTGATATTATAAGGATATTGTCCTTGTCTATATTCCAGTGGCTCTAATTAGTACTAACTGTATTATCTAAATTAATTCCAAGAAAAAGTAAACACATGATAGAAAATATTGTATTATAATTCTTATGATTAAAAATCTGAATTGTGGTCAGATTATACTCCTTAACTCATCCAGAGTTTGATTAGGAATGAGCCTAATGGTGCTGCAGTGGGCTACTGACAAGGCCCGGGCAGAGTTCTCATCAGTTTCTATAATGATTTTGACATTTCATCAAAGCTCAGAAGAAAATTGAGCAATTATTTATTTGAGTTTAAAAATCACAGGCTGTCAGAATGTACTTTCAAGTGGCTACAAATGAAATGCTTTGAAAGAGAAGAACATCTGTGGATACATCGCAGCCGATGTTAGAGCAAGTGTTGAAATGTCAACCAGAAAGTGATAGGTCTTACTAGGGCACTTAAGGTTAATGAATGATACTTCGTTTTGCTAGAGTGACCAGAAATCTTAAAAAATGTGAGCTTATTTCAGAAAAGAGCTCCTTAAGAGCCTAGAGGAAGCCAGTGTAAAGAAACAATTAAATTATATCGCAATGGTCTCATTCATATTAAAATAACTTCTATTTGTTTAGTGTACCGTATGTGCCCAGCACTGTATACTAAAGCATTCTCTTTTATTATCTCGTGTACTGTCAGTCCAAACTTACTGGGTTGTTTCATTTGCTGTTTATCAAACAGAGTGAGTGGATGGGGTCTATGGTATTCCAGAGCCTGGTTTTCCAGTCCTTTGTAGAAATCTTATATGGATCTAGGATCAGATTTTAAATCTCCTGCTTTGGAACTTTGGACAGTACAATTTTCATCCTTAGAAATTTCTCCTGGGTTATGATGGCTCACACTTGTATTCTCAACCTTCATTACCCTGAGGTAGGGAGATTGCTTTGAATTAGAAGGCTGCCTGGCCTACCCAGGTATTTGCAGACCTAGGTGGTTTATAGGGTGAGATCCTGTCTCGAAACAAAACAAAAACACACCAGAAAAGGAAATGAGACTTTGGATGGGGTAAAGGGCTAAGTGGGTACTCTTATTTTGTGATGTGAATTCCCCGCACTTCTTTCTACATGCTGTTGTTTCTCTTAAGCCCTCTTTGCTAATCTCAGCTTCAGAAAGTGCTAGAAAGAGGGGCTGGAGAGATGACTCAGCTGTTAAGGGCACTGGCTGCTCTTGCAGAGGATTGGGGGTTAAGTTCCCAGCACCAACCCATGTGGTGGCTAACAACTGTCTGTAGCTCCAGTTCCAGGGCATCCGGCACCCTCTTCTGACCTCTGTGGGTGTTGCCATGACATGGGTGCACTTACATACATGCAGGTGATACACTCATATACTCATACACATAGAAGAAAAATCATAAAATATATAAGGACGAAAACCCTAGACAGAAAACAGAGTATGAGCATGCGAGAAGAAAAGGATCTCCTTTGCCATTTCCTTTCCTGAGCACATCGGCTTCTGAAGGGAGCATGTCCAGTAACCTCGGTGTGAAGCAAAGATCAGGAGGAGGAGCAGCAGCACTAAGAACCAAAACTGCAGCTGATGTGGAGGCAAAGCAGATATTCTTTTTCTGCCATCATTAACAAATTTTCAATGTAGACAATTTCACTACATGTTGAAATGTATATTTAATATTTTCTTTTGAGACAGGGTCAACTGTAATCCCAGGTAGGATGGAACTTACAAAGGAGATCAGGGTGACCTCAATCTCACAGAGATCTGCCTGGCTGTTTCCTGAGTGCAGGGATTAAAGGTGTGTACCACTGTGTCTGGCTGGTATATTTAATATTTAAGAAAAACAATGTGTATTTTGTAAAAGCAAATTTTACAAGAACCCACAATCCATTTAGCATATAAATTCCATGCTTTTTCTAGATCCTTAAAAAAAATCTCACCAGGATATTACAACATGCTACAATCCGCATCTTCCATTTTGACTAAACCTTTTCTGTCATTTCTATAACTGTATTTTAAGATCTTTTGTACGATACAGATTTGTGCTACACTTATGTCCATAGTATTTTCATCTGGGAAACATGTTACCTGTGTGACAACATGCTCCTATGAGAGGTCCCAAAGAAATATATGTGACATATTCTGAGGCATTTTCCCTTCCTGGTGAATGTGTCGATGATGCCTTTCTGTGTTTTAGCACCTTTCAGGAAGAGGAATCAATCCCATTATTCAGATTTTGCATTTATGTTGTGATTGGTTGGTATTAATAATCCAAACTGAAAATGGGGAAGACATATAATAGAAAAATAATCATTTTCCTGCTGTATTCTTATGACCTGTGATTGGCAGCTGAATACTCACCAATTGTCCTTACTGATAATACTTGAATCAGTGAGTTAGTGACTAATTATGTAGTCTTATCTTTCATCATATTAGTGAAAAAGGAAAATCTTCATGAAACTACTTCAGGATAAACTATTTTATTCATCTCAATTTGTCTTATATCCTGGGAGATTTTTTTACAAAGGTAATTGGTATTATTTTTGGATAACCATTGCTCTCTAAGGTGGGTTTCTTTAATTTTTAAGGATGCTTTTGGTCTTCTCAAGGTCAGACCAATTTTAAAATACATTTTTTTCTGAATATCATGTTTTAGTGTTCTGAGAGTAGCAGGATTAACACTCCTAAGGGGGCAAAGATTTCTGAAAACCTTGCTGGCGGAAACTATAGTTCAAAATGATCAAAGTCTTCTCCTGATCTGCTACTTTCTTTGAAAAAGCTTAGAAGCTCATTCGTTGTTCCTCCCTGGAGTGTGTTCCCTGGAAAAAATTCTTGTACATCTGCACAGAAGATACGTACCAGAGAGCTCATTTCATTGTTATTAGGGATAGAAAATAGTTTTAAGTGTTCCATCATTGAGAAAATAGATAAGTAAATCAAGCATGCTCATATATGAAATGAATCACACACACACACACACACACACACACACACACACACACACACACACACATATATATATATAAAGCATTAGTAAATCTCTAAACTGTTAAGCATAATTTTTCTAGATAATCAGTAAGGTCATATTCCTTTGAAATTTTGAAGCATGCAAAATGGATCATTTAGACAAGGTAGGTTATTCTGCCTTAACAAAGTCTTCTAAATTTCAGTGGTTTAGTGCATGATGTGTATAGCATGTATTATCAGTAAGTCTTTGTTCCTGGGTCACTCAGAGTCTCCAGCTGATAAAACTGTCTTCTTATCATACAATACATTGATTGCTTCACCAGCGGGAAGCAAGTACAATGACTTGAATGTTAGTTTTTAAAGCTTTTTATGGAAGTAGGATATTTTTATTTTAACTCATATTTGATTGTCTAGAGTAAGTTATATAGTCACAGTGAATTTAAAGATGACTGGGGAGTTTAATTTTACCATGGTATTTGAGGGGATAATCATCTTAAATATTAGACAACTCTTTTTTTAAATTTATTTTTGTATGTGTATGAATGTACTGTCTGCATGTAGGTTTGTGCACCCGTGTCATGCAATGCTGCAGAGGTCAGAAGAGGGTCTCGGATTCCCCTGGAACTGGAGTTCTCCTGGAATTGGAGTTACAGACAGTTCTCGGCCGCCATGTGGGTGCTGGGGACCGAGCCCGGGTCCTGTGCAAGAGCAGTCGGTGTTCTTAACTGCTAGGCTATCTCTCCAGCCCCTAGACAAATATCTCTTAATTAAAGTTGCAGAATAAAGAATACTTACTATTAAATATGCGTATAGTAAAAGTATGTACTTAAGAAAAGAACTACTGAACATCATATTTAGATTAGTAGCATCTCTTTGTAAGGAGGAAGGATGCAGAATAAATAAAAATGGGATAAAACTACTGGAGAAATATCTCCTGGTCCACTTTGGTTAACTACCCTGCCTGACTCTACTATGTACTTTGGGAGGCTGACATCTATGAACACTATCAATGGCTTCTCCATGTTGTTTGGCATTAGTCAGGATTCAGCTAATAGGGAAACATTGATAGTCATGCAGATAGAGAATGAGGAGAGGGAGAGAGGGAGGGAGGGAGGGAGGGAGAGAGAGAGAGAGAGAGAGAGAGAGAGAGAGAGAGAGAGAGAGAGAGAGAGAGAGAGACAGGTAGACACACAGAGGGGGAGAATATTCTCTTGACTCTTTTGTGGAGTCTTTTAAAACCAATTCTAGGTAGTTCTTTGGATTTCAGTTTTCTTTTTCTCATTCTTTGAGCCTGTAGTTAACATCTTAGTTGTTTGCTAGCAGTAACGTTCTGTATTACCTATTGTGATTCTTTTATGTGTATATTTTGGAAATAATCCCCTCTTCATCAGACTCTCCTGGAGTGATTCTGTGCTAAGTATGTCACTGTGCCTCTTGTTGGGAGCTGGATGGATAAACAGGAGATTTTGTTTAGACTTACAATGCTTAATTTTTGTGCTGGGTTACTGACATGAAGGTACTCACTTCAATAGTTTCTATGCCTGAATAAACTACTTAAAATTTAAAGAACTAACAGCAAAAAAATCGCAATCTCCTTCCTCTTTCTCCAAACATTAAAAAGACGTTAAACAAAACCTTATTGTGCTAACCATCCTATGGTGATTAAAATAGTATTTATTCCTTTGTCTGTGATTTTTTTCATTTTTAATTGAATTTTTATGTGCTTCATACATAATTTTTCATTTAATCTTAATCGCCTTTATACCTGATTCTCCCATGGCAGACACCTCCCCTCCACCAGTTCACACATTCTGTCATTTGTGCTAAGGTCCATGGTGCCTAACTACTCACCCCACCCACTCCCTGGTGCCAGCTCATCCCCTGAGCTCTAGTCAGCCTATCCTAGAAGCTCCCGGGACCTTGTTCATATGTCTATGTGATTTTTGAGTTTATAAGATTCAAGCAAGGTGTGACGGCTCACACCTGTATTGGCAACACTAAGGAGCCTGAGGCAGGAGGATTTCTATAAGTTCCATGCCAGGCTGAGATATAAGAGTGAGACTCCAGAGATGGTCTAGCGGTTAAGAGCACCGACTGCTCTTGCAGAGGACCCAGGTTTGATTCCCAGCACCCACATGGCGGCCAAGAACCATCTTTAACTCCAGTTCCAGGGGAATACAACACTGTCTTCTGACCTCCACGGCATTGCACGACACGGATGCACAAACCTACATGCAGACAGTACATTCATACACATAATAAATAAATAAAAATTAAAAAATAAAAGAATGAGACTCGAGCTGGGTGTGGTGGCACACGCCTTTAATCCTAGCACTTGGGAGGCAGAGGCAGGCAGATCTTTGTGAGTTCAAGGCCAGCCTGGTCTACACAGCAAGTTCCAGGACAGCTGGGAAATCAAGGAAACCCCTGTCTCGAAAAGCCAAAAAAAAAAAAAAAAAAAAAAAAAGAAAAAAAAAAAAAAGAATGAGACTCTATCTTAAATCAACAACATATAAAACCCTAAGTATTTCAGTATTTCAGCATTAACTATATTCTTACTTTTTTTTTTTTTTTTGAGACAGGGTCTCCCTTTAGTCCCAGCTGGCCTGGAACTCCCTTTATAGACCTGGATGGCCTTGGGCTCACAGAGATCTGCCTGCCTCTGCCTCCTGAGTGGTGGGATTAAAGACATGAATCACCACACTTGGCACTTTTTGTTTTTTAAATGTTATTAGATAATGGTACTTACACAAACATCCTGCATTCCGAGAAGTGTTGTATAAGCTAATCTCAATTTCATAATTAAAATGTACAATAACAATTCTGTAAGTTAGAATTGTAGTGGTTTGGGGTTCATCCTATGATGCATGCATTACTTGCAAGGGTACATCAAGCTCAGGGGTCATGATTTATTGGTCATCTTTCTATCAACATAATCAAATACCTGACTCGATTAACTCATAATCTGGTGTCATAATTTTAGATGCTCATGTAGAAAATTGGATGATATATCAGCTGAAGGCAGCACATTATGATGGGAAATCATAGGAGAGGAAAAACACTTAAATCATGAACCAGGAATCAAAATAGAAGAGATCGAGGTCCCCCAATCCCCTTCAATAGCTTGATCTGAGGACAGCTTCTATGTGTCCACTTCCTAAAGGCACTCTGAACCTTTCAGAGGACAGAGGAGCACTGTGAGAATCAGAACTTGGACACATGGATTTTTTTTTTTTGGCAAGACACCACTTATATTCATTCAAGTATAGCGATTATGTATCTCTATGTACATATGTAAATTTCCTCTCTAGTTGAGTTGAATATTTACAGAGAATCATTGGTATCTACATGTAAACTTCTAAAAATTTCACTTTTTTGGTCAAATGTATTTAATTAAACATGGAATCAAAGAAATATAACTGGAAAAAGAAACAATTTGGCCTGGAAAGATGGCTTAGCATCTAAATATACTTACTGCCAAGGAAGTTTGGATCCCGGAACCCACGAGTATAAGGAACCCACTCCTGCAAGTTGTCCTTTCACTTCCACAATATACTGTGGTATGCACACTCCCTACAGGAATAAATATAATAAAACATTGTTAAGACACAATAAAGATGAAACTCCAAAAATTAATATTAATTAGCTGTGAACAAGAAAATTAAGGGATAGAAAAGCAATTATAAAAACCAAAAGGCTTACCTCATATCATTTAGCAGTTAAAACATTATTGTCTCAATTTATGGAAAATATTCTATGAAATTATATTTATTTTCTATGAGTATGCATTTTATAAGAAAGATCAACAGAACTCTTATCACTAAACATATCTGGAATAAGAAATCTTAGGTTCATATCAAAGGAGTAAAAGAATTTACCCTTTCATATATTTCGTTAAATATATGGAGAAAAAAACTCTTGAAAAAATAAAAACAGATTTCAGTAAATAGATATATGTATAGATATGAAGATGTAATCTTGTCAAACTACCTTGATCTATAGAGTTAATGCAATGCTAAGCTACATCCTCAGATGTTACTTTGTGGATACTGCCAAATATATCCTATAGTTTATATTAGACGGGAAAGGATGAACAATATTCAGTGTAATATTGAAGGAGACCAAATTCAAAAGAACAATACTATCCGACATTATGACTTACTATAAAGCACCTGTACTAAAACAATATTGCATTGTAAAAGAGTAGAAACCAGCCGGGCGTGGTGGCGCACGCCTTTAATCCTAGCACTTGGGAGGCAGAGGCCCTTGGATCTCTGTGAGTTCAAGGCCAGCCTGGTCTACAGAGCAAGTTCCAGGACAGCTGGGTCTACAGGGAGACCCTGTCTCGAAAAGACCAAAAAA
>VZQC01006699.1:30832-47172 GCA_009823505.1 Rhizomys pruinosus
AAAAAAAAAAAAAAAAAAAAAAAGGAGTAGAAACCAATGGAACAGAATAGAAAGCCTAGTAAAAGACCCACATAAATACAGTGAACTGATCTTGACAAAGGAGTATGGGCAATATGATGGAAATTTTAGTTTATTTTTTTCAAAAAGTGGTGAGGAATAGAGACATTCAACACATTTAAAAATGGAAATCTAGACATAGACTGTATGTATTTCACAAATAATAACTTGAAATACATCACAGACTTGCAATGAAAACTCAAAGAAAATAGCAAGAAAATCTAGGTGATGGTGAATTTGTTAATTATTTGTTAGACATGACACCAAAGGTATGATCCTTGAAAGAAATGATTAAGTAAACTACATTAAAAGAGAAAGAAAAGGCAAGCCACAGACTCACAGAAAATTTTTGCAAACGATGTCATTAATGAATCATTTTTATCCTATATGTACAAAGGTCTCATTTTAAAATTAAAAAAAAATACTTCCAGTGTGTATATGTGGTATGCATGTTTGCAGTTGCGTGTATGTGTGTAGATGTGCATGCACATGTGTGCACATGAGAATTGCATCCAGAGATTCACATCAGCTATCCTTCTTGATCAGTGCCTACTTTGTTTATTGAGGTGGCGTCTCTCCCTTGAACACAGAGCACAACGGTTTGGCTATTCGAGCTAGTCAGTGTCTTTCAGGTACCCTCCAGCCTTTGTTTCTTGAGCTCTGAACATAAAAGCAGGCTGCCAAACCTGCCAGGGACTCCTTTGGGTTATGGGGATCTGAAATCAGGTCCAGACACTTGCAGAATAAATGATTTTAACTGCTGAATGATCTCCTGGGTCCAGAAAGGACCCTTTATAATTTGCTTTCAGTTGTTTATGCTTGCATACAAATCAGTGGGTTTCATTATGCATTTTCACACATGTATGCCAATATAACTTGTTTGTATTCATCCACATTTCTTCCTTGTTGCTAAAGTTCCTTGGGAGTAGTGCAAACATTGTCTGCACTTCCTCCCTTGTTCCCAACCACAGGACAGACTAAGGAAAATTGTGACGAACTGTAGTCTGGGAAACCAGTGGGTTTATTGGTCTTCTTACAGAGCAGTTGGTGAGGGTTTACTTAAGGAGTTTAGTGCTCTCCTACTAAGGCCATACTGCAAAGTCTTCACCCAAGCAGGGACGGTGGCTTCCCTATAGTCCCATAAAAGGCGAGATAGCATCTTCCCTAGGCTCCTGGTTACTCTATAGCTTCCCCCGGCCTCATGCAACTAGAGCCTAACAGGTTGCTTGGGAGGTGTGCCTGGACTTTACAGGGAAGGTGCCAGAGAGTCTCCTGGCGCCTCCCTTCTTGGAGGGGGTGTGAACAGTTGAGGAGCCCAGCTCAAGGATATTAGGCAAGCAGGCACAGCTGAGCTTGGGAGAGTGGCATCTGTCTGAGGTCAGGCCTATTAAATAGTCCTGCTGTCCTACAGTCCCTATCCCCACTCTTGCCAGCTCTGGTGTTTTGAAAGTGTCTTCCCATAGCCTCCTGCATTCCGGCTGGCCTCAATCACAGAGATTCACCTGCCTGTCTCCGGAGTACTGGGTTTAAAGGTGTGCGCCACCATGCCTGGCCATAAATTTAAATTCATAAGTCCACATATGAAAAAAATGTGCTGTATTTGATTGTCTAAGTTTGGGTCAGTCACTAATATACTTTCCAGATCCACCCATTTTCCTGGAGATTTTATGATTTCAGTCATTTTTATGGCTGAACAAATTTCCATTGTATATGTTTATCACATTTTTCTTATCCGTTTTTCTGTTGACAATCATCTAGCCTGATCTTCTTAGCTATTGTGAATAATGCACCAAAAATTCTGGGGTATGCTTAAGTGATTCCTTCATATATATATATATATATATATATATATATATATATATCCAGTAGTGTTATATACTATTGAAATGGGGAGAAAGAGCATCCCCTAGAGAGGGTTCTTAGTCTTATTCATAAAAGAATTTAAACCAAAATGGTGGTGGGAACCTTTTTCCCAGCCTGGTTTATATAGCAAGTTCCAGCATAGCTGGGGCTACAAGGAGACCGTGTCTCAAAAAGACCAAAAAATAAATAAATAAAAAGAATTTAAGACTGGAGCCAAATGGGAAGCTTTAGGACAAGTTCATTAGAATTTTGAGGAAAATTCCCCAAGGCTGATGAGCCGGTAATCTCGGCTGCTACCTTGAGCGGGAGAATGGCAGGGAGAAGGAAAAAAAGTGCCAAGCAAGCTGAAGCCTGCATGGAGGTCAGACACATGGCCAACAGGTAGCCACAAGGCTGGGAGAAGGAAGCTGTAGAGAAAAAGCAAAGAAACGCAAGATGCTAGGGTAGCTCAAAGCAGTAAAGGAAGCATGTTTAGAAAGGATTTTGAATTCTGAGCATGATGGCACATGCCTTTAATCCCAGCACTGGGGAGGCAGAAGCAAGTGGATCACTGTGAGTTCAAAGCCAGCCTGGTCTACAAAGTGAGTTCATGCAAGTTGGGACTAAAGGGAGACCTTGTCTCAAAAAGACCAAATAAAAAAACAATTTTCTGAAGAATTCAGGAAAGTGGGCAGTCTTACTAAGATCTCCATATCTGTGGCTGCAGGCAGGAAAAGTTCACTATCTCATTAACATACTAAGTATTCCACCCGACTATTTAGCATGACTTAAGGTGAGTCTGCCTTCTCAGGGGTGCTCCAATGACCTGATGATGATTGACCAGTAAAACTGGAAAGATAGATGTTTTAACAGATAGAATAAGAGATTTTATAGTGTTTACCAGTTAATATTATGGTGTCTATTTGCTACTCTTTTTTTATATTTTTTATTGATGCTTTGTGTATTTCATACATCATTTTCCAATTCAGTTCAGATATATTTCCCTTTCCCTTCCCCCCATCCCACCCCACCCCCTCCCAGATCATGCATTCTGCCATAACTGTCCTGCATCTTTCTCTGTTTTTTTTTTCATTTTTTAGCAATAAGTGATAATTTATGTGTACAAGCATCCCTCATGTAAAACCAATTTGCAGGCTGTTGTGCCCAAACCCCCACAGCCCCACCATCCAGCGGGGGGGGCTTATAAGTTGATCAAATGACTGTCCAGACTATATTGCTGTAGTTTCACCATTCACCCCAATCGCAGCCCTTACATTCTACCACGCCCCCTCTTCCGCAGATTGTTCCCTAGGCTTACAAAAGGGGGCACAGGTGGATGAGAAGCAAAACAGACCACTTTCTCTGGAGCTGTTGTCTTGGTCTCTGGTCAATTCTGGCTGTTTCCTTTCATGGGCTGACAGTTTTTCCAGGAATAACCTTTCGATCCTACTAATGAAGCACACACAATTAGATATATAGGTATTTACACAGCACTAATAGTCATGGTAGGCTACTTTGGTATAGACACATATGTTTGAATGGTAGGTTAATCCATGAATTACATTTTTTTTCCTGTTAAATATGACAGGGTCTTACTGTGGTTTATAACATCTCCTAACCTATAGGGGATGTAAGCTTGTGGCATCAGCCATGGGTTACTCCTCCAAGGAGAGAGCCAATAGCAAATTAGATTTGGGATTTACAGGCGTATGGCTGCCTCTGCTGCACAGTATTTCCAGGCAGGTGAGGTGTAGCTGGTGCTGATGGTGGAGTCTTGCTTGACTCAAGAAGACCCGTATTTGCTTTATTGGTTTAGTGGCCTTTGGTAACACTCTCTGGTATTTCAGAAGCCATCCGTACACTTGCATGTGTGGTCTCAATACATCTTTCCCATGTTAATGTCAGGTCTTCGGCAGCATGGCCTTATCGCCTCTCTTCTTGCAGGTATCCTAGTTTAGAGGTAAGGAGCCTTTACCTTTTGTGGGGCCTTGGATCCCCTGGCCAACATCTCCTTGGTAGAATAATCCATTGCTGATGTCAGAGCTCCTGTATTGATATATTTTGCTTAAGTGCATAGCTTAAGGACTTTAGTATTATATTTGGTTCTGAACAGAGAATAATCCTTTTCACAGTCCCTATGTCTATTAGTCAATTAAAGAACGCAGTTTTACCGGTTTTATAAGAGATTACCTCTACAATAGTTGTCTCCAATTTACAGTTGGAGAACGACCTCATCATCATCATCATATTTCTCCTTATTCTATGGTGGGGAGGCAAGAAAGTCTCTCGTATTAAAACCTTTGTGGCACCTAGAAGGTAAGTTTCATTAGGACTCATTATAAATAGTTGTTACAGGTAGGATCCACAGAGGGATTCGATGTTTGTAGGAATCTGAGGCTTTTCTTCCTTTCAATGTTCAGACAGGTCAACCTTTCAGTTGGCACTTTCTGTTACATCCTACAAGCAAATGGTACCAAAAAGAAAGTGGGTGTGGCTATTCTAATATCAGACAAAATACCCTATTTGCTACTCTTAACAGTATGTTACTGCTTAAAGTTTTCTGAGGATTCTCCACACTGGCTTCCATAGTGCCTGCACCAGGTTCTACTCCCACAACAGCTTAAAATGGTTCCTTCTTTCCACACATCCGATGGAGTACTTAGTGTCCTTTGTTTTACTCAAGGTTAGCCATTCTAACCAGGTCTGAGAGAGTCTTAAAGCAATTCTAACTTGTATTTCCTTGGTGACAAAGGATATTGTGAAATAGTTTTTGATCATTTCTTTTTTTTTTCTTTTATTTTGAGAACAGTCTGTTGATTTCATTGATCCATTTAGTGACTGATTGGATGATTTGGGTTTTTGTGGTGTTTAAAATTTTCAGCTCAGGGCTGGAGAGATTGTTCAGTGGTTAAGAGCACTGACTACTCTTGAAGAGGACCCAGGTTCTATTTCCACATGGACATGGTGGCTAACAAGCATTCCTAACTGCAGTTCCAGTGAATCCAATACCCTCTTCTGGCTTCTGAAGGCACTGCAGGTCACAGGTACACTTCCATACATGCAGGCATAATATTCATACTCACAAAATAATAACAAATAAAATTTTAAAATATTTTGAAGAATTTCAGTTCTTTATAAGTCCTCTACATTAACTCCCTAGCAGAAGTAGAACTGTAAAAGAATTTTTTCCTGTTCTGTAAGCTGTCATCTTTTCACTTTGCTAATAGTTTCCTTTACTGTACAGAACATTTATATTTCATGCAATTTCATTTGTCAAACCTTGGGTTTATTTCCTGTAATGTTGGAGTCCTATTCAGAAAGTCCTTTCCAGTGACTATATCTTGAAATGTTTTACTTATGTTTTATCTTAGAAGTTTCAAGGTGTCAGGTCTTGTATTAAGGCCTTAGACAAAGAACTCCTGAAATTCAAAAGTAAGAAAATGAGAGCAGGGCGTGGTGGTGCATACCTTTAATCCCAGCACACAAGAAGCAGAGGCAGGTGGATCTCTGTGAGTTCAAGACCAGCCTGATATACACAGTCAGTTCCAAGATACCTGGGGTACAGGGAGATTCTGTCTCTAAAAGACCAAAAAAGAAAGAAAGAAAATAAAAACCGAGGACCAAAAAACGGTGTAAGATGGGTATAGTGACGCATGTCTGACCAGTACAGCAAGAGACTGCTGGGTTTGAAGCCAACATGGTCTACATAATGAGTACCAAGGCAACACATTTGCTTAACAAGATCTCTAAAGAAAACCAAAGACACCAAATGCTGGAGAGGTTGTGGGGAAAGGGAATACTCATCTACTGCTGGTGGGAATGTAAACTCATACAAACACTGTGGAAAGTAGTGTGGAGAACCCTTAAAAGACTCAAAATGAGCCTACCTCCTGATCCAGCCATACCACTCCTGGGAATATACCCAAAAGACTCATCCTACTGTAAAGATACATGCACATCTATGTTTATTGTGGCTCTTTTCACAATAGCAAAGAGTTGGAACCAACCCAAATGCCCCTCAACTGATGAGTGGATCCACCTGTGCCCCTTTTCTAAGGGAACAATCTGTGGAAGAGGGGGCGTGGTAGAATGTAAGGGCTGCGATTGGGGTGAATGGTGAAACTACAGCAATATAGCCTGGACACTCATTTGATCAACTTGATTGAACATACAAGCCCCCCCCCCTTGCTGGATGGTGGGACCAAGGGGCTGTGTGGGTTTGGGCACAACTGCTTGCAAATTGGTTTTACATGAAGGATTGCTTGTACTCAGAAATTATTCCTTATTGCTAAAAAATGAAAAAATCTGAGAGAAAGATTCAGGACAGTTATGGAAGAATGCATGATATGGGATGGGGTGGGGTGGGGTGGGGGGAAGGGAAGGGGAAATATGCCTGAACTGAATTGGAAAATAATGTATGAAATACACAAAGCATCAATATAAAAAAGAAAAATGTGGTATATCTACACAATGGAGTTCTATGCAGTGGTAAAGATGACATCATGAACTTTGCAGGTAAATGGATGGAACTTGAAGCCATTATGCTACGTGAAATAACATGCTGGAACTGGAGTTAAAGACGGTTTTTAGCTGCAATGTGGGTTCTGGGAATAGAACCCGGGTCCTTTGCAAGAGCAGTTGGTACTCTTAACTCCTGAGACATCTCTCCAGCCCTATATAATGTGAATCTCTTAATGAGCCCTAGAATTAACTCACCACTTACTTTCAGACATGGTAATTAATGTATATGGGCAGAAGGTATATATTCATATTTTAGAGTAATATAAATTTAAAGGGGAAAAATGTGAACTCTTAAACATATATCAGAGTTAACATACAGTTTATTTCTACAGGACATAATTCTGGTACATATATGATGTTTATATAGGCATATTTTGGAGCAACACAATTCGGAGGGAACAACAACATAAGGTCTGGATCAAAGAATGGACTGATATAGTTAAATTGTGCCCCAAACTATAAACCTTTGCAGAGAAAAACATTAAAAGGACTGAGAGAAAGATGCAGGACATGTATAGCAGAACGCATGATCTGGGGTTGGGTGGGGGGAAGGGAAAGGGGAATGTGTCTAAATTGAACTGAGAAATGATGTCTGAAATATACAAAACATCAATAAAAGTATTATATATTAAAAAAATGAACAAACCACCCCAGACACAAAGACAATCAAACAAATGGTCAACAAATGAACAGATACCACACCAAATAAGACTTATGAAAGGTTTGCCAGACTCAGAAAAAGATGCAAGGCATGTATGGTAGAGTGCAGAGACTCAGATTGGGTGGGAGGCACTGAAAGGGAAGTGATTCTAAATTCGATTGAAAAATGATGTATGAGTTATGGAAAAAGATTAATAACAATAAAAAATTAAAAAAAAAATAAAAATAAAAGGTTTCCCAAATCATACAACATCAAGGAAATGCAAATTAAAAGAACAATTGGACATTATTCCTCCTCTAGTAGAATAGCTAAAATTAACAATAATAATAACAATAATAGCAACAACAACAATAATATATTCTGGCAAAGATGTGCTAGCTAATGGGGATGCAGCATTACACTGGATTCATCTATTTTATGTTGTTAAAACTAAATACTACAGATTGGGTAACTTTATAAAGAAAAGAGGTTCATTTTAGCTCACTGTTTTAAAAGTCTAAAGTCAAGTAGCCAGATTTAGTTATAGATTTCTTGTAGGCAGAATCTCAGGGTAGCTTAAGTATCTCATGACACGAGCCAGGGAATGCTGCATTGTGCATATTATAGTCTCTTTCCTCCCTTCTAAAGCCACTAAGTTCCAGTCATGCATGCTCAGTTCTAATGACCTTACCTAAACCTAATCACCTCTGTAAAGCTTCACCACTAAGCAGTATAATCTCAGTAAGTCTCCCCCCACTCTTTTTAATACCTCACAATAGAGACTGAACCTCTACACATGAAACCTGGGTTTGAGGGAGGAAGACCATCCTCAAATCATAGCCAAACCAAAGCATACAGTTACTTTGAGAGACAGATAGTGAAAGCCTAAAAGTAATTTTTTATGTTTTATTTTACTTTTCTTTCTCAAAGCCAATTTTTATTGAAGCTTTGTGCATTTCATACAAAATTTCCAATCAACTCTAGACCCATTCCCCATTCCTAGCCCCCCCCCCCAGCTCATGCATTCTGCCAAATATGTTTTTCAACTTTTTATCAGTCTCTTTTAAAATAAAAGTAATTTTAAGATATGATCTAGCATTCTCACTCCTTCATAATTACCTACAGTAGTTCAAAACATGCCCACATACAGACCTATACATAGTTGCTTATAAACAGCTTCATTCAATATCACAAAAGTAAAACTCAACCAAAGTGCCTTTTGGTAGCTGTGAATGGGTGAATAAAATGGTATATTCTGTCAATGGAACATTATACAGTGCTCAAAAGAAAAGATTAAGACATGAAAATGTGTGTGAGAAACAAATGTATAGTATTAAATGAAAAAGTCAATCTGAAAACAATACATATGTGATTCCAAATATATGACAGAGGAAGGATAACTATGAGAAGGCAATGCAAAGCTCAGTGGTCGACCAGGCTATAGGGTAAGAAGAATGACTAGGTGAAATTCAGAAGATTTTCAGGGCAATGAAACTGTTCTTTACTATACTGTAATGGTGGATACCAGCCATTATATGTTAGTCTATAGACACAGAAAGTGTGATACCAAAATTGAACCCTAATGTAAACTATGGGTTTGAACCCTAATGTAAACTATGGGTTTGTAATAGGTTCTTCTCTGAGGTGGAGTCCTGACAACAGAAGAGGCTAGATAAGGTGTAGAGTAACAGATACATGACATTTGCATGTTGATAGTGTTAGAACTGAATTAAACACTGTGTCACTGGTAGAACTGGTTGCTGGTAGAGAGAAACATTTTGCTCTAGAAATAATCTCTTAAAATTATTTAATATAATGTTTGATTCCCTTTACTGACATTTTGCTCTATTAAAGAAGAGATATTATTCTATATTTGTATAGGAAAATGGTTAGAAGGAACTGTAGCAATATTTTTTTCAAGAATCTTATCTATGGGTTATAGCAATCTAGTTAAACAAATATTTGATCTTCATTCCCCCCTCCCCCCCGCGAAAAGAGCTTCGAAAACCTTTGAAATCTCTGGAGAAAAAAGGTAATCATATATATATATATATATATATATATATATATAATTATTTATTTATTTATTTTCATATGTGTATGAATGTACTGTCTGCATGTAGGTCTGTGCACCCATGTCGTGCAAGGCTGCGGAGGTCAGAAGAGGGCGTCGGATTCCCCTGGAACTGGAGTTCTCCTGGAATTGGAGTTACAGACGGTTTTCAGCCGCCATGTAGGTGCTGGGGATTGAATTCTGGTCCTCTGCAAGAGCGGTCGGCGCTCTTAACCACTAGGCTATCTCTCCAGCCCATGTGTATATAATTTTAAATAATTCTTTTAACTCCCACCCTTGTGTACCCCTCCTGGACCCACCCTCTACCACCCCCATCTTCATGTCCTACTTATTTTTCAATCAGTCAGTCTGTGCTACCCACAAGCTCATATATTCATTGGTGTGGGCTGGTACATTGGAGCATGGTTGCTCTACCATCCTTAAAGCAAACTGACTCTTCCGCAAAAGTCGTCAACTGTCAATAGCTCATAAGTTATGGGTGGAGGTCCCTGAACCCATGCCTGCTCCATGCTGGAGTGAATAAAAAGTGAGTTTTGTAAGATTTTAGTGCACTACAACCAATTTGTGCTGTCCATATACCCATCCACTGCAGCAGGGATGACCTATCAAGGGCCACACTCTTAAAACTCTCCCTTCCCAGAAGACATCAGTTGTCAATAGGTTCTCACTTATGGGTGGGGGCTCTTGAAACCCTCCCACCTTCATGCTATAATGTTAATTATCTTGTGTGGACCTTCGGCTTTTTTAAAGGTACTAATGAGGGGCTAGAGAGATGACTCCACTCTTTCAGAGGACACAGGTTTGAACCCCTGCACAAACATGGCAGCTAACAATGGTCTGCAATAGGTTACACACACCCCATTCTGTCCTCCACAGGCACTGAATTATATGGGTGTACTTACAGACACTCAGGTATAACACTAATACACATAAATTAAAAACAAAATAAAAAACATAAATGTAATAGTTTAGAAAATGCTTGGACAAAAGCTCAAGCAGCCTTGTATAAGAAATACTAAGAAGCACTCTCACAAAATAAACACCGTGGTTAGACAAAATATCATGACAAACCAGCTTTTTCTGCATTCCTTTGATCTTATATTACTGTAAAGTATACATACATATCCTTTATCCATATGCCGAAGCTTCCTAACTCTGAAAATAAATAGTAGCTTAGTTCTAGAACCTGTTAAGGGATTCACAATATAAGCTGAAGATGCTAAAACCTATGATATATGTGACATGGATATGTGCATATTTTGGAGTGATGGATATTGGAAGGAATTACAACAACAACAACAACAACAACAACAACAACAGAAAAGTCTGTGTCAAAGAACTGGCTAAAACGGTGAACTTCTGCTCAAAACAGTAAACTTCTGCATTGAAAATTTTGAGAGAGACTGAGAAAAAGATGAAAAACATGTTTGGCAGAATGCATGAGCTCTGGTGGGGTGGGGAGGCAGGGAGGGGGCACAGGTCTATATTTGATTTGTAATGTAATTTGATTTGTATGAAATGTACGGAGTGTCAATAAAACATTGGCTTAAAAAAACATAAATGTCGGCGTGGTGGCACACGCCTTTAATCCTAGCACTTGGGAGGTAGAGGCAGGCGGATCTTTGTGAGTTCAAGGCCAGCCTGGTCTACACAGGGAATTCCAGGACAGCTGGGGTTACAGGGAGACCCTGTCTCGAAAAGACCAAACAAAACAAAACAAAACAAAACAAAACAAAAAAATCAAACATAAATGTACTAACGGGAATGACTGGTGACTATGAACTGTAGACAGCTTTTTAAAAGGGGGGGATGGTTACCAGAAAGATCCAGGCAGAATTAGAAGTCTGCAGCTCTCACCATCATCCTCCAACCTCTGGGAAGGAGAGAAGTGTGGAAGGTTGAACCAGTCATTAATAGGCTGAAGATAACTGTTAGCCATTTTTACATAATAAAGCTCTTATTAAAATACAAAGACTGGATGTGAAAAACACTTGGGTGTCCCTGGAGGGTGGAGCACCAGAGAGGCAAGGAAGTTCCAACCAGTCCCACTGTTTTGCCCTTTACTTTCATTATCCTCATCTATTATAATATCCTTTAGATCAAAGTAAAGTGAGGTAGGCTTTGGGAGAACTCCAAGTCATAGCTTGTTGTTCAGAAGCACAGGCCGTAGCTGGGACCACCTGATTGTCATCTGAAGTGCCCACCTGTCTTGTGAGAATGGAGCTCTCAACCTCAGTTCCAACACTATCAAATCTCCAGCTTGATAGTGTTGGAACTGAACTGAATTAGAGGACACTTAGCTGGTGTCCACTGCAGAAGTGGTTACTGCTAGGGAGAAATCTCTATACATTTTGATGACCATAGGGCTGTGTATGTAAGGAAGTGCTATGTATGCAGGAGAAATACATTTAGCTTGATTTTTTGCCTGTATCTACTACCAAACTCATATTGCAGTTTTCTTTACATATTTTTCATATTTTCTTTAGAAACACTTAGGTTTTAAAAGGTTGTTTAGAAACACTGGCTCTAATGTGGAAGAAGAAATGTAGTTTGGACCACCAGAGTAATTGTTTATCTCAAGAATTGTTTCCTGGGGCTAGAGAGATGGCTCAGCAGTTAAGAGCATTGGCTGTTTTTCTGGAGGACCTGGGTTTGATTCCAGCATCCACATGTTTGCTAACAATCGTCCATAACTCCAGTTCTTTGGGAATCCAGCACCTTCTTCTGACCTCCACAGGCACTGCATGACACACGTGCACTTAAGTACATGCAGGAAATGCATTCATGCACATAAAATAAATATAATAAAAATTTTAAAAAGAGAATTGTTTTCTACTCTCCTGACAGAAAATTAATCTATATCAAAAATTAGCGTCCTGTCCTGGTTAAATATTTTCCTATCTTGGCATGTTTTTAGTTTGTTGTTTGCTCCTTTTGCCATAAAGAACTAGCTGCCTGGGGTTCCATTCTGTTGTCCACATGATATGTTATGGATTATAGAGAATTTTATGACTTCTTTTCAGTATGGAAAAAATTGCCTGCTTGTTATAAACATCAATTCTTGAGAGATAGCCATAATGTTGTGTTTATGCACTGTCTGTAAATCTATACTTTCCTCTTTGCCTGAAGATATACTTGGCAATAGAGTGCTCCATCACTTAAGCAATTTTCCATAAAATATCGGAAATAAATAAGAGGAGGAAGAAGTACATTCAAGTGAAATGTGTTGAGTATAATTATATAACTGTACTACAGAAGTTGAACTTGGTAGAGAAAAGAGTTTATTTTTTTAAATAACATGCTCCCAGGGAGCTATAAAATGTCCCATTTTAGTATAGACAGAAATTTAGGAATGAAGTATTTTAAAACTGCAGCAATCAATGGTTGCAGCTTGTGATAATCTACTTGTTTCCCATAAAATACCTATTAGTGCTCACATGAAGTTAAGGGGTGGCCTCCTCATCTGTCCTTGCTTTCCTTATTAGAATCACTCCCTTTCTCCACTGCTCTGTAATCTATCCTCTTGCATAAGGATTTGTGATGCTGAAAGCACTTTATTCACTCTTATCTCCATTTGTTTCTACTTTCTGTACTTGCTTTGTTAAGCTGTGCATTTATTCTGGAGTGTACAATCTAAAAAAAACTCCCATACACACAAACTGTACCAAGTCCAAGGAAACTGTAACAGACAATGTTAAGAAGCATAAAATAATGCCCGGACACCAAGGACATCAGTTTGTAGATGGGGATGGGAGGCGGTAGCATCTGCACCTGACCTTGAAGGTAAATAGTACTTCGATTCTAGTAAGAAGCCTATTTTGTTTGTCATTATGGCTTTCTTTCTTTCTTTTTTTCTTTTGACAAAACAGAAAAATATCTTTACTGATCCATAGTGTACTTTGATCTTGTGAGTAATCAACAGGTATCTAATTTGACTTAAGAACCACTCATTAGGAGATAATACATACATGATCCTGGAGGGGAAAAGCAAGTACTCGCAGTTGGAGAAGTCAAAGACCAACAAGAAAAACTTATTCCTGCCATGTTCTATTCTAAATACTTATTATCTTTATATTCAAGGTAAAGATATTTATAGTCCAAATAGACAGGAAGCTGCATGCACGAAATCTCCACAGTATGGTTGCCTAAAGAAGACCTGCATAAGGACACCACTAATTGACATGCTATATTGTATGGGAAAAGAACACAGTCTCCCAACACACCATGATGATATGACATTTTTAGTGGTGTGCATGTGTTCATTATGGCTTTTCAAGGTGAGAAAGAGGTGACCTTAGAAAGTCAGGTGAAGACCAGGCTAAGAAATTGAATTTTTGCATCAACTTTAGAGGTGGTAAAAGTTATGCTTTAAAATGTCTTCCTTTAGCATGGAGACACTGAGGTAAGAGCTAGGGAAACCACCCTTTACTCTCAACCCTCTGAACGTTTCATCCCCCAAATGGCCTTTCTTTTTCTTTATTCTTCCAATGAGTCAAAAGATCATAGCACTTAATTCTGTTCTCTCTAGCACCCAAATACTTGATTCAGTGCTCACATCAGGATATTCTTGAGATCCTCAATACTTTGGATCCAGGATATTCTTGGATCCTTCAATACTTTGGATCCAGGAAGAACTGTATTGAAAGTGTTGAAAGAAGTACATATTGACATGTGCCTGAAATTCTAGCTTGTGGTAGGCAGCAAGAGGATCATGAATTCAAGTCTAGTGAGATGTTGTCTCACAACAAAAAGTATACATGAGTTTCCTGAGGATGTAGTTATACTTTTTAGAATTTTTGTATATATGATGTACACATATACGTCTCTGCACCTGACTCATGCACAGTGGCCAGAGGAGGAAACCAGAGGTCCTGTTCTATAACTCTGCCTTAACACTTTTTCCTGTGAGACAGTCTCACTGAAAGTGGATGTAGGCTGATGTCCAACAACCAGCAAGCCCCAGTGAACCTCCTGTCTTGGCTCCCCAATCACCTCCAGCTCTGGAGTTATGGGAATGTGAATGGTTATGCCTGGCTTTTTACCGTATGGGAGCTGCGGGCCATACTCAGGTCCCTCGTGCTGATGAAGCCAGTGCTCTTACCCACTGAGCTCAGAGTATGTGGTTTTCTATTGCTTGCTGGTTGTTTTATTGGTATGGTGTTTGACATTTGTAGTCAATGTTATTATAAGTTTTGATGGAGGTGAGCAAAGAGGCTGAGGTTTACAGGTTGAATATTTATAAACATCAAGTGTTCTCAACTGCTTCTTTCAATAAACTTATTGTGGTTCCATAAAGTTGAAATCGAACTAATGAGTAGTAAATGATTACACAAGGAAAAATTTTCATGTTTTGTAAAGAATTCTCTACATTCTAGCATGTCTAAGATGCAATGGATGACCAGAGTAGCCGCTTTCCTCTGCTGCACACCTGCACTTGTGTAATCCAGATGTTGGGAACGGTACACTATCCAGAGAATTTGTTTCCATAGAGGGAGTCCTACAATTCTGAAGTCATTTAAGATACCCAGGCTAGGTGGTTGTGTCTATGTTTCTATTAAATCCTGGATGAAATATACTCTGTCAGTCTTTGAGATTAATAGTTCTATTTTCTATTGACTACTTTTGAGAAAATTCTATTACGAAACTTATTTGTGGGGAAAAAGAAAACTAGCTGTTCAAGTTTTTTTTCAGGCTATCAACCTATTTCTCCTATAAGTACTTCACTCTACAGCCTTAATAGAGTTCTAAGGTGCAGTTCCCCCAAACACTGCCACATAAATATGGTGAATAATGGGATTCCTGGGTCAGATAATGGTTAGTGCTTATTACTTGTAATAAGAATATGATCTGACTAGATGGAAGCAGTTGCCATAATCAACTTCTGTGTTTACATTACTGCAATTGTATCTTTTGTGTGGTTTTTAACCTCAGAAAAAGAGTCAAAATAATTGCAAAATTTATTTAAACATTTCAGAGGCAACAAAAAGTCAACTGATTTAACCACCAAATATTACACTATGGGGCAAGTAATATGCAGACCCTGGAGATGCGGTGGGAGACACAGCAAGGTCTTCACACTCACAGAGCTCAGAGTAAACCAAGTAGATGGACAGGTGAACTCTCAGCCATGCCTTAGAAATTAATGAGAGAGAGAGAGAGAGAGAGAGAGAGAGAGAGAGAGAGAGAGAGAGAGAGAGAAAGGAGGAGGAGGAGGAGGAGGCGGCAGAGGAGGAGGAGGAGGGGGAGTGTGGAAGCATAGAGGAGGGAATCTAGAACACCCTGGTCCAGGAAAGTGAGATGGGAACAAATGGAATGTTAAACATTTCTGCATCAGTATAGGTGTTTTTACCCTGAATGTGTGAATCTAGATGTGCTTGCTCTACAATCATTTGTCCTTAGAGCCATCCCTGTTTGTCTGCTGCTAAGCACTATAATGTACACAGCTTGAATGCCGTAGTTTCTCAAGTAGCCAGTATTTTGTAGCCATGTTGATTCAGCCAACAGGCAGTTCATCAGAAGACTAGTGGGACAACCATTATTTTCTCTCTCTCTCTGGTACCAGTTGCATCTCCTTAAATGGCTGCTACCTGTTCTCCATGGTTTCAGCCTCACCATAAAAGCTCATGGTGATAGTTCATCTTGATTGTCTACTTGGTAGAATTTAGACTCATTGTGGAAACAAAGCTGTGGGCATGTCTGTAAGGGAATGTTGAGATTAGGTTAATTGACATGGGAATCACTCACCCAGAATGTGGGCAGTACCATTCCATGGGCTAGGATCCTACCTGAATAAACAGGAGAAAATGAGCTGAAAAGCATTCTTTACTCCGTCCTTCTTGACTGTGGATGCAGCAAGATCAGTTGTATATCTTCTGTAACTTGATGGACTATATCCTCTGGAACTATAAGCCAAAAGAAAGTTGCTTTCATCAGGTATTTTTTTTTCCTCTCAAGGAGACAAATACTTAATAAAAAGCTAAAAAGCAAAACAAAACAAAATTTTTTTAATTTATTATTTTTTTTTATTAATTTTATTTATTTCTGTATGTGTATGAATGTACTGTCTGCATGCAGGTTTGTGCACTCGTGTCGTGCAATGCCGCGGAGGTCAGAAGCGGGTCTCGGATTCCCCTGGAACTGGAGTTCTCCTGGAATTGGAGTTTCAGACGGTTCTCAGCCGCCATGTGGGTGCTGGGGATCGAACCC